>BLKR01001219.1:0-321313 GCA_011170035.1 Teleogryllus occipitalis | reverse complement strand
TGCGACTCCATTTGTGCTATGTTCCACCAAACCTGACGTGATTACGTTGTTATTATTAAATAAACTTTATTCTTGCCCTTATTTGTTCATTAAATTATCAGAAACAATTTCCAGAACTATCAGAAAATGGTTGTAATAAGATGAAAATTGCAAGAGAGATGAACGGACGTTCATTAACCCACAAAACGTTTAACTGTTTTTATTATTTCATGAACTCTACACAATGTAAAATATAACCTCACATTCTATCATTTTGTGAAAGCATAGTGTTTTTGAACACATGATGCTCACGCCCGTATCCAAGTCATTTCGCTTAGAATCTTTTCTTTAAAAAAGGAATAGTTTTAGCCACACTCGTTGCACTAGGCCGGTAATTTCAGGAACAGTTATAAGGCACCGCCATCCACACTAATACTCTAACACTTTCTACACGAACATTTTTACTTACGTTTTCCACATAAACAAATGTCTTTCCTGACAGGAGGACTTCTCTTCACTGGCAGGAGATGGTCATTCACTAGAATCCAGGTTAATTGAGTCACCGAAATTTTGTGTTCACTTTTAGGTGTCAATTTATTTGAATGAAACTTTCTTTCATCGAACTTCTTTAGCCGTAACATATTATATCGACTAAAAATAAACTACTCCGGAAAACACGACTGCACTGACTTATCACAATAGCCTCTCATTCCCGGTACCAATCAATATACTTGGTTCCCTCCGAATGCACTTGTAAACAATATAGAATATCCATGACTATCTCAAAGGGATGCCAACTGCATTCCGCGAAAAGACGGGAAACAGCTGTGCCGAAAACTGCGCGCCAATTCAAATTGACACAACACTAACATGTCAATAACAATCTTTTCCTTTGCACAAATACCTTATGCACATCCGTCCTTTTTCTTAGGAAGTTATCGCGAACATTATTTTATTTTTGTGTTTATTTATTTATATATCAACATATGTATGTTGTTATATAGAGTAGTAAATAAAACGTCTACCTTGAATATTCTGTAAACAGTTCAAAATTTTGAGATGGAATATTCACCAAACGATTCAGGACACAGAGGTCTATCAGATGTAGGTATTGGTTTCTTGATAACATTACACAGGTCGTAAGAGTATGAAATCTGATGAAAAGCAGGTACGCAAACGTTTGTGGTGCGTCGCCGAGAAGTTCAGCAGTCTCCCAGTCGCATGGTGCAGGAGAGAGCCACGACCCTGGCGACCACATGGGTCGAATTTCTCTTTCATGAAACGACACGGCGAAGAATGTTAATAATGATATTTTTCTCTATCAACACACATATATATTATCATCATTCACTATACTGAGTTCGCATTTCATGCAAATGAATCACCGGGAGCGGCGGCTCAGTGCATCAACTGACGTTACTGCATTCCTTCTGAACGGGAGGTCCTAGGTTCGAGTCCCGACGGCGGCAGGATTTTCGGCACTAGCTTTTCAGCTGGAGGAGAATTCTAGTGGCCGGTTTCTTCGATCAACACCAGGCGAATGCCGGAGCAGTACCCTAACAAACGACCCACGAACCGCGCGCGATATTTCCTTCCTCTTCCTTGTCCCATCCTAACCACTTACAGTAACATGCAATGCACTGCCACGCATGCCGGGAGACCAGTCGGGGATTTAGCACGGCTGGAGCGGTGCCCCGATAGCGAGAGATACCTGGTTGGGGAAACCTTGCTAGTCGACAGAGGTCGGCGCCGGATCTCGGCATCCAGTGGGGGAAGATCACAGCCACCTCGCGATGAAAAAACATGTACTACACTTACGGGAATAATGACGGGTGTTGAAGCGCCCGGAATCACTAACAATGAAACAATCGACGTAAAAAGAAAATCATCAGTCTGGTCTCATTAATAGTATCATTCATCAACAGAGTCAAACATCTTCGATTTTTAAAAGTGGTAACTTGTGGTATCGCGATTTTTTTAATTTCATTGTGCGGCAATTCACACGGCGAGCCCGTTGCTTCTGCTTTAAACGGCTTAGGTAGAATAAAGGTAGAATAAATACAAAAATGATATTCCCTGCTTCACTGTGAAAAGTGCGCTATTTCTGGGCAAGGAAGAATTAATCTGAATTGCAACTTCTTAAGTAGAGAGATATTGACACCAAATATTTGTTTAATGTAACAATTCAATTTTCTTCAGTGGGTCATTGTAAATTTGCCTTAAACGAAATAACTTTTACTTAAGTTACTTGGTGATAAAAACACAAACGGGTCGCAAATTTTTAAAAGCTTGCACGTCAACATTTCACAGAAAGAACGCATAGCGAGGCCACAATGCTTTGCACCGTTACCCTGACAAGCCGTAGAGAGTGCAGTGAAGAGAATTATTCTCTGCTCTGCACTCTCTTCTTCCGGCTTGTCAGGGTAGCGTGGCAAAGTAACTAGCTTCCTCGGGTACGCGGGCACTGCGTTCAGAGCAACTGGCGCGAGATTTTAAAGTATGGGTTTTACAAATTGTTAGGGAGTGGCAGTACATTTCTGGGTACCTGCCCTGTGACAGTCTTTGAGGGAGGTCAATGTACAGTTATTACCCCAAATTTAGCAATATTAATTCCCATTTCCTGTAGTAAGCAAAGAATAATCCATTAAAATATTAAATTAAGCATGCTGAAACGAAAGTATCTTGATTCTGCAATCGTGATTACTTATGAGTGAAATAATTGCAGTACTCTTCCTACGTTCAGGTTAGGATGTTTAACAGACTTATAGTCTTGTCTATCGAAAAAGCTCTCCGTCGGCAAGCGAGAATTGTTAACTTATTGAGAATTGTTAATTTATTCCACATTATTGCTATATAAATAAATAGATGAATGATTTGATAAAACAACACAAATGGAAAAGAAGGAAAGGTTTTACCATTCAATCATATCCCCATCCTTAGTGAAAAATGTTTATTAAAAGGCAGAATTTAAAACAAAAATAAAAATGAAATATTAATCAGAATTAAAGAATAGAAACATTATACAAATGTCGGCTGTTTGATAATCCAATTCTGGCAAAAACACATGAAGCCATTTTTTCTCGTCTCGCCTCAGTTTGCGCGTGTACATTCCTTTCTGGATTTGAAGTGGAAATGAGAGCCAAGTTGGGAAGAGTTATACTTCGGTCCGTAGACACTTGATCAGCTACGACACAGTCATCCAAATGTGGAGCTCATATGTCACTATAGTGACGTCACTACGGTTACGGTTAACCTCCCGATTGGATGACAGCGAGCGTTACAACTGACCAAGCATCAGAGGACTTAATGTTTTAATCCAAGTACAGCCGTGCTCGCAGGAGCATCGGGCTTCCCAGGCGGTCAAGTAGCTCGTGCGGACGCAGTTAGATTCACCTCCGTCTACGTCTTTCGTTCTCTACAAGAGATAAAACTACCTTTCGTCATTTTTAGATTGCCTCATTTATACTTGTAGGTCGCTTTGTCGACTGTCGTTTAGTGGTCGCAACGTGCGCTAAACATCTTAATGCTCTGCGTTTTGAACCGACAAACGACAGAGGCTGTGAAAACGTTTAGAAATTCAACCGCAGCTTGCACATCCTAACCTATTATAAAGGCGGATTTTAAAACAGTGTTTACAGTGATTCATCAAGTACCAACATATGCAATGTTGCTGAATGCGTATTCTCAAGTCTTATGTAATTATGTAAAAAAGTAATATTCCATTTAAAAAACGAAATTAGTCGAAAATCCAATGTCTTTATAATAAATAATGATTTCAAAACGCTAAGAGCCACAATTATTATTATTATTATTATTATTATTATTATTATTATTATTATTATTATTATTATTATTATTATTATTATTATTACTATTATTATTATTATTATCGTCATTATTAATTCCTCGTGTACACTCTATTTAACTATCACCAAGGCTCATGATTAATGCAAATCTTATTATGTCCACGGGACTTTTGGAAATGATTACCTAGAAAAATATTACGACCACTCGAATATAAATGTACCAAGTCGACATTAATATTCAAGCTTAATCAGAATTAGACATAAAGGGGCTCTCATTTGCGATAATAGATTCATAAATATAGTGATAATAATTAATAACAATTTTGCATAAACGCAGGTAATATTCAGATATGCAAAAACACTTTCTAGTCGTATGTACGCTTTTGTCTTGTCAACCCCAAAATCAGCAGTAAACGTTTTCCGATAATTACAGACGCGTGGCGCTATTCAAAGAACTCACTCACACTTCATGAACTGACACATAATGTAACAGAAAGCAACGCTCATAACGGGAAAATTAACGAGACATGGGAACGATCTACGTTGACAAGGAAAGTTTAACAATGCCCATCAGGAAGTGAACGGAAAAATTCATTCCATTGAAGAGTTGCCACATACATTACAAAATAAAATCGATAATTTTTCTACCAATATAAAATGAAACGATGTAGTTCGAATTAAATGGATTCAGATAATAAAAGGACCCTTGGATTCCAACCTACTCACTCATAAAAGAAAATAATTGACGGGTAATTCATTAAACGAAAATCATGAATCAAATGTTAGTGTTAATTATTTATGAACAGTTTGCTAATGCATTTGTATATATTAAACAACAATTAATGGTAGTCTTCGTACTCAGTACTAAAATCATTTTTAAAACAATGTAACGACTGCTTGTCAGCGAAAGGAAGGAAAGTACTTGTGTCACTTGCAAAAACAAAACTACCTGAAAAACTAGGAATCATCTGATGCAGATTTAAAGCTCGTTCTCTGCAATATAATAATATTATTATATTGCGTAACTTTTTTTAGTAAACGTTTATTTACAATCTGTTCATACACGAGAACAATAAGTAAATTTGTTTACTACATCAAGTCATCTGTAAATATGAATTACGTTATTTATATAACGTATGTAAGTAAATCATATTGCACTGTGGGATTACTATTGCGATGCGATGACAATAATATAACGATAGTGTGGTCGTACATACACATAGTATGAGTCGTGTTGTAGCATCAGGTGTTAGTGAACAATTGAAATCGTACTTTAGATGGATAACGTCGTTGAGAATTATTATCAACGTCTTGGAAAAGCAATGCCATCGCCAACATGTGGCCAAAATGTATTACCATTAAAAGTAAAAGCACATAGATATTTCAAGAATAATCATATTTGAGCACTATTCCTAAGTCATTGACTAAAGGACGCAGCATTTATAGTCACTGAATGAATATGCTAGCATAAGTGAAAAAACGAATTTTTTTAAACAATTTAGATAGAACTGATTACAACGAAATATTGATTAGTCTCAAGAGCAATGTGTAATGTGAACTGGTGTTTATAACACGAAATACAAAATTCAAACATTTTGTGACACACTTACGTTGTTATAGCAAGGCTGAAGGAAACAACTATATGTATATATAATTATTGTATATGTAACATAATAAGTTAGCATAGGACATTTATTTCTTTAATTCAATCATTAGTCCAAATAATATTAACAGGAGAAATACCTGACTTAATAGTCTGACAGTCGTGGCAGGACAAAGAGCACTAACGTTGAAATGATGACGACGAGCAACAATAGCATCAGCACATTTTACATCCGACTATCACTTGCATTCTCGTGGGGAGGTTTTGTGTTAGAACAAAACAACTGATGTACTGAGTCGACCAGCAATTACAAGCATTTCCATTACATGCAGTGTGCGCAAGGAGCTTGAATATCTTTAGAGCGCCGTGTTAAGTCAAGAATAGAAAGCCATATACTTAAACGTCACGACTCGTCAAAAGAATGATATACAGATGTACGTGATTTTTTAGACCACGGGATCAAGAAGGAACTGCGCTACAGCAAATCAAATCTCCTTTCAGTATCCGATTTAATAGTTGAGTCACCTAAACGAAAACCTGAATCACGACCGGCCAAACCGGTCAGCGACTGAATTAGATTCACAAATACAACAATAAATCATCGACGGAAGCCAAATCACGCGAAAATGAAACTACAGATATTAAACAAGTGGAAAATAAAACCAAAAATACAGCAAAAGCATTGATTTAGTGAAGTTGTTGCAATGCAAATGAAATTTTTTTGTGAACACTCTCCAAGGTCTTCGGGTAAGAAGAAAAGCATCGATTGTTTCTGGGAACAGACATACCTTTGTATCCGCTGCCTCGCTGCCTCAAACCCGGAACAACCAACCAAAAATGTAGAATAGAAAAAATAGCTAAAAGTACTAAATAATGTTACAAGGTATATTGCGAGGCATAGTACGACGTCTAATTAAGTTTTTGTCAAATACTACTCATAACAGTCAAAGTGCTAAAAGTAAAACTTATTTTGAATTGCATTCTTACATAGTTCCGCAATTTTTATTTCCTGAAAAATAAAAATAAATTAAACTAAAGGCAAAAGAAGAATATTTAATAATGTAATAAAGAATAAATAATGTAATTGATCGCCCTATCTGCGTTACGTAAAACATGAAAACATAATACAAAACGTGAATCTTGTACCTCCTCTTTTACTACCATACAGTGAGGCTAGTCTCCAGAAACCCCTAGCACTTTCTTGTGAGACTTAACCTGAGCAAGTATACCTAGGGTAGGTTGCCACTACTTCCCCCCCCCTAGGGACGCTAGTGCGCCATTTTGATGTTTGATTTGAATACCGGATAGCACAGTACAACATCAGCAATCTTATCCAGTAATTCAAATCGAAACTCTGGTGCTAAATTGCTAGAGGATTTAATTTTGCCATGATCGCCCAAGTGCCTTTCCTAGAATCTGTTTTATAAGCGTCCTCATGCATGCCGCCGATTTTTGGCACCTCAAAAATCCCTCGCCTTTAAACCCGCGATCATGGGATCGGTAGCCCGGCATGATAACCACTACACCATCAAATCTGAGTTAATATGTGAATACAAAAGAGAAATGTATACCCAACCGCTCTTCTCCCGCTCTCTGCGTTTCCCAACGTCTAAATTCCGTTTTATTTCCATCTCCAATCCTCGACATTACAAGCGCACATAGAGCACAATTTTCCATTACGAATCCTAGTATACTTTTTACGGATAAGCATTACAGATAATGTTATTTTAGCTATTCATAAACATTAGGGTTTACTGGTTTAGTTATTAAAGTTTATTTGTACCTAGTACAATTAAATTAATGTGTGTATATCTTTTTTTATTTTTAACACTTGAATTTATTAAAAAACTACTTTTAGCCGTGAAGTTAACATCGATAATTTTTTAAAATTTTATAAAAGAGAAAACGATGTAAATTATGTAGTTAACTAATATCTGTCATTAAAAACTGGACAAAATCTAATGTAATTTAAATATGCTTGATAGCAATTAAAAGATAATTATAACCGTTTGGAATATGTGGAGAAAAATCAGCAATAAAAAACGTACTGTGCATCTTATCAGATCTCAATAATTGATTTAAGATGTAATTTTTTTAAATAGTTCGATAGCCAAATTTATGGTTTATTTGGACATTACGTTCCAAGCCTAACTCAAGGCTAAGATTTACAGTATTCCGTGCAGCTCACGCGAATATTTCTATACACAATCTGAACTAAAATTACCTCTCCCTAACATCTCTTCTGGTATCATTCACACTTCTTGAAATTTCCAGAACCAGATTAAATCATCTAGCCAAAGACGTTCATTGATTAAACAGTACACACCAAGTAAGGGTTCACGGTTGTAATACCTAACGCCACAGAAGTTTTGTACGGTAGGCAGATCTCGATGAACAGATCACATCATAGATTTAGATGAACATTATCCCCAAATACCAGAACCTATTTGTAACACTGAATATTTATTTAAAGGTCGGGAAAACTGACATTTATGTGTAACGTATTATGCCATAAATCTGCGATTCTTTCCGAGGTGTGGATATTTCACGCGATAAAAATTCCTATCACGTAACTTAAGTAAGACTCCGTGGGCGCATCTCATAAATCCACGTCATGTAAAAGTACTCTACAACACCTACACTGTCTTCAGACAAATTTATCGCCCATTCCTACGAAACTGAAATCAATTGGTTAGGCGGATCATGATTCCAATATCGCTTTTACGACGAAGAAAATTCGGTAGCAATTCAACTGAAAGCCCCCGTTTACCGGAGATTTCCGCACCGTCATGTGTCCCGCCTCGGCCGCCGCCCCCTCCCCATCGCCCTCCAAATAACTCCGTTTGATCCGCCCTCCGGCCGAGGGGACAGAGCGCGCCCGGGGCCCGATACGAGAGGGGGCGGGGCGCGTGCTACCTGCAAAGACGCAGAGCGTTTAATCCCCCCCGCGGAGATAAATTCGCCGGCATCCGGGCGCCGTGCGCAGCGGCGGCGGCGCTGGTAGAGGTAGTGATAGAGGCGATGGAACCTGGAGGCCGTAGTAAGGGTGTGGAAACGTAGAAGGAGGTAGGGAAGGGGCGGACAGGGAGACGGAGATACGAATTGAGGCGTTAAGATTAATAACGGGAGATCCCAAGCGTAATTCGTTTTGAGAAAAATGACTTTTTCCGTTTTTGTTTACGTTCAGTTACATTCCAGACAAATGTTTGAAGCTGGAATTTGAGGGTTTTGCCATCTTCCAATTCATTTGATTTTTCAGCATATGATAGGTATATGACAAGTTTACCGTCATACTTCTAACTGAAAATGTGAGGTCGGATATGATTTGCCATTATTACCCTGAGTGCCTCAATTGGGACGGAGTGATATCAGGAATGTCGAAGGGTTTTGAGACAAAAACGGGAATAGAGACGGGGATAAGAGTAGAGGCAGGAAAGAAGATGCAGACGGAGAGGGGAAAGGAAACGGAAGACAGGTTGAGGAGAGAATGATATGAATACGAGGCGGGTGATAAGCGGGAAAGAGGTGGAAAAGAGGTGGGAACGAGTTGGGAACGATCAGGGAACGAGGCGGGAATAGGCCGGTTTGAGGAGTGGCCAAGGCGAGAACGAGGTGGAGAGGAGGTGAGGATGAGAAGACGCAATGAGGGAATTCGGATCGGGAACTTCGTGAGGTTGGGGATGAGGATGTGGATGAGAATTGCGTCAATGAATTACGACATAAACGGGGGCGAAGTAAAAAATGTTGATTGTCATAGGCCTATAGCCAGAGATGGGAAGTCCAAGTCAGAGTCCAGATGCAGGGACGATGGGAATGGAGATTCAAGCGGCAACGAGAGTTGGTGAAAAGATGAGAAAGGAAATGGATATGGAAGCGAAAAACGAGTCTATGACGAGGCGAAACTTGGGACGGGAGTTGGATCAGGAATGGTGAACAAAGAGGAGACAAAGATAAACACAAGGGTGTGATGATGAGAATTGGAGATGGTGTCGCGGTTGGGATTGTTATTGTGTTTAAGAATAAGAGAGAAAACAAGACACATGGATAACGGAGAGAATGGGGAAAAATTAGGGAAGAGGTCGAGGACGGGAGTGGGGAAAGAGACGAGAAGAAAACGGGAACGGGGTGGGTTGGGTGAGCGAGTGGGTTCGGAAGAGACACACGGTTAGGAAAACGGACGGTAATGGAGAGGGGAATATGTGATGAATCAGCGACGGTGACAAACAGGAACACAGGAACGGAGTTAGAACGCGTATGGGCGCGTGGAAACAAAAGCATAGAAGGGAGTCCGAAGTGGGGATGACAAAGGGGACTTCCACGCAAAGGGAAAGACGGTGGTCATTAGACGAGCTGGGTGTGTCAAGAGTGAGCGGATGAGGTAGCGAAGACTCTTGCGTGTGCGTATCTCACTACGCGGCCTATGGAGAAGAGGAGAGACATAGCATGTGTCTTCAAGTAGGCGATGGTGAACGGCGGAATTAGCGACTGAGAACGCGCGTGTGTGTGTCACCAACGGGATACCTGGTGACGCCTGTCGTCATGACTCAAAGTGGGCGATGGTGAACGGTGGTAGAAACGGCGAGCGTGTGTATCACCAACGGAAGAGCTGGAGACACCAATAGCGCGTGTCTCAATGTGGATGAGGGGGAAAGATGGAAGTAGCGATGGCGAGTACATGTGACACCAACCGAAAATCTGGACCCCCTATCGTGCGTGTCGCAATGTGGACGATGAACGGTGGAGGTAGCGTTGGCAAGGGTGCGAGTCACCAACGGGGCAGCTGATAAGGCTATCGTGCGTGTCTCAATTACAGGCTAATGGTTAGTTGGTTGGTTAGTGATTCCGAGCGCGTCAATAGCTTAGGTCATTGGTCCCGTAAGTGTAGTGCATGCTTTTCCTCTGGAGATGGCAGTGATCGTCCCCCGCTAGATGGCTAGATCCGGCGCCGACCTACCGTGGGATAGCGAGGTTTCCCCCTAACCATGAGTCTCCCAGCAGTGGGGCACCGCCCCAGCCGGGACAAGCTGGGACAGCTTCCGACCGCTCTCCAGGAATATGTGGTACTGTAGTGCATATTAGTGTTAGTGTGTGCGTGTGTGTGGACAAGGAAGGGAACACGGAAGAGGAAGGAAAGATCGTGCGCGGTCCGTGGCCCGTTTGTTAGAGTACTGCTCCGACACTCGACAGGCGATGGGGAACAGCGGAGGTAGGGTCGGCGAGCGCGGCACCAACGGGGGAGCTGGACACCTCTATCGTGCGTGTCGCAATGTGGGCGATGGGGAACAGTGGAGGTAGCGTTGGCGATCGCACAAGTCACCAACGGGGCAGCTGGCGACGGCTATCGTGCGTGTCTCAATTACAGGCGATGGCGACCGGCGGAAGTAGCTACGGCGAGCGCGCGGAGCCAACGGGGGAGCTGGACACCCCTATCGTGCGTGTCGCAATGTGGGCGATGGGGAACAGTGGAGGTAGCGTTGGCGATCGCACAAGTCACCAACGGGGCAGCTGGCGACGGCTATCGTGCGTGTCTCAATTACAGGCGATGGCGACCGGCGGAAGTAGCTACGGCGAGCGCGCGGAGCCAACGGGGGAGCTGGACACCCCTATCGTGCGTGTCGCAATGTGGGCGATGGGGAACAGTGGAGGTAGCGTTGGCGATCGCACAAGTCACCAACGGGGCAGCTGGCGACGGCTATCGTGCGTGTCTCAATTACAGGCGATGGCGACCGGCGGAAGTAGCTACGGCGAGCGCGCCAACGGGGGAGCTGGACACCCCTATCGTGCGTGTCGCAATGTGGGCGATGGGGAAACGGTGGTGGTAGCGTTGGCGATTGCACAAGTCACCAACGGGGCAGCTGGCGACGGCTATCGTGCGTGTCTCAATTACAGGCGATGGCGACCGGCGGAAGTAGCGACGGCGAGCGCGCGGCACCAACGGGGGAGCTGGAGAAGCCTATCGTGCGTGTATCTCTTTGTGGGGGAGGCAGCGACGGCGACCGGGGAACGCGAGGGCGTTGGGGCGCGCGAGCGGGTCGCGGCCCGGACTGTGATCCCCGTCTGCCTGGAACCGTCCCGGGATTACCCGGGTTAAGCCGTTTGTTCGACTCGACCGCCGGCCTTCCGGGGCAGCTCCCCTGCCCGGCGCCGTCTGTGCGCGCGATCGACGCAGATGGGGGGAGGAGGAGGAAGGAGGGAGAAGGAGGTTGGAATAATTGGAGTGAGGAGGGAAGAGGAGTGTGAAGGAAGGAAGAAGGAGGGACGAGGAACGAGGGGCAAGGGACGTGGGAGGAAGAAGGAAAGAGAAAGGAGTTCGGTGAGGGGAGAAATGGGGAGGGAGGAGGGAGGGGAAGGAAGGAAGGGGTGAGGAGGGAGGAGGGAGGGGGAGGAGGGAGGATGGAAGAGGGAGGGGGAGGTAGGAAGGGGGAGGAGGGAGGAGGAGGATGTGGAAGAGGGAGGGGGAGGTAGGAAGGGGGAGGAGGGAGGGGGAGGAGGGAGGAGGGAGGGAGAGGAGTGAGGGAGAGGAGTGAGGGTAATGAGTGAGGGAGAGGAGTGAGGGAGAGGAGGGAGAGAGAGGAGGGAGGAGGGAGGAGGGAGGGGAGTATGGACGAGTGACGAGAGACGCGAGCGAGGGAGATGGGACGACGGGGAAGACGGGTGAGGGAGGAGGGTGGGGAGGAGGGACGAGGGACAAGGGAGAAAGGACGAGGGTGGAATGGAGCCTGAGTCCCTCTCGCGCTAGTTGGGGAGAACGCCTGCAATTTCGATGTCTGACGGTCCTCGCCAGTGCTTTCGAGCAGATACGGGGCCTCCTGAGGCTGCGAGCACTGATAAGCAGAACCGTGGGTGTTATACCGCGGTGGCAACAGTTCTGATCGATGTACCGTCATTTCAACCAAGTATCATGAGGAAACACTCAATAGCAGAGAAGGAAGATAGTTGTCATTTTTATAGGCCATTATCTGATCTAGAGTGTATGAATATCATGGTTTCATTGAATATGTTTTGATTCACGAGTTCAGACGTCAGAAGCATGAAAAATGGTTCAATCATCATAATTCTGTTCAATGTATTGTATATTATTTTTAAAACGATTCACCGTTTTATAATGACACTTCCATGGAACGATCGCGAAAAACTGAGAGAGGCCAAATATTCTCGAGAAACCCCAACGAGGTGAAATATTTCTAAACAATAAACACTATCTAATAGCTATCATAGACTATGTGATATCACTATGCGAAAAATTATATAGCGAACAAAGTTGTATGTAATGTGGTTGTAGTGAGGTAGTAAAATACACTAATATAAAGTTTCATTTTTAGTATGTTTTTTTCTTTCTCGAGAAAATTATCCGCAGTTGAGAAACTCACGATAATTTGGAAGAGTATTTTACCTCTTACTCGTCAGAAATATTATTTCCCAGTTTCTCCTGTAAAAATATGTTTTTTAAACTCAAACGTTTCTGGTTTGTAGTACCCAGATTGGAAATATTTAGTGCTTGGAAAACGGTAAATTGAAATTTAATGAGGAGTGAAATGTGTTCTTTGCGACCTGCATACAAAGCGAATTCACAATCTACATCAAATACCACAAAGGGTGGCTAATGAAAATTGTCGATTCACCAACTAAATAATGTAGACCGTGTTAGGAATATTCAGTCACTGAGAGAAACTTTCAGTGGGAAATTAAAGTGTATTTAGATAACACGGAATGAACTGGCTAGTACTAGAGTGAAAGTAGATTCCGATTTATGACATTGATGGAGCTCCCAAACCCTTCATAAGGAATTTGAATACTCTACAACGTGAACCGAGCACAATAATATGAATGCGAAGTACTAATAGTATTTTACAATTAACTATACAAATATACTACACAAATAGGAACTATGATTGTTATAATTAATAGCTATCATTTAGAATTTGCTCCATTGAGTACTATTAGAAGGAAAGAGAAAGGCATTATAATTTTTCGGTATGATGATAGTGATTATCATCATTATCATCATTATCATCATTATAACCATCTTTTTCATCTTTGTGCCATTGTCAAGTGAGATGGCTGCTTTGCTAGACACTCATCATACGGAGGGTGACTGTAGTTAGCGTTTGTACGGATGGATTTTGTGTCTGATGTGCGGAATCGCTCAGGCAACATCATGATATGGTTCCATTTGGCATTCGGTTTCTCACTGGGTTTCGTATTTTGATATTTGGACATTTATTTAATCATTCCACTAACGCCATAAAAGTGCATTCGCGATTTTTGCTGTGATAAGTAAAATAATTACGAATTTCGAGAGTGTATTTTAGTATTTTGTTATTAATCAAAAGGGAATAATTTATTTAATAGGGTTTCTCAAATTATGTTGTCTTCATATCTTTATTTCAGAACCTTCCATTCTTAATCACTTGTCACCACTAAATATCGAATTCTACGGCAAGTCACTGAGAGTATTCGGCCTTTTGGTAACTCTGTGGTAAGAGCACCTGAGTGTAAACCAGGTGACCTGGGTTTGATTCCCGATCTAATTCTTAGAACAATTAGGATTGTTATGAAGCAAAATATTAGTTTTGTTCATTGCTTCTGAATATGTGTATCATGTAGTGAGACATTCTATCACTTAACTTTATGATATATACAGAAATTAGTATATTGTAATGCTGTAATGTCTTATCGAAATAACGCTATCAAATGCGAGAGTGCAAAGTTAACAGAAACCTTAAGCCCGCCGTAACGTACAGCAACCGATACCTATCTCTCGGGCAACAGCGGGTGAAGTCGAGAAAGAGGTTTTGCACAAACGTTGAGGTCGAAATAGAAGAAGTATGGAAATGTGGCGGCAGAATATTAGCAAAATTCCTATATTGCCACATCCTCTTGATTCGTATTTGTTCGAATAGAGTACCCTATTATCTTATTTGCGGAACCACTTATTTGCGTATATAAAAGCATATTATTATATAATTATTTCATCATTAAATAAATGTAACTTACATTTAAACATATATCTTAATGCCACCAACTTAATATTGCATCATGGGAATAAAGAGTTAGCAAGAAATTCAGCTGCCAGAATTGGGAACGAATTCGATGTAGGGTGTCCGAGTGATCGATTAGCATTCGATATAAGACGCCCGCGAAATCCGACATTTTAGTACTTCCGTTATCACTTCGAGTTCGATTGCCGAGTTGTCACAAGCGCAGTCATAAAAGTGCAGTCAATTGCTGTATGCTAAACTGTGCTCCTGGCTGTTAACGGCGGGTAGCGGTTAAGAGCAGTAGAAACAAATTATTTATAGCAAAAGATTTTGAATGAGTACTGCTATTCAAAGTACAGGCATTTCTAATTATTATCAATGTACTATGACGAATTAAACCTACAATTAACATAGTATTACAAATTTACTTTTTATTACTATTTTTACGAAGTACTTATTATTACGGAAAGTATTGAACTTCACACGACTGATAACCACATAGCAGTCTCCGTTACTTAAAAAACCTCGTCTATCGCCTCGGTTAACAAACTTCAACTACGTCCATTATTTGCTTTATTTCGGCAGCAATGAGCAAACAACTCTTGCAGATTGTTCACATGTATCGTTGATCGAATTGTCCTAAGTTTAGGCCAAGATGGTGTTAATTTTTAGAATCAAGCAAAATGGCAGGTAGGATCAGAGATCGGTTTCACTGCTGGTTTAGTAATTCCGGTCGCATCAACTACTACGGTCATTAGTCCCATAAGTGTAGTGCGCGTTTTTTCTTGGGAGGTGGTGGTGGTCTTCCACCGATGGATGGCGAGATCCGGCGCCGACCTACCGCCGGCCAACAGTGTTTTCCCAAACCAGGTATCTCCCACCAGCAGGGCACCGCCCCAGCCAGGACAAATTCTAAGCCCTCAACCGGTCTCCCGGCATGTGTGGTAGTGAAGTGCATGTTATTGTAAGTATGTGTAAGGAGTGAGGATAGGACAAGGAAGAGGAAGGAAAAATAGCGCGCGGTCAGAGGCTCGTTTGTTACGGTACTGCTCCGGCATTCACCTGGTATTGATCGGAGAAACCACAAAAAACTACCGATCAGATCAGTCGGCCGCTAGAATTCTTCCTCAGAAACGACTGAATTCGAACTAGCTGAAAAGCTAGTGTCGAAAATTCTGCCGCCGTCGGGACTCGAACATAGAACCTGTCTGTCAGAGGCGCTGCATTTACATGAGTTGATGCACTGTGCCACCGCTCCCGGTTCAGAGATCGGCTACTGTTTCTAAGTTGTATCTTTATTTCCTCCAGTCAATTCCAAGCGGATGCACAAGCAATATCGCAGACAATGGGCCACGGAGTAGGATTCATCTTTCGAAGTGTTCCTCCAAACGTGTACTCTCTTGGTGTCAGTCTCTCTCCCTCCCCTTCTCCCCTTCATCCCCCCTCTTTCCCTCTCTGTCTGTCTCTCTCCACGTACAAGTACATATCACTTCCCATAATATAGGAAACTATTAAACTGGATACTTGAGCAGTGTCCAAGGTGAAGTACGCTTTCGCAATGAGCCTTTCAGAAAAAACAGCGGAAGGGAACCCATTAAATTAACACCTCCTGAGACTCACTGCACCGTATTTGCCAAATCAATAGTAGTTCTGGCATAAATATTAGCGTTGCACTTCGTAGTTATCGAAAATAAAGGGAGAAAATATTCTGCTCTCTCTAATGGGAGATTAAATGTGTGCCCGTTTGCTTGTAAAGGGTACGAGGCTCCCAGCTACTAAGTACTTGGATATTCCCGATGAATTTGTGAATTTTGAAGTGGGAAAAATGTGGGAAGTTTCCGGAGGTTGCTAAGAACGGGCCGAGGGTTCGTACTAAGAACGGGTAGTTCTCTACATGGAGGATGAACGTGTCCCAGGTAATTGGAGATGCCCGGAGGTGGAGTGTTTTTGTTTACTTTCAAGAGGGAATGCTCAGAAGCTGCTCAAATCTGATAAGCTCAGCTGCGGTGAACGCGTTCAAATAGCAATAGGCGGGACGAGGTGGTCCCATTCACGATCCTCCGGGCTACAGAGATTAGGAGCATGAATGGGCTCTTTCTCATTCAAACCATGTGATAAGATCTAATGGAGGCCATTGCATTACTCCGATTCATCGACTGTTCGTAGATCAAAGAAGCAAACTGTGAGAAGGCATTGAGAATTATATCTTGAATCAGGCTATATTTCGGCATGACAACTTTAGAAGATCCCTGGTGACAGACTTATTCACATAAATAACATCCATTCAGTGCCAGAGATTCTGCTATTGATACAGTTTACGAAGGTCCAAAACAAGCCAGTTAACAGAATAGATAATTAAATTTTTAAAATACTCATCATTGCAAAAATTGGCAAATACTCACTAAATCGGTAATGAAAAACGACATTTGTAACTTTCTAATTCAGGATAAACGGGTGTTTTCAACCATTACAACTAGTACGATTAGTTACTAAAGAACTTATTCAATACTGCCACTTAGCATACCAAAGACCATTTGCGGTAATTGTTCCTAATGTTTGTCTCTGTATTTTGTTCTTATGGACGATGAGGTGATGTATTTCATTTAGTCACATTCGCCCTGCATTCCACAGAAACGTTCATAGGGTCGTTACAAGAATTGCAAAATGTAATCCACAAGCATTAGAATACAACTTTCTAAAAGTATCTCCAAGACTATCGTGTTTGCTGCGGGAGAATTTGTTTAATTAATATTGCAATAGTAGAGAACTTTCAAACTTCCTCTTCAGCAAAATTTGGGTACTACCAACAAGTTGATACAGGAAAGCCTACGGAGTTTTGGGGAAAATCGAAGGTACACGTCTTGAACTTGAATTTAATTAGCACCGGAAGCGTTGGAGGAGAGTCACGGGGACCAGATTTACCGACAAACGTGTTGATAAAAAGATATTCTTTTGCAAGAACAAGAGAAAAATTTAATATGACTGCATAAAGAATAATTTGGGGTTCGACACTATATTGCGTACTACATTCAACCTGTAGCAATTTTCTGTAGTTAAATAAAATATATTTCCTATACATGAAACAAATTGCACAGTAGCAAATTGTCTATTTTTTATACGTAAATGCAAGACCAGACCGGCAGTAGTTTATATACATACGTCAAACAGTGATTTAATAATATATACACAATAATAACAATCACCACAACAACAACATCAACAATAATATAATAATAATAATAATAATAATAATAATAATAATAATAATAATAATAATAATAATAATAATAAATTACACAGATGTGTCAGAAAAAAATATTATAAACTTCCAGGGCATGAAGGGTTTTTGCCAAATTACACGCGTAGTAGGTAACTACATATAAAAAAGTTACATATGTGACATTCGTTCATGAATGGTAGGCTCGACTCCAACGATTTGGGAGGTAGCGTTCTGATGTCGGCTTTTCATGTACCTACCAAACTCTAGTGCAGGACGAGTTGCCTACCAATCTGAGACACATGATACATGTATAACTTTGTTATATGAAATTTTCCACCATATGTTTCTTGGCAAAAAGTAATCATGTCCGACTTCCCTTCATGCCCTACGCGTTTGTATGATTTATTCCTAGGCATTCTGTTCAAGACTATAAAGAGGCGACGAGGAAGGTACTCACGTGTGATGAAGGAAAGCCTAAGGTATCTTTCAAGAAAAGAAATATATTTACCAACGTGTCTAATATTTTTAAGTTTTTTTCAGTATATTACATTTTTTTATTTCGCCTTGTCACGCCAGATTTAAGGCAGTTTCTTGAACCGCCGCAAAATATGTCCAAGATAGAAGATATATATTTTGTCACGTGCGGTTATAAACAAGTATTTTACGGAATGTCATTATAGTCAATAGTTTTCTTCTCATCAACCCTTTCCGTACGGGTAGGCACCTGACTTGGTAGGAGAAACTCCCGCAATCCCACGTGTAGGTTGGTGTCGAATTTCACGTTCAAGCGAGAGGAACACCGCTAACTAACCCAGCATTCACTCACATCACATGCATTACACTCACGGGATGTGTTTGCACGAGATTAATAACCGCCCGGAAATATGAAATATCCAGTCACTCACTCATCCCCGGGCTCAGCGGCGGAAGGCGAGATATCTGACAGTTACGTAACGGATCACTCCTTAAGACAAAGTAAACAAATTAAAAAACAACAACTGAACCTGAAATCGTTGAAGTAATTTATACAGCAATCTTCCCGTGAGCTTCCAAACAACTGCAAGCGACAGCATCGTGGTAAGCGGGTGTGTAGATGGGGGGGCGGTGGCGCGGACAGGGGCGGGGGTGGGGGTGGGGGCGGGGGCGGCAGCGCGACACCACGCGTCGCGACGCGGCGCGGCGCTTTGCAACGCGGGAGGGTGGGCGCCGCCGCCGCCGCGCCGCGTCTCCGTGCCGTCGCTACTTACGCCTCATGAATACTGCGGGCGGAGGCGCGAGGAACGCACGCGGCACCGGAGCGCCGGGGCGCTCGAGCTCTCGAGCTCTCCTCTCGAGCACCTGTCGCCCCTTCCGCCGAACAGCCTATCCACACGACGACGACCCTTCTGCGCTCCCTCCTCCGACAACCCCCGTCCCACCAACACGGCCCCGCTTGCGCTCAAACCCTCCCGCACCTTACCACTACGCACTCCTCGCATTCCGCTTACGTTCCCTGCCGTCCACGTCCCGCCTTCCCCTGCCCCTCCTGCTTCTTTCTATCTTCTTCCTATACGCGCCCGTTCCATCGCACCACGCTCCGCTTCGTCACGCCTTGTCATGCACACCTTCGCTCCCCTCATCACAGTTCGGATTCGCATACCACCCCTCCCGGCACTCCTTCCCGGTTCATCCCCCCCCCCGCCGCTTCGCCCTGCTCCGCCACGCCTTGCTCCGACCCGCCTCGATCCGACCCGCCTCGCTCCGACCCGCCTCGCTCCGACCCGCCTCGCTCCGACCCGCCTCGCTCCGCTCCGCCTCGCTCCGCTCCGCCTCGCTCCGCCCCGCCTCGCTCCGCCCCGCCTCGCTCCGCCCCGCCTCGCTCCGACCCGCCTCGCTCCGCCCCGCCTCGCTCCGACCCGCCTCGCTCCGCCCCGCCTCGCTCCGACCCGCCTCGCTCCGCCCCACCTCGCCCTGTCCCGCCTCACTCCGCAGTTACTCGCTCCATTCCACCCCGCACCTCCTGCTACACCCATTCCCTATCCAGCCTTTCCTCATTTTCCCTCGCCTCTTCTCTCCTTACAACGCGTCTCCTCCCCCACCACGCCCCCTGTGCCTTATCGCCCCCTCCTCCGCCCACACAACTTGCTCCGCATTATTCGCTCCCCTGCCACGTCCCCTCGCCGCCGTCGCCAGCGCGCCCTTCATGAATGCATCATGTATTCGCGCGAAGCGAAATGGCGGCGAAATAGCGGGGACGCACCTCCCGTTTGCGCGCCCCTCGACAGGCGGAGGACCCGGAGCCGTTGAGGTGTTGCGGTAGCGTTCTTCCCGCCCCACAAACAAAACCTCTATGACTGATTAGCGCCTTCTCGTTAGATATTCCCATCAGCCGCCTGCTTTGTTACTCGACTGGGGAGCCACACCTGCTCCCACAACATTACGACTGCTCCATCTGTTCGCACGAGGCGGGATGATAAGGAAATTACAGTTACATTTGACGCCTGCACTAAAATGGGACAAGCACAGAATTCATTATTTTACACGTCATGTGGCTACAGAAGGATTTTCTTAAATGCAAATATGGCAATACACGCAAATATAATTAAGATATTGGTCATTTCATAGGAAATGAATGTTGTCAGATTTGACATGTCTGCTGCCAAGTACTTCAAATATAAAACAGGTAACAATTATACTGGGCTCTTTCATTCTTCATAAGTATTTATGTTACTATAATGCAGCTTGGGATTTTGTATAGAGTGCAAACGATTACGAAGTTTCCCTCGCCAAGAAATGCTCAAGAGACACGCCACGAATATCTGTTTCCATAATAGGATCCGAACACATTGTTTCAGGAAACTCGTAGGCTTCTGAGTATTCAAACCATCACGTCCAGAAAAGAATACTGCGATATCCCCAACAAAACTGACACTGTTCTGCGTCTACGCATTTCATTGCTGTACAGCGGGGGGTTTAGAAACGGATATTTACATAGCAGGTTTGGAAAGACGAGGTCACACACATGTGTGAAGAATTCAAATGCTATTACTGCAAAGATACGAGTGCCTAAAAATGTTATCTCGATATGGAACAAATAAATAAATACATTTCACTTTTGCTTAGAAACGTAATTTTCTCAATAATGGTTTTTAATTAAAGAGTGTTAAACCGATGTGCAATAATGTCATCAAGTGCAGCGTATGTAAGTTTATTTTTCAGCATTCTTAAAAATAGCATTGGTTAGCGCGATATTCTTAATACTGACTTCGGTAGAATTATTAAGAATGCGTGTTACTGTGCTATTGAAAATAAAAAGGGACCAAGCGATATGACCTTTGCCATCAGTCGTGAAAGAACGAACGTGCTAGAAATACAACACCAATTGATAGACATTTCTGGCGCTACCGATGCAACTATGCTCGTTACAGTAACCGCGGAGGTCATGGAAAGTGTTGATGCAAAACCTCTCTAAAGCACAATTTCTAATAATCCATAACACTTGAAAATTTGAATAGTATGTGGGTTCTGAATGGTGTTCTACAATATGGCGAAATGTTGAGAATGTGTGGTGCACTCGCTTCCGACACCGGATGTCCCGCGAAAGAGGAGCTGTCTTCCCACGAACGACTGATATCGACATCTCAAGGTTTTGCCAGTCGTCTGAGAGCGTGAATATCACGGAGGACGAAAGTTATTTTTCTTACGTTTGCATTAATAGGTAAGACAAGATTTCAGCAGGGGATCTCAACCATCCTTCAAATCTTATGTACTACCTACAAGCCTGAAAAAAACTAGAATTTGAATGGAAATCGCTTCAAAATATTTTAAATAGATGGGTTAATATTAAAAATTATAGATTTCAAAAAAGGAATTGAATTACTATTTGTTAAAAAACAGACCTTTCAATGAGAATCAAAACTGAAACATCAATAGCAAATCAAGCCCAACCCCATGTGAAACATTGTTTACTCATCAAACACTAATGAGACATGAATTGTTCTTTTGCGCGAATGACATCGATGTGAAGGTCAATCTTACTAATCTTCGGTCTCAAGTCATTTTGCATGTCCAATTTATTCACATATTTATTTTTTATGTAAAATAAAGGGAAAATGTCCATTCACAAAGACGGGATGGTATCGGATACTGCAAGACTTTGTGTGGACAATGCATAATATTCTTTTCGAACATCCAGCTAAAAATTGGCCGCATCTTCGCATTTTTAAAACCAATTTTAAGACAATTTCTGGCTGAATAACTTTGGAATTAATATTTATTTGGAATTAATATTTTTAGGGAATTAACTGTAAAATTTCAGATTCATTTTTCGATATGTTTATAAGTATTTCACTGGTTTTAATAAGTGAAATTTAAACATAAACAAACTATTTTTCCTTTCACATCGCCAGCCGAGAATTGCTGAGAAGTATTCAAGATCACAAAACGACATGAGATGGTCGTTCCGAGCGCACGAAATATTTTTATTACCGTCTACCTCAAGAACCATGATTCATACAGAAATGTGGTTTGTCTCATATCAGAATTTGGACTACCGTTTTCATTTTATCCGCTGGTTGTTTGTGCTTTTCTTCAATAATAAAAAAGGTTCACTCTAAATGAAAATTTAAGGACGTCAAAAGGTAGAAGTAAACACTTCGCTATCATTTATAATTAATTTCTGCGCAATTAAACCACCATACTCAATCACAAAATAACCATCACAACATTCATAAGAGTTTTGGGAGTAACGGGTAAAAAACTCAATTTTCTAAGATTGAGGCTATCGTTGAGTAAACATGTTAAACATTTGCGCGTGAAACGGGATGGACGAGCTTCATAACTCCGTGACTCGTGAATTGGCAACACAGCTTGTGAATAGAAAGGGTAAACTTGTATTGGATTGGAAGAGAGGGCAATACTCTATCCGTGCTGCAAACAAATGTTTGGATGCACAATAGTTAGTTAGTGTGAATTCACTCGCCTTGTGAATTCACTCGCCATCTGAAGGAGAATTCTAGCGTCCGACTATTCTGATCGCTATTTTTCTGTTGTTTCTCCAAACAAATTCAGGCGCGCACCAGAGAAGTACTCCCTCTTCCTTCGTATGCTTACTCCTTACTTACACATATGCAGATGTCGGGAGATCAGTCGGGATCTTAGAGCTTCTTCCGACTACGATAATTCCCCGTCTCCGTTGGTGGGAACTAGCTGGAAAATGGACCCCCACCCCCGCAAGCCGACGTGTAGGTCGGCGCCGGGTCTCAACATCCACCGGGGGAAAATACCCCCACCGTCCGTAATAAAACATGCACTACACGTACGTGACTAATTTCCTTAGCAGTTGACGCACCCGGAAACATGAAATAATCAATCAATTGAATACCTATAAGACGACTGGTACATGACTTTCTAAAGCAACGATGTTGGGTCTTTATACATCGAATACGTATGTAGTGGTTTACTAACACCAACCATGCCAAAAACACAATGAGAATGCATTCATATTTTTACGTGGGGTTCGATCCCACCACCCAAGCACAGGGTGCATACCGTTCGTGCAATATGCGCTATTTCGGTGGGCAGAACACATCTACCAGAAGAGAATCAAACCCGAGCCAAAGCAAACGAACCTGAAGCTGGAAACTACGCTGTTTAATAATTCATCGAGAAAGAGAGTAAGAATATTCCACGACGGGTTACAACCTGTGCAAATCTACTCCACGTGTTTCCTTTGAAACTTCGTCGTTCCTGGGAGCCGCGCGCGGAGAAATTCCCGGGAATGTCCCGCGGGTGCTGGTAATACAACTCGGCGTAAAGCTCAGTGGGTGGTGGGTGGCAGTGCAGGGCGGCGAACGGAAAGCAGTGGGTAGTGGGTGACGGCGAACGGTGGACAGAGGGGACAAATTTCGTCCTTCCGGCCGCGACAACTACATTGATCGTTATTCCCGTGAGTGTAGTGGATATTACGGGAAGATGTGGTTGTGGTTTTTCCTCATTGGAACGTTAGATTCGGCGCTAACATACGCTTGAGTGGTTCCCCTTAAGTATCTCCTATAGCGGGAAGTAAATGTAAGTGTAAGGGGGAGAGGAGAGAACATGTGTAGGGAAGATACGAATGTTTGCGTTCCGTGGACCGTTTGTTAGCGCCAGCGCCAAGATTCAGGTAGCATTGGCGGACAAAGGATGTAAAACTAACTACTGATCTGAGCATCTGGCCGCTCGAATTTTCGCCCTCAGCGGCTAATTTTGACCTACCGAAATACTTGGAGTAAAATATTCGCCACCGTCGGAACTCGAACCATACGACTCGGTCAGAGGTGCAGCAGCGATATCAGTTGTTGCACTGAGCAATCTCAACCTGTGGTCAGCGAATGGTGCCATCTCTCCTGACTTGAGGAGGGTAACTCGCGAATGGCTACAACCTCATGCAACTTTACTTAGATTGTGTGCTTTGGTTCCGTCCAGTGATTGCGAATTTTACCAAATCATCGAGACATCGATACATTGTTTCGATACATTGCTAAAGGGTTTTTGATGTCTATGTGTGACGACGAAAAAAATCGATGTTTAGAACATCGATGTTTTAATTGTAGACTAATAAACATGCTGTTTTCCTATCCGTTTTAGTTACAGTACGTAAAAGGGATATATTTTATTGTTTGGTTACCATCATGTTAGTAGTAGGTTAATAAAAATTATTATCGAATGTATAGAATAAAATTAACAATGAAGAACGTCGTGTCTCTCTACTCTACCCTTTAGTCACTTCCGTATATACACCATTGAAGTAAAACTAACTAAAATTCCCCCAAATGACACAGGCGAAAAGAATATATATATATATATATATATATATATATATATATATATATATATATATATATATATATATGTGTGTGTGTGTGTGTGTGTGTGTGAAATATCGATGTGAATATATCGATGTTTTTGGTGGAAAACATCGATTTTTTTGCCGTCTCTAGTTCCGCCGCTGTTTTCACAGACCATAGCATCTCACACATCCACGAGCGTATACGGCGAAGGGTAAAGTGTGAATGATAATAAGGAGAAATGATTATGAACTGGATAATGATTCAGATGGAAAATGTGTAGGGTTTGAAAAGCCATCAGCCTCTTAACCACATTATGCAAACCGTAACTTACGAGGTTTAACTTGCGATGTTTGACGTTAACGTTAACTTGCGATGTTTGCAAAAAATGCGTAGGACAAATGGTGATTTGCACATTCTTAAGGCTAATATGTAAATTCCATGTAAATTGCACAGAGCGAAGTCCGGAGTCTGATCGTCATCTAAAAAAAGAGAGCGATACTAAAGATTGTGCGTGCCTATTGCATAGCATACTAGGTCTGGAAGTCCCACTGTAGTTTCTTCAACCTCAACAACACGCGATCGTTTTATCACGGATACGTATCAGAGATTTGTTCACAGTATATTCTCTCGTAGGTGCTTGCTGTTTTGTGAGAGGGAAGAAGTGAGATAAGCTACGTTTATTATCCGGAAATAGAGAAAGGGCCCATCTCAACTTATGTTCGATATATTTAAGAAAAAGGGACAAAAACACTGCGATGGGTTAAAGACTCCCTGACACACGGCGAGGAGAAACATAATACACTAGCAAAAAACACTTGGAGTTGAGTATGTTCACTAGCGAGAGTTTTGAATGCGTAGCTTGGCGTACAAGTAATTTTTTCATTTTCATTCCCGCAATATCCGCTGCAGGTTAGACTGATCCGAAAATCGCAAAAATGTAGTAACTACCCCCCCCCCGAAAGCGGCAAATTGTTCGATAGCATTTGTGTTTGACCACGATTTTCTGATACGAAGGTTTTCTTACAGATCTTACTCTATTTATTGTTAACATAATTTTATACAAAAAATTTGAGATGACTCTTAAGGCGTAATTGGCAATTTCTCTTCTCCAAACATTAGTGTTCTCTGTGTAAACTCTACTGACATTCTGTAAAAATCTCCCCCAAACACCTAAAAATTACTGTAAGTATGAAATATTAGTTAAGGTACAATGTAATACATTTAGGAAGATCAATTATTTCAACTCTAGTCTAGTTTAATTATTTAAGTCTTGATTCATCTTGAATTTCCTCTCTAAAATAATCATATACCAAAGCCTTTTCGTTTTCATCGAAATCTCGAGTACAATAGGAATCTCAGAAGGAGGTGATAGCCAGTGTTCTAGCCGCATCTCCGTTCTCCGAGAAAGGGCTGAGGCGAAGGAATTACGAGACTCCGGAGCACCGGAAGGCAGAGAAGTATCAAACTCAAAGGGCGATGTGAACAGCCAGAGAAATGGGAGTAACAAAAGCGGCGCGCTGGGAGGGGAAGGGGAGAGCGGGGGAGGGGAAGGGCATGACGGAGAGCCCCGGATGACAGAAGGCTTTGGAGCGGGAGATGCTCGCAGCCGCGGAGAACAGAACGCGCAAGAGGTCAGACACTGGCTGCGGTATTTCCAGAATTGGCTGCTTTGGGTCTGCACAATAGCAGAAAGCGCATTTGGGCGCATCCGTTCCAAAACGATCAACGGCTGAGTTTACCTCAGAGCCAGCATTACCGTTGACTCTACAGAGTCTTTGACCGGGAGGTCCTATACTTCGATTTTTTTACAGTGGCTTGCCAAGGTCACGCATGAAGAAGGGAGACGGAAGGCAATCTCCCAAAGGGAGCTGCTACGTCACTACACGTGGTGACGGTGCAGCTCCCTATTACGGCACTACACCTATTGACGTTGCAGCTCCCTATTAGAATTTACCTTCCCTCTCCCTTTTTTCGCGCCTGACCTTGAGAGGCCACTTTAGGAAAATCGAATCATAGGGTACGAGTCATGGCATGAGCGGATTTTCAACACTAGCAAGTTAGCTAGGTCGAATTCAGCCGCTGTCTGGAGGAGAATTCTAGCGGTCGGCATCTCTGACCTGTAGTTTTCTGTGGTTTTTCCGATCAATTCCACGCGAATGCCGGAGCAGTTCCCTAACAAACGAGTCAAGGTCATCGTGTGATTTTTCCTTAATCTTCCTGGTCAAGTTCTCTTTTTACACACACATCACTGCAGCGCCTCTAACCGGGAGGTCCTAGATTCGAGTCCTGACGGCGGCAGGATTTTCGACACTAGTTTTTCAGCTAGGTCGAATTCAGCTGCTGTCTGGAGGAGAATTCTAGCGGCCGGCTGCTCTGATCGGTAGTTTTCCGGGGTTTCTCCGATCAACACCAGGCGAATGCCGGAGCAGTACCCTAACAAACGGGCCACGGACCACGCGCGATCTGCCCTTCCTCTTCCTTGTCCTATCCTCTCCCCTTCCACAACACTTACACTAACATGCACTACACTACCACATATTCCGAGAGACCGGTCGGGAACTTAGAGCTTGTCCCAACTGGGGCGGTGCCCCGTGGGAGAGTCCTGATTAGGGGGAAACCCCACTCTCCGACGGTATGTCGGCGCCGGATCTCGCCATCGAGCGGGGGAAGATCACCGCCATCTTCCGCGAAAAAAAACATGCACTACACTAACGGGACTAATGACCGAAGCAGTTGACGTGCCCGGAAACACGAAAAAATCAATGAATCAATCAATCAATTTACACACACATACGTGCACTACACTACCTCACATACTGGGAGACCATTAGGGGGCTTAGAGCATGTCCGAGCTGGGGCGGTGCCCCGGTGAGGGAGGGGGAGATTCCTGTGAGGGTTATATCCCGCAAGCCGACGTGTTGGACGGCGCCGGATCTCATCATCCAGTGGGGGCGAAGAAAGCCGCCACCCCTCGAGATGAAAGATTCACTAAACTATCGGGATTAATGACCTTGGCAGTTGACGCGGCCGGAAACCTCAATCAATCAGAAAGTGTCTTAATATTTTACTACTAGGAGGTTATTTACTTTATATTCTGCCAAAATAATAGTAAAAGCTTTTTAAACGCATAGAAAGAGATAATCTGCCCATGTTTTCTTAATTTACTAAATTCTTACTCTTTTATTATCCTAAGCAGAATTACCAATACAGGCATAAACGAGCCTGATGGAAAAGATATGAAAAATCGAAAATATTCGCTCCAACGTAATAAGAAACCATCGGCAAACTAACTGCAGATCTGATTTTATAGTATCGTTGAGGGAATAATTATTGTTTCCCGTCTCGCTCCTCCTGCAAATGCCACAAATAAAGCTACAAAAAGTGTGCAGATAGAGAAGCTGCACTTGTTTAAATAATGAATTCATATAATGTATGAGCTTAGGTATCAATTTGGTGGTTTTATTTTATGTAAAATAATATTACCTCGCTGTGAATTTTTAATGAAAACAAAGCAATTTTTCCGTAACTAAATAAAACCAGAGATTATTTCCTTTCATTAAAACACTATAACAACAAATATTCAAATCAAGTTCCTAAAAATATCACAATGGTTGTCTTACAGTAGTTTTAAAATTGTTTCCATCAATGAAGAGCGTAAAAGGAGATTCATGACATAATGTGGCGTCCTGACCAGTCATCTACTGTATTTTGTTTTTACTTCGGCTCTAGAAAATCGCTGACATTTTACATGTATATTTATTTTACTAAACATGAATTTCGAATGTGTAAAATTTGGATTGTATAGTACATGGGAAAGGGATTACCGATGCTAAATGTGCTGTACAAGTTCTGTCGTGCTGAGGGATATAATCGGGAGATATTCATGGTCATAGTCATATCGTTAATTCTCTACTGTTCGTGTAATATCGTTAATGTCTTCATAACAGACAACTGTCAAAAACGCGACAGGCACAGACTGAATTGTCCTCGTGAGCAGGCTGGAAGATTCTATAGAGTATAAATATTCCATTTTTAATGCAGTAAAACGTTCTTAGCTTTCATGATCATGATGAAATATTAATAATTAAATATTAATTTCATGATCATGATGAAATAATATATATATAAATATTAAATATTACGTACTCTCTACTTTCTTTCTAAACGTCATGACGTATCTCAAGATTTCCTTATCTACTTTAAAAAATACAAAACATTGTTACGAAAAGTCATAAGGCAGGCTAAAATCATGAAAAACGATCAGGATATTTTGAACTCAAATAATAAAACAAAAGCAATGTGGAATATAATAAACAATACTACCAAATCAACTAGAAAAACCGTAGAGAATGTTGTTTTAAAATATAACGATATAAATGTGAACGATCCGGCAACAGTGGCTAATCTCTTTAACCAATACTTTTCGAGAATTGCTGCCGATCTCACTAAGGGGTTTCAGCCACAAAATTCAAAAACAGACAGTTCACCCAAAATTTTAGACACAATGTTCGTTTCCGAAACTTCTTCCTATGAAATTCTCAATATAATCGGTAAACTAAAAAATAAATATTCGTCCGGTTTAGATGAATTCCCGGATTCTTTGTTAAAGACTTGTGCGTATGCCATTATACACCCGTTAACTCACATATTTAATGCATCTTTATGCACTGGAACGTTTCCAGATATTTTCAAAACAGCTAAAATTAAGCCGCTTTTCAAAAAGGCAACAAAAATGAAATTCAAAATTATCGGCCCATTTCTCTTCTATCAGTTTTTTCAAAAATATTAGAGAGACTTTTTACGTACGAATGGAAACCTTTCTCACTAAACACGACGCGCTTTCAGATTGCCAACATGGATTTAGAAAATCAAAATCAACGGTAACAGCCATATTTTCTTTTCTTAAAGATGTCGCCTCATCATTGGATCAAAACGAAGCACTCATTGAATTATTTTTAATCTCTCAAAAGCTTTTGGCGTCGTTGATCATGACATTTTACTTTCAAAATTACCTTCATATGGAATCCGTGGGATTGCTCTAGATTGGTTATGTTCGTACCTTAAACAACGATCTCAGAGAGTTGAAATACCTTATTGGAATGATGGAACATTACGTACGCACCTTTCCGACTCTTTGCCCATTGCACGTGGAGTTCCTCAAGGATCGATTTTAGGCCCTATTCGGTTCCTACTTTACGTAAACGATATGCCCTCGACGATTCGAAACGGAAGAACGGTTCTCTTTGCGGATGATACGAACATCCTTTGCAATAAAGAAACCGTAAATAGTACAGTATCAGATGTTTCAAATTGGTTCCGAAATAACAAATTAATAGTAAACGAAAAGAAAACGGTTTTAATGCAGTTTTCCATTTCAAATAAACAATTCTGTGCTCCATTGAAAATGAACGGTGTACCATTGACTGATGTTAAGGCAACAAAATTTTTAGGTCTCTCAATTCAGTCAAACCTTAAATGGAACGTCCATTTTAATGAATTGAACACAAAATTAAGTTCATTATGCTACGCGTTCAGAATTCTTGCAAATTCAGTCAGCCTTCATACTGCTCGTTGTGTATACTTCGCGAATGTTCATTCCCGCCTGAGATATGGCATAATATTCTGGGAAATACATCTTATAGCTCCCAGACTTTTAGATTACAAAAACGAATGAAATCGTTTCTGCTGCATAACTGTTTCTATACAATTAGAGACTATACTGAGCATCACAAGAAAAGTAACATTAATTTTTAACAATGATACATAATGAATTATTTACCATTTGGACTGTATAAATAAGTATAAACAACCTGTAACAACTATTGTACTACAGCTTCCGGGTCAATGACCCCCATCTCGATCAGGTTTTTCGTCCAGTTTCCCTGATCCATTGAGCAAATGCTGAGATGGCCCCTTGTTTTGCTTCTGGACATAAATGTAACTTCACTTTCTGTGCACGTCTTCTAGAATTCAGTGGGAAATACAATTATTCAAATTATCGTTTCCATGTTGTCGCGGCAGGAAGTAATAAGAGCCAAAATTTATTGCTTATTTATCCTTGAAAATAGATTTTATTACATGGGAGTTTTTTTTTGTTATTTTTTTCTCCCTTGCAAAATTCAAAATTTATTGCTTATTTACCCTTGAAAATAGATTTTTTTACATGGGAGTTTTTTTTTTTTTTTTCTCCCTTTCAAATTTCAAAATTTGTTGCTTGTTTATCCTTGAAAATAGATTTTATTACATGGGAGTTTTTTTCTCCCTTTCAAAAATTCAAAATTTAAGTAGTATATGACTTAGTGTAGGGATCACAGAATTTTGAAAATGTGCACACAATTCACTTTTCCCCATAGCACGTCATACGCAGTTTTTAACTGTTTTTTTGACGTAAAATAAAATAAAAAATAAAATAAAAAAAAAAATTAAGGAACGTTTACTAATAAAACCTTGCCTTTCACCTTGATCTACATTCACATTTCTCCTGTCAAACACTCAGAGGGAGAGGTTCAGCCTCAACGATAAGGCTGAAGGTAAGAGCAGCAGAAAACATTGTTTCCACGCAGCATGCAAACCTTTAGAATGGTCCTGATTACTCAGCATTTTGGGTCATGCATGCGAGGTTTTAGTGGATGAGCGGCGAGGGGGATGATGTCGATATGATTCGAATGATGATGGGAGAAATGATGGAATGAGAGGCACGGAAAACAGGAGAACCGCCAGCAAACTGCCAGGAACCAGCTTCCTCGAAAACAAATTCTTCATAGATCGACAGGGCTTTGAATTCTGCTAACCATAGGTGGAATGTGAGTCATATAATTATGACTAGAATTGCTCCGGAGCAAATGTGCCGTAGTGGGTCAGTGCCTTAATTAAAGTGACAATTACCCAATGTAATTATGTGGTTTGTAATATATTTTTGAAAGTTCTTTACAAAAATTGTATTGTGCGACTAATTAATAATTAAAGACATAATGACGCTCCGTAGATAGCAACTCTGCCATCACATGGGCGGCTATCAAAAAATTATCCAGGGGAGCCCAGTTTTAAAAAAATTCTAGGGAAACAATGCTCGAGAAATGTTTATTTGTAATAATAGCCATTTAATTTATTCATTACTTTCAATAATGAATTAACTTTTAAACAATTTTAAAATAAGCTATTTGAAATAATTTGTATGGATATTTCTACTACATTTAATAACAGAACTTGATTCAATTTACATTCTGACACGTTACTATATAATATGTTAAATATTGGACCGTGAAATATTTTACTTTCTTACCTCCAAAAGCGGCTTCAGTTGTCTGCGATAAAGACAGGATTTATCAGGTTTCCGACTAACCAAAGTGTAAAGTACGATAGTTAGTGCGAAACACTAAGAAAACTGCGACGCATGCTATAGTAGATGCGGCCCAGGAAATGGGCTCACGAAGGGCTTTTCCATTGCCACAATACGAGATTGCATACGAGTCATAAGGCGACAAACACATTTGCGACAATGGGATTTACGAAGTTTCCCTACCATACACATTCACTGGAATTGGCCCCTTGCTTCGCATTGCTCTATAAAATTAACTAATTCCGCCATCGGTGATTTTCATATACCAAAGAAATACCGCACCCTGTACACGACTGGTGCTTTACTACTCCATAGGAATGGTTTGCTACAGCCATTAGAAATTTCAAGAAAATTGGAAGCATTGCATTTAGTTAGAGGGTGAATAGTAGCAGTTTCCATTTTTATACTTTTTATACCTATAGTCCAGATCATTTTCGAACTCTCAGGTATTTTTAAAATATTATACAGCATAAATACAAGAAAATATATAATACATAATAACATAAAATAAAAAGAAGACATTTAAAATTTTATGGTAATTTTACAGTTTAAATAAATACTGTTTGTTAAAATATAATCCAAAGCGTAAAATGGATCTACGGAGCATTTCCCAGAAATACAAAGGTCAAACACTTTATTATTTACTGTACTTACGTTCTGTTTATTACTGTATTTTTATACTGAAATTTATTGAGGTCCTAGATTAACCGTTCATAAAGTAAGACAGTCTGCACATGAAATACGTTACCAACAGAATAGTACTTCTGTAGTTAAAACCGTAAATATTTTCATTCATTATTGGTTTTATTCATCTGCTCCATTCCCGCAAACATCAGAGTGAAATATGAACGATTCTTGCAAGTTTTTTTTTACGTTGAAGACGTCATCAGCTTTTTTATTAGTTTATTTTGATTTAAATCCGGATAATTTGATAATCCGGAAGGTTCATGTCTCAATTAAACTATATATGGTAGAACAAGTTCAAGTGGAAATGCGTCACTATTACGATTAAATAAATCACATATTAGATATACTTGTCTAATAGTTATTTATACACCAAAGGCCGCGTAAAGGCCCATCTCGGGCGACAAAAAGCCCTCGTGTTGTAGGTCGCCACTCGATCATTAGAACCAGTTAATACACGTGGTACAAATAATATTTTTTTGTCTAACCTTAATGTTTCGGTTTTACTTATTTACTATTTCACTAGAAGTTAACTTTACTTGGTTTGTCGTTTCATAATTCCCTCCAGAAGAGAACATGTAGCATCATCATTTTACATATTTCTCTCGTAATCACGATCATCTTGATCGAGGTAAGTTATGTAATGTATATCGAGCTCCTTATCGAAGGCAATAACAAGCAATAACGTATCAGAAAAAAGGAAATATTTTTGACCAGCACCTTTCCAAAGGACTTTTTCTTCTAGGGCTTTTTTTCCAGCCAACAGTAGGTTACCCTTACATCCCGATGGGACGCACATTCGACCATACACTAGGCAAACACACTTGCGGGCTCCTCTGATCTGGGGTCAGCAGAACGCGAGGCCCTCCGCGACAACACATACAAAGTCAAGGGACAACGAACCACGCCCAAGGCGGGACTCGAACCCGCGACCCTTCGGACCGAGGCACTGAGTCGGTACTCGCTCTTAGCAACCTCGGCCATCCAGGTCGGCCTCCAAAGGACTACGGCTCCCGTATCCCCTCTTTGGCACGGTATTCGTGGCGTTTCGGCCCACTGCCCGGGGATCCGCCGCCCCGCCCGCTGGCCGACAGGTGGAAGTGTCGGGGCGCACCGGGCGGCCGCCCGCGGACAGCGCGCCCCCGCACAAATGGACGAGAGCGTCCATATGCATGCACGATTGTCGGAATTCATGTGCGAAAGTGAAGCATGCACGTGCGGGTAAGCGCAGAGGAACAAGCGGCGGCGAGCGCATTCAATATGCAGGCGCGAATTGAATGTATGCATGGATGCTGACATCCGTCAGCGATGGGGCACCGGGGTGGGGGGTGGAAGGGGGAGAGGGGCGACGCACCGGTTTCGCGTATCTAACTGGAAGCCTGACGAGAATGAATTGGTGGATCGCTAGCTTCTGCAATGGAACTTGATGACGCCTCCAAATAAATGTGCGTGGACGTGTCTCGTATATGCTTGTGTGTGAGTGTGTGTGTGTGTGTGTGTGAAGAGAAAGAGAGAGTGCGAGAGAGGGGGAGAGTGAAGAGTGTGTGTGCGCACGTGCAAAATGCTTGCCGCTTATACCTCGCTGAATTAAACGTAGCGTGTTTCATACCTCATTTTAGGAGAATTATCAAGAGACAAAGGAAATTCCGGAATTGTTCCTGTCTGTTAAATGTTACGTGATTCAGGCATTTACAATACGTGTCATGCTCAGAGGTTTATGAGCTTCAGAAATAATAACATGTGTCGCCAGACGCATTTTATCCGCTCTTTTGTGTTCACGATATTTTTAAATCGGCTATATATTTGTATATAAACGTTTGTTTTTTACATCTTCCACAGAAGAAAATGACACTTGTCATTTCCGCAGTGAAAGAGTTAAATTTATGTCATAATTAGAATGGCCATAAAAATTCGGAAGATAGGAAATTTTTCCTGAATAGTAAGAATTGCTAACCAAAAATCGGCATCTTCAAATTCAAGAAAGAAGCAAATAAAAAGTGTCTTTTTGCGGTATTCAAAATTCAAGTAGTATATGGCTTAGTGTAGGGATCACAGAATTTTGAAAACGTGCAAAGAATTCACTTCTCCTCATAGCACCTCATACACAGTTTTTCACTGTTTTTGACATAAAATAAAATAAAAATATCCGAGATTATCTAAGGAGGAAGTATATAATTTCTATTCTTTTCTACTTTCCTGTGATCAAAATTAATAAGTTCTCTAAGTACTTTTCAAGTTTTTGCATACAAAGGTATAAAACGCAAATGCTCTATGCATTCTTGCTTTTTAGGATATATGTCCTGTACTATGATTGGATTGATGGATGTGGCTGGTTTTAGAGCATATTTGTTTATTTGTTTCTCTCTGTGATGAGATAATGTGTGTTCATTTGCTTCAATTAGTATGCTTTCGATGGGACTGATATGAAAACATCCTGTGCATATCCGGAGACCTTGATTGTGGACTGTATTCAGTTTTTCAAGTTCACTTTTACCAGCAGATCTGTACATTATAGATCAATAGTCTATTTTGGATCTCACAAGTGCTTTGTACGTTAACAATAGCAGTTGTCTATCTTCTCCACAGTTGTATGCCAGGCATACAACTGTGGAGCATACAACTGCTAGGCATACAATAAAAGAAGAATCAACGTACTTAAGTACGTTGATTCTTCTTTTACATTCATTAATTGTGCTCAGTATGTGCAACTTGTCAATAAAAACCTTTCTTTAGTATTCTCCTAAAACTCATAATGTGTGGGAAAGAAGGTTCTGTAACTCCTGTTTTGATGAAAGAAATTTTAGAGTGATTTTGGATGTTTCTATTGTTTAGCAATCTTTCAATTACATCATGAGGTATGATAGGACAAAGATTTGATGTGATAATCCTTTTTTATTTACTTATTATGGGCCTGACTGTTAAAATATGGTTTTGGATATTAATATTCTTACGATTATCGGTAATATGTTCAGCAATTTCCTTACTGCTTAAGAATACACATACTCTGTTGTTATAAATCCTTAATATAAACCTTACATTCGTAGAGTCTACAATAGTGGCTAGCTTATTTATATAGTCTTTTATAGGAAGTCCTTTTTGATTCTATTACTATAGCTTGATTCTTGTTGGGGAATACATCACTTGTGGCTGCGCTTGCACATGACTTCTTACCTTCAGACTTGTTCGTCTTGTTGGCAGATTATTTGGTTATGTTGATCTCAACATTCGGCATAATAAGAACAGCCAGCTGCAAACATAGCCGACGTCAATGTATTCTTAGAGTTTGTTCAGTAGATATTCCGTATAAATAGAACACTTGACACTTCACACTTTTATGCCCTCGTACTACAGACGTCGGTGTGAACACGAAGCTAAAACGATGTTGATACTACGGAATCCGCCAGTCGACTGTGGAAAATTACTGTAAAGGTAAATTTGTTACAATTTGTAACAACGCTCTATTACAGCCACCTGCTGGCGTCGAACGTTTGAAGTAATTCTCCTTTAATCTTGTGAGTCATCGTCAGTCATAGTCAGTCAATACCTTTTATCTCTTCAACCAAGGGTTCGGTGCCGTTAGATCCGGGATTCCAAGACGGTTACTCAACCAGGAACACTGCATGTCTTAAATGGCTTAACTTCTGAGACTTAACGGAGTGTAGTTAAGGAATTCGGCTAGTGTCGCCGGCGATGTAAAAGTTCTTCCATCAAATTTCTTTCAAACATGTTCGCTTAGAAGAAACAATGCGAATTCGTAAATAGAGGTCTATTTATAAATACCTTTCAGCAGCTACTGACAAAGTTGTTAAGATATAAAAAATTACGATTGAAAAAATATTCAATATTTACTTTGGTACAGTATTTAATAAATTGTTCTATTTATTCATAATGTAATTCTATATTCATTTTACTTTTCATGAAAATAGAAACACACCCTGTAATATCTTAAATTCAATTAATAAAAAATACGAAAACAATGTAATAAATCAGATTCGTCTACTACGTAAATTCTGCAATTTTGTTCATACATATATATATATATATATATATATATATATATATATATATATATATATAATTAATAAAATATTAAAATAGGTAACTAGAAAAATCAGGGATGATAATAGCTCAGTTAAATAATATTACTCATTCGCCTGACATATCACTGTTTTCCCTCGTAGACGGGAACAAATGTTCCAAGCTATAGGCTGTATCGAAAAAATTGATTTTAATGCCATAGGGTAAAACTGTTAAGTTTTCAATGTTCGATTTTAAGTTTTCATTTGCACCAAAAAACCATAGTTAGCTTGTTTAGTGGTGCCACAAACCTCATAAACAATCTGTATTTTTCATTTTTGAGCTCCTTTCTACATACTAAGAAGTAAATATGAAATAATATTTTTTCATGAGATTTGAGATTTGATGTGATGCCCATTTTATACCATAACAATATATTGATCACAAAAAATTACTTATTTGACTAATAAAATAGTGTCGCTGTCGTCGGAATGTGACTATCGTACGAGAAAGAACAACATAAAAATAGAGAATTTTCAAATGGCCAATTCAATTCAATTCAATTCAATTCAATTCAATTCAAGATATCAACGATTTTTCATCCAAAATATTTTAAGTATAAAATTAAACGTTAAAACCTTTACGTTCAAGCTTTAAAACAGTTTAAGCAATTCATTACAATCGAACAACTTTTGATCTACGGTCAGTTCGTGCCACCACTGTTAACGAATCACATTTGAGCCGCGCTTCCTTGCCTTATTTCTCGTACTCGGAAAAAATATATAGTATGAAATGGAAAAATACGTACATAAATATAACTTAAAACGATCAAGATAAAGCAATGAGGATATCGTAAAAATACGACCATGTCACCTAACTGCTTTGAAGAAAATATTACTGTAAAGGATAATGACAGACGTAGGTAATCCGGTAAAATTTGCTTGAAAAGTCTCTTGAACTTGCACTTTTGGAGAATTACAGTTGATTTCAAGAAGAGAATAAATCCATAAACTTATACATCATTAGTTTACACCAAAAGAACTCCACACAATATTTGTTTCCAAACTTCTTCCCATCCCCCGGGATAGTAAACCACCCCATTTCCAAGAATTAGGATGACATTCTGTTGTATTTGCTTCTGTATATCTGCGAACTTCGGATTTCAGTGATTCTTTATGTACAGAAATATTTCGAGATGTCAAAACAGCAAAAATTAAGCCACAGTTTAAAAATGCACCAAATGTGAAATTTAGTATACCAAAGAATTTAAATATTTTAAGTTTTCTCAAAAATATTAGAGTATACAATTGTGTTTTGTGTATACAATTGGAAATTTTCCCCAGGAGAAACGTGGGGTTTTCAGTTTCTCCACATGGATTTAGAAAATAAAATATACGTAAACGGCCATATTTTCTTTTTATAATCATGTTATTTCATCGATGGATCACAATGAAGCACGTACTGAAATATTTCTAAATCTTTGGAAAGCTTTTGACGTCACTGACATTAACATTTTGTTCTCAAAGTTTTCATCATGTGGAATTCGTTATACTGCCCTGCATTGGATATTATAGTACTTAAAACATCAATCGCAAACAGAAGACATGCTGTACTGGCACAGAACATTTTTACTCAGCTTTCCAATTCTTCGCCAACTGAGCATGGGGTGCAGCAAGGGTTAAATTATAGGAACTATTTTGTTTCTTTGATTCGCAAACGAAATGCCTTTGTCCATTAAAAACGGAAGAGTTCGTTTTTAGATGACATGAATGTGCTTTGCCAAAAGTAAACAATAAATAGTACGATTTCAGAAGTTTGAAATTGGTTTCGTAATAACAAAGTAATAGCTAACGAAGGACAAGCCGTTTCAATAGAGTTTTGCATTTCAAAATAGCAATCGCACGGGCCATTGAAAATCAACAATACGCAATGTATGAAATCGGTGTTTCAGAAGTAAGATTTCAGAAGTAATGTAAAAGGTAACAAAATCACTGGGTCTCTCAATTCAGTCAAACCACAAATGGAACATCTATAGAAATTAATTGGACATTAAATAAAGTTAATTATGTTACGCAATCAGAATTCTTCCAAATTCAGTCAACCTTCATGTAGCTAGTTGCGTGTATTTTGCCAATAAACATTCTCCCCTGAGATATGGCATAATATTCTGGGAGAGATCATCCTATAGCAGGCCAGACGTTTAGATTCCAGAATTAAATTATACGAATAATAAGCAAATTCCTTCCACGTGATTCCTGCTCTTTACTATATTACTGTTGCCTTACGTATTTACAAATGAATTTGTAATTTTTGAAAAAAAAGGCCCTCTTAACGGTAGGAATATATTATTATTGAAATCTTAGATTTACTGCGAAGCTGCGTTGAACAAGTTTCTGAATATATACCAGACTTTTTGAAAGCTACGTAATTAAGTGGTATAAAGAAAATATTGTAATGCTACAGTTTAAACTAGCGACTTTTCTTTAGAAAAAAAATATTGTGAAACCGTGATATCGAAAAAAGGAGGTAAATAATATTCCCAAGCGCCGGCCCGGTGGCCGAGATCGCTAAGGCAGTAGTGTCGTAGTGATCTCGGACCGAAGGGTCGCGGGTTCGAGTTCCGCCTCGGGCATGGTTGTATTTGTGTTCGTCCTTTCACCCCTTATCATCAATCACCATATCGTTTCAGCCACATAGTTACCATACCGTTAACAGCAATAGTGGTCGCTAATGACCTAAGATGTTGATGCGACCTTAAATAACCAATAAAAAAAATTCCCAAGCGTCGTAAATTACTTCGTGTAAGACGTTTTGTTTTGTAGGTCTTTGACACCGAAACATTAATTGACCTTCAAAGGTCTGTCCGCCTGCGCGTCTATACTTCCGTCCGCGCGTTCGTTCGTGGTCAACGCTATTGCTTAAAGTTTATATCAATTTGGGAGAAAATCTCTGAACGGTTTCAGCTTTAAATCGTGCAGACGATCTTGTCCAAAATTGATTTTTCCCAATTAATGTGGTTGAACTCGAGGTCCTGCAAATTGAAACGATTCACTTTTTACTTATAGTTACCTAAAGAACGCTTGCAAGATGGTCTCATTTGCACTGAAATCCTTGAATTCTTGAGAAATGCAGAAGTTTTCTATCTGGCGTCGAAAATGGCTTATATAGTTTCGGCGTCTTTTTACAACTACAATATTGAAAATAGATCCATTTGCTGAATGGAATCTGGTCTTCAAAGACTGATCTTTATATAATGTTTTTGATATATTATTTAAAGTAAAGATTGTCGTTCTATTTTTGTTAGTACTTTATATAAAGGCAAGGTCCAAAAATAATTTTGACAATCAACTTATTAAATTGCTTTTATTTAACTTAATTTCGTATATGACTTTTTGAAGGTTTCTTTTCTCCTTCATCAGCCAAATACACAATTTAAGTTTTAAAGAACGTAAATTTCGGCTATCATGTCATGTTAGTGATGTAGTTCTTGCAGTTTCATTACTCATTACGAGTAGGTCGCAATCTACGTGAACTTTGTTCGTCTCAACCTGGTCGCCGGAGAATTTGGAGCGGGTCTGACCCTTTACATAACGTCATGCACAATTTTGTGAATTATGAGTTGTCTTGTAGTTTTGCGTGAAATATACGCAACTCTTTTACACAATTATTTTCTAAAAAACAGATCCAAATTGTATCTTAATTTTTTCTTATAGCGCGTACGTTTACAAAAAATGGTGCAAGTTCCATTTTCAGTGAACCCCGTATTTTGAAAATTGCGAAAATGTTGACATTGCAAACTTCAATACTGATGATAGAGATTTTCTTATTAATGAAATCTTCTCTAAAATTACGTTTTTAAATCAGGTCCTGTACAATGTTTTCAAAAAGATGAATAGTTTTTGCCTAATTTTGAATAAAGTATAGGAAATTTGTAAGAAATTATGACAGGGAGTCTCCAAATCCTTTCTTTGTATATTTTCCTCGGGCTGACTAAAGGACACTAAAAAAATGTCGCAGGTTTCATTTTTCTTGAACTGTCTAAATTTTCGTAAATGCAAAAAGATACAAACAGTCCAATAAAGTGTGTGCTGTTGCAACATCACTAGTTTTCTCTTTGTTTCGGTTCGGCCACCGGAATCCGTTTTCACCAAGCCTGTCGGTTCTACTTTAGCCCCACTGGCCGCCTGGGCCTGCTTCCGAAAAGACAATCCAAGGAATCTTCATTAATTCCTTCTGATTAAGCATTCTTTCCATTTTAAACTTTCTTTGGTATTTCAAACTCTCAATTTATAACATTTCTTAAGGACTTTCCATGCACACGCAGCTCGCTCCCGGAATAAGCCCGCGAATGAATGCTTACAGCTCTGCGTGTGGGGGAAGTTGATTATTTTCTGTTTCCGGATGCGTGAGCAGATACGATCGTTAGTCCCACAAGTAAAGTGAATGTTTTTTATCACAGGAGGAACTCTGCTCTTCCCTCTCTGAGTGGTGAGATCGTACGCCGATCTACACGTTGACTTAAGGTTGTTTTTTTTCAATCAAGTATTTTGCACCAGCGGGGCACCACTCTAGTTGGTTCAAGTTCCCGACTGGTCTCCCGGCCGTTATCTCGACTGGCCTCCCGTATTGTGCGGCAGTTTAGGGCATGCAGACCGGGAGCGGTAGCTCAGTGCGTCAACTGATGTCACTGCAGTGCCTCTGATCGGGAGGTCCTACGTTCGAGTCCTAACGGTGGCAGGATTTTTGATACTAGCTTTTCAGCTAAGTCGAATTCTGTCGCTGTCTGGAGGAGAATTCTAACGGCCGGCTGCTCTGATCGGTAGTTTTCCGTGGTTTCTCCGATCAACATCAGGCGAATGCCGGAGAAGTACCCTACCAAAGGGGCCACGGACCGCGCGCGATCTGTCCTCCCTCTTCCTTGTCCTATCCTCTCCCCTTACACACACACTTACACTAACATGGACTACACTACCACATATTCCGGAAGATCGGTCGGGAGCTTAGAGCTTGTCCCGGCTGGGGCGGTGCTCCGCTGGTGGGAGAGTCCTGGTTAGGGGGAAACCCCAGTAACCGACGGTAGGTCGGCGCCGGATCTCGCCATCCAGTGGGGGAAGATCACCACCACCGCGAAAAAACATGCACTACACTAACGGGACTAATGACCACAGCAGTTGACGCGCCCGGAAACACGAATAATGAATGAATCAATCAATTAGTGCCTGCAATGCTAGTGTTTGTAAGTCAAGTTTAAGGATAAGACAAGGAAGATGAAGGAAGGATCGCGAGCGGGCGCTTTTGTTAGGGTACTGCTCCCGCATTCGCCTGGTATTGATCGAAGAAATCACGGAAAATTACCCATCAGAGCAGTCGGTCGCTAGAGTTCTCTTCAAGACAGCGAATTCTTTCTAGCTTTTTAGCAAGTCAAAAATCCCGCCACCCCCAGGACACGAACTCTAGGAACTCCCGGTTGGAGGCACTGCAGAGACATCAGCTCAGACACTTCCCTGAGCCACCTTAGTGGGATTTTAGCGCAGCCTTCGCCTGCACTGAGAGTACTAGAATCTACTGTACAAACCACACGCTACGAGGCTAACGAGACTATAAGCTAACACAGGCCAACTAAGTATTGTCAATAAGCATGTTTTATAATTTGTTTTCTGTCCATATATTCTTCAACAACAATCATGGCACAGAATCATCTTCTCGCATTCTTGCTTTGAAAAGCTTTATACAGCATAGTAAGGCTAATATTATTTGTTGCCATCGTCAGCGTCTTCTTCCTCTACATCCAGCTTGTTTCCCGAGATTGGTTGGAAGAAGTATTAATTTTTACTCGCTGTTTAGTCCTTTATTATTTCCATATATGACATTATTTTCATTAGCGAAATAGAATGCATTAATAAACAAAGCCTTATTGTAAATGATTCTACTCTGCGAACTTCCATTCAAACTAAGCAAACAAGGTTGTACACATTTTTCACAATCGCGTTGCAAAATCCCCTAAATCTCTCTCGTTCACAACCTCGTTAAACTCGTTGAATTCGCTTTGTGGCGCGCGCGCCTTCCCGACCATTTATTCTTTCAGAAGGTAGACATTACTTGGCCGCAGTCGGCGCGGTCCCCGCCGCCACCGCCGCCACCGCCGCCACCGCCGCCACTGCCGCCGCCACCGCCGCCACCGCCGCCACCGCCACCACCGCCGCCACCGCCGCCACCGCCGCCACCGCCACCACCGCCGCCACCGCCGCCGCCGCCACCGCCACGGCCGCCACCACCGCCGCCGCCACCGCCGCCACCGCCGCCGCCACAGCCGCCACCGCCGCCAACACCGCCACCGCCGCCACCGCCGCCTCCGCCGCCTCCGCCGCCACTGCCGCCACCGCCAACACCGCCAAAACTGCCACCACCGCCGCCACCACCGCTGCCACCGCCACCACCGCCGCCGCCGCCGCCGCCGCCGCCACCACCGCCGCCGCCGCCGCCGCCACCGTCACCGCCACCGCCACCGTCGCCGCCACCGCCACCGTCGCCGCCACCGCCGCCGCCGCCGCCGCCACCGTCCGCCACCGCCACCGTCTCCGCCACCGCCACCGTCGCCGCCACCACCGCCGCCGCCGCCGCCACCGTCCGCCACCGCCACCGTCTCCGCCACCGCCACCGTCGCCGCCACCGCCGCCGCCACCGCCGCCACCGCCGCCGCCGCTGCAGTGGCCACCAAACGCGCTCGAGGCTCGTTACCTCGACAAGGGCTGACAAGCGCGTGCCCAGCATTTTTACAGCGGCGCCGCTCCTGTTTATCCATTCCAAAGCGCTGAATACGGCGTCGCGTCGTCCATCATTCCGGGGGCGGACCGGCTAATTTCTCCATTTATTCCCCGTTTATGAGGTATATGGATATGGATGAGACTGCGCGTTTCGAGATCCAGCACGAAACTCGGGACTCTATTGTATTGTGGGTGTGAGCTGCATACGAGAGAAACCTGAGAGGTGCTTTCGAGTGTGCTGCTAAACGAAAGAACGTTCCGCACTCAGAAGGGATATGAGGACGCAGCCGATATAATTTGGAGTTTTACTTCGGAATAAAGTAGTTGCTAACCGATACCCAATCAACAGAAAGTGTTTCTATCGGAAAGTTTTCTCAAGCATTAAGTAAAAAAATATATTAACAAATTAAATAATCAATAGATGGTATTATTAACTGTATTATATGGTATTTGGGATGTGCATTGGATGGTATATAGGATGAGACTATGTTTAAAAAGTCAACGAAGCTTAAGAAACTATTGTGTGCGTGGGTGAGCTGCATACGCGAGACCGGAGATCAAGAAAACGTGCTGTGATTTGACTCCTGCCACCACCCATTACACAGGCTTCCCCGATTTTGACGATGAATAAAATTAATTAATGATGAAAAATAAATAATAAAACGGGTATGGACACTGTTTCGATTGCTTTTTGATTGATTACTTTTTCATGTTTCCGGGCGCGTCAACTGATTTGCTCATTAGTCCAGTAAGTGTAGTGAATGCTTTTCTCGGGAGATGGCGGCGATCTTCCCCCGCTGGATGGCGAGATCTGGCGCCGACCTACCGTCGGCTAGTGGGGTTTCCCCCTAACCAGGACTCTCCCACCAGCGGGGCACCGCCTCAGCAGGGACAAGCTCTAAGCTCCTGACCAGTCTCCCGTAATACGTGGTAGTGTAGTGCATGTTAGGACTAGGAAGGAAAGATCGCACGCGGTCCGTGGTCCGTTTGTTCGGGTACTGCTCCGGCATTCGCCTCGTGTTGATCGGAGAAACCACGAAAAACTACCGATCAGAGCAGCCGGCCGGTAGAATTCTCCTCCAGACAGCGACTGAATTCGACCTAGATGAAAAGCTAGTGTCGTAAATCCTGCCGCCGTCAGGACTCGAACCTAGGCCCTCCGGGTCAGAGACGCTGCAGTGACGTCAGTTGATGCACTGAGCTACCGCTCCCGGTGACACGCTTTTGAAAGCACGGAGATTTAAAAAAGGAATTCGCCTCAAAAATATGTGATAATAAAATCGGTAATTTAAATAACTTTACCTGCGTATATAGAGACTGTTAACTGATGTCAAATCTTGTTAGAGTTTCTATTGACAATAAAATGCTTTTGTATGATTTTTTGTCTGACAAAGCACACAAAATATTAGAAACATTCCTGTGGCAAATATTAACTTCAATTGTGATGAAGTTATTTATTCATTCATTCATTCCCTTATGGCTGACATACTTTTGAATGGGTGCCGTTTCAGAGAATTTGAGTTTCGAGTCTGAAATTACCTCTAACATATGCCAAGTGGCCCCATTGAAAATTAATGAGCGTTCTTTTATATTCCCGCAACAAAAACTCTACGGAAAACAAACCACAAAGAACAAAACAGTCCGTGAAATACTGCACCAGTTTCATCAACAAAACAAGTCATAAATGACTAGACTAACAAAAGCAAAATGTTTTGATTACCAGGTACCCAAATGTAAATATCTAAGTGATAAAACTTCATTACGCCACGTTTGAACGTGAACAGTTCTTTAGTAGCACATTAACGAAAAAATTGCAATCGCTTTGTATTAAAGTGAAGAAAATAGTAATCTCGTTCCTTAATATAAACTTAGTTTTCAAACACTAAATATGTCTACTGAAGTTTTACTAACAAGAATATTGGAAAGTTCTCAAAGTTTTCGAATTCCTCACGCTCTACTTAAGGCAACTCATCTAAACTTCTGAGGATAAACTAGATACTAAATATTTGTAGTCGATAATCGCAAAGCTATTTAGTCGTCCTATTTTGGGGTAAATGTATTACATTAATAAATTTTTACGAATGCATTGATATAAAACATGCAACAAAAAATAACGTATTATTAAGGAATAATATTTTAATGTTTAAAGTATAGAATGAAAAAGTATTGCCGAAATATCGTAAAGATTAGTATCATGAAATAAAGCTCAAACAAATAACTTTAATTAATAAACTTTCTTATGCGAGAATTAAATTACGTAACTCATACATTTTGTGCGGAAATTCCTTCCGAATTGTAGTAAAATTAAAAATTATTGTATTATTAAATCAAATAACAGAACACAATTACACATAAAATAAGTATAATGTAGAGGAAAAATGTATAAAAATAACTTTGCAATGAGGACGTTTGACCTAGCACTGATATCATACATTTTCCAATGTCGAAACGTCTGTTATTGAGTTACGCAGACTAAAAGAATACGATACTTAGTCATAGTCAGCTAGTTACATCATAATGGTACAAATTTATACATTTATTATGATGTTTACATTTATAAAAAGGAAAATATATCTTGTTCATGTAAACTATTAACTTTGAAACATATTTTAGGCGAATTTTTTGTCACCGATTGTCGGCGGATATCCAAAAGTAGGTACATTTTTGTAAGTGGGATTTTGACAATTTAGGTTAAATTGTTTTCCAGAAGTTAAAACCAGTTTTAAGCGAAAGGGAAAATCTATTAAAATACGCCTCCTGTTGAATACAGTATTTCAGAACCACAGACTATAGTACAGGTAATCACTTAACGCAGGACCCCTGATTCACAAGAACAGGCCAGGGACGGGAATCCGAACGAAAAACGGCCGAAAAATAAGTCCATTAATGTGTGTTATTTCCGTACGGGCGTAATAGACGGCTCCGATTAGTGCGGTTTCGATCAAGCGCCCACCGAGCGCACGCTCCCGCTGGAAAATTAATTTCACAGACCGCCGCCAGGCCGCCGGGCTCGCGTGAGCGGAGACTTCGGGAGCGAGCGTGCGCTGCGAATCCCTCGCTAGACACGGCGGAAGCGGGGACGGACACGGGGGGCGAAGGGGACGGTTATGCACACGAGGCGAGGTGAAGAAAACGTGGGACGGGGAGGACGTATGGTCTGAAAATGAGGGCGGCAGGGAATATGCGGATGGAACGGGCGTAGAGGAGGGCGGAACGGGGGTCGGGACGGGGGTCGGGACGGGGGTCGGGACGGGGGTCGGGACGGGGTCGGACGGGGTCGGACGGGGTCGGGACGGGGTCGGGACGCGGGGTCGGACGGGGTCGGGACGGGGTCGTGGACGGGTCGGGACGGGGGTCGGACGGGGTCGGGACGGGGTCGGACGGGGTCGGACGGGGTCGGACGGGGTCGGGACGGGGTCGGGACGGGGCCGGACGCGGGGTCGGACGGGGACGGATGGGGGTCGGACGGGGTCGGACGGGGTCGGGACGGGGTCGGGACGGTCGGGACGGGGGAAGTGGACGGGGGGCGGATCGGGGCGGGACGGGGGGCGGGACGGGGGGCGGGACGGGGGGGGGGACGGGGAGCGGGACGGGCTGGTGTGTTGGAAATTGTGGCGTGGAGAGGATGAGACGCTGCGGAGTTATGGCAGGATGACGACGGGGCTGGGTGATGCTACGGTACGAACGCGGGGGTGAGGGTAAAGCGGAGTTCGAGCCAGGTTGGGGTAGGAATGAAGTCGACAGAGTTAGGTCGCAAATGTAGCGAGACTGTGGCGGGACTACCACAGGGTTGGTACGGCGCTGTGACTGGGGTGAGTCAAAACCGTCACTGAACTGTAGCGGGGCGGAAGCACGGCAGCGGCGAGAACGGGCCAGCCCGTGGGCGTCGCGGGAAGGGGCGGGGTTGCCGCGGGAGGGAGCAACGGGCGTAGGCAGACCCGGAAAGAGGACGGGGACGGAACGGGGAGGGCAGAGCGGCACGGGGCGCTGGAGAGGCGAGGCTCGGCAGGGGGACTGAGCGGATCTGGGCGAGGAGGTCGCGGTTGTCCCGCGTCGAGCCGCGTCGCCGCCGCCAGCGCCGCCGCCGCGCGCGTCGCATCCAGCCACGCGTCACCCCCGCCCACGCGCCGCCCCGCCCCCGCGGCCCCATTCGCTCCGCCGGCGGAAATTTCGAATTCAGAGGAAGGCGCGTCGCGGCGCCGCGCCACGCGAGATCATCTTTCAAGGGGGAGAGCGCGCGGCGCGGGACCGCGGGGAGCGGGGGGGGGGGAGCGGAGGCGACGGAAAGGGAAGAGTTGGCGGCTAAGATGGTGACGGTGGAGTAGACGGTGACGCTCTCAAGTGTATCATCGCGATGGTGCTGGGAATTGGTGCGGGTGATGAGTCAATGAGGATGGCAAAGGATTGCTGTAGAGATAATGCGTATACTGACAAATAAGCCACAGATTCATTATTTGTAATGAAAATTTATTATTATTATTATTATTATTAATATTATTATGATTGTTGAGTATAGCTTTTAGAGAAAAGGAAGCGGGGAGACTCTATTCACTACATGTATAAAAACAGGAAGTTCAAGGGAGACCGAAAAATCCACGAAAATTATTACAACAAAACTGTTGTATGCTAAATTGACACAATAATATAAATGTAAATACTCATATGTATAAGGGTGAGAGTGAGAGTTCATAGGTCAGATGTCAGATAGCGGACAATGTGAAAATGGAATTGGAGACAATATCAGCAAAGAGGAAATGCACAAAAAGGAAATTTCGGGACACACTGTAAGGAGAAAAGTAACTGAGACAATTCAATGAAAAAAGGAACTGTAGTAAAAAGGAGGCAGAAGGTGGAATTGGTAACAGCGAGGGCGTTTCTTTAAATTTTAATATACTAACATTTTACGGAGTAGTGAGACAGATATATGAAATGAGTTGGTTTTGAGAGGGACAAGAAAGTGCAAGGATGAAAACGAGAACTCGAAATAGAGAGAGACAAGAGAACAACGAGCTGAAGGAAGAGGGGATTATTTCCTCCCAAGTTGCGAAAGGAAAGGCGACACGAAACAGATAGGCTAGAGAGACGCTAGCACCTGAGCAACCAAGCGGGGCTGGAGTATTTGTGAGGCAGAAACGAGAGCACGTCCAATGCGAGAGAAATGAAGGCGGCGGGGTAGACCAGCTGCCACGAAGGCGGAGGGTGGGAACCGGCAGGCGGTGAAGCGGGGAAGCGACGGTGCAGAGGGCGTGAAATCGAGAAATACGGAAGCGGATATGTGGAAGAGGGAAGTGGGAAAGCGGGAGGCTGGAAAGAGGGTAGTGGTGAAGCGAGAGGTAGGGAAACGGGAGGTTGCGAAGCAGGAGGTGGGGAATCGGGAGATGGAGTGGGAGGTAGGGATGCGGTAGATGGGAAAGTGGGAGGTGGGAAAATATGGGGTGATATGGAATAGTGAGTTGGGGAAGCGGGAGATGGGGAAGCAGGAGGTGAGGAAGCGGGAGGTAAGGAAACGGGAGGTAGCGAAGCAGGAGGTGGGGAATCGGAAGATATGGAAGTGGAAGGTGGAGAACCGGTAGATGAGAAAGCGGGAGGTGGTGAAACGGTTGATATGGAATAGTGAGGTGGGGAAGCAGATGGGGAAGCAGGAGATGGGAAAGTGGGAGGTGGGGAAGCGGGAAGGTAGCGAAACGGAAGGTAGCGAAGCAGAAGGTGGGGAATCGGAAGGTGTGGAAGTGGGAGGTGTGGAAGCGGTAAATGGGAAATCGGGTGGGGGGAAACGGGTGAAATGGAATAGAGAGGTGGGCAGATGAAAAAGCGGGAGGTGGGGAAATGGTAGATGGGGAAGCGGCAGATAAGGAAACGGTAGATGGGGAAGCGGGATGCGGCAAAGCGAAAGGATTTAACGCGGGAAGTGAGGAAGTGGGAGACGAGGAAGCGGAAAACGGACAATCGGGGAAGGGGGAAGCGGATGGGGGCGGAGATGCACGACGCAGAAAAATGTGAGGCGAGCACGCTCGAAGCGGGATTCCGGACTGGAGGTGGCGAAGGAGACAGGAGCGGAGCATAAGCGCGAGCTTGAGGCGCGGGCGAACAGAGCTTACGGACTGGGGAGGGGCGATGAGGCGGGGGAGGTCGGCATCAGGAACTGGGCGCAGCGACGGCGGCGGGGGCGGGGGCATCGCGCGGATGATGGATTGCGACGTGAGCACGCGGGACGCGCGGGGCGGGGCGGGGCGGGGCGGGGCGGGGCGGGGGCGGGAGTGGAGGCAGGGACGGGGCGGTGCGAGACGCGTGCAGCACGACACCTCCGCCAACGCCGCCTCCTCGGTTACGCGCCTGACCCGCCTTCGCCTTCGCAAGATCCCTTGCTCCGCTGGTCATCTCGGGCGCGCACGGGAAGTGCGGTCAGGATGGGAGTCTGTCTTGGCCAATCAGACTCACATGTTGACGGCACTGGGGATGGCCGGAATTGAACGGATTCGTTTCAATAACACATGAAGTATAGAACACTCTGTAATTGAAAATATGCATTGAATTTGTAGTGATTTTGTAACTGAATTTATATTGTAGAAGATATTTAATATTTAGAATAATATTTGTTACGATTAAATTCAATACAAATTAGTTTGGATATAGCAACAACAATATATAAATCTGTCGGCCCAGTGGCCGAGACCGCTAAGGCAGTAGTGTCGTAGTGATCTCGGACCGAAGGGACGCGGGTTCGAGTCCCGTCATGGTTGTATATGTGTTCGTCCTTTCACCCCTTATCACCACTATATCGTTTCATCTTCATACCGTTAACACCAATTGTGGTCCCTAATGACCTAGATGTTCATGCGACCTTAAATAACTAATTAATATAAATCTACCCAACATACATAAATTAATTTTGCTTTAATAAATCGTTAGTTAATAATCTTTTAGATTCCATCTGAAGTTTCCTGTTTGAAATAATTAAATATCGCCTTCTGCTCGCAGGATTTTCACCTCCAGGGTTTTTTCTAAAATCTAGGAAATGGTCTCCACCAGGTATGATTGTCAGGATTACTGTTGGATGCGTCACATTTGTAAGCGTGTAAGCTTTGTAATGAGTTAAAGGCTTCCGGACTAGGTAGACAGTGTCTTATAAGGTGTTTTCACATGTAACAAATAAGAGAACTTTGAAACCTGTCGTGTACCTAGATATCCAGGTTCGTATCCCGGCTGGGGCAGTCAATTCTTTGAACAGTCAAAATATAATTTATAATATAATTTTCTTTATTAATGGTCAAGCTGGGGGCCAGTATTTAAATACTGTCTTCTATAACCGAAATAAAACTAGTAAATTATATAGCCAACAAAAAGACAAAACAAAAATTGGTGACAGATCTAATGTTTATTCCATACCCTGCAATGATTGTCAACAAACCTTTATTGGTGAGACAACAATACCTGAGTAAACGAGTTTACCAACGCACCTACGATTTAAACAATGGCAGTGCTCGATACTCTCCACTTACCAGGCACAGAGTAGTGTGCAATCTTAGGTTTTGAGAAAGGAAACATCTCAATAAAAACAGACATCCAAAAGAATGATAGCAGAAGTCTTATTTATCGTGTTGAATAACGCTATAAATACAAAAAAATTTATAAAAATTTAATCGGGATTACAAAACATTAATTAGAAACTAATAACTCGTAATGCATTTATTATCCATTCACCTCGTTTACTCCTTGACGGTCTCGCCTGATAACCGTTGGCATTGCACCTCCACTCTTTAATTTATCAGCTGAGTACGGACTGCCGTAGCTTGCTTTTATGTAAGCTCCCAATGCAAGACTCCGCCCACGGTCAACTGGATTTAAAAAACATGGTATTATGTACAAAAGATTTTAAGATTAGTGTAAGTCAGATTTATATTTTTATATTGTGATCTTAATTGTCAATTAAATTTGACCTATTTAATTTTGCATACCTGTAATACCTCTTGAAAAGGTGCACACATGTACGAAACGTCGAGAAGTAACAGCAACAAATGATTAGCAAGAAATATTTATTCCCGGTGTCTGAAGATTGATCCTAAATGGTTCCGACATGTATCCAGATCATTCGACAAATCTAGGTATCAATTTTTTTAAAATTTCATTATATTACAAGGTTAAATCATTTATTTGTAAAAATAACGTCTGGGAAAGGGAAAAAAGATCAATGATTTATTGTTTACCCTGTGCTACTGGTGGGGAAAAATGTAAAATTCGACCACTAATTAAAGTTGCGCTGATTAAAACAAAACCGTCAAATTTCTAGTTTGAAACTCATTATCTACAGTACAGAGTGCATTGAGGTAATGTAATTATGACGTCACAAAATTAATTAGTGTTCTGTTCCTATAGGATTTTCAACAAATGAATCACATTTGGGAATATGATAAAGAAAAATGTTGCGTTTAAATAACACATTCGTGGTTTAATCTTGACGCTTCATGAGTGTCCACATTGTGTTCTTAATTCATATTGACTAAACCGAGGCTTTCTGGAAATCAGTCTTTTGTCGAAATCTAGGTGAAGGTGTTCAAAATCGTGAAATATTAAAAAAATCTTGCTTTCTAAATTGAAATAAAACTTGTTAAATTGGTTTAAAAAAGATTAGTAGATGTAGCAAGCAAAATGTAAAGGAACATTTAGTGAGCATGTTTTGCGACAATTTGTGATCTAAATTTCCTTCTAAATTATTAATGTAGGTAGCTCAGAGATATTTAAAGAAGTTGAGTCTGCAGATAAGCATATTTTATTATAAAACATTTTAGTATATATTATTATAAAACATTTCACACAGAATGGCAGGGTTTATTTGAAATCACGAAGAGTTTAAAATATGTCTAAATTTATACTTGAGTAAAAAGTTGCCAAAGGGTGAGGACCGCGTGTATGAGCACAATTGAACCTTACCATTTCTGATTTTATCTATATTGTAGCTCAAGTATTAGTTGAAGTATTAGACAATGATAAGGCACTCAACAAGCAAAATTGAGATTACCTTTTCCGTTTCTATTAGTTTTCGACGATTTACTGAGGATGTACTGTTATACAATACAATAACTTATGCAATGTCTTTTAATGCAGCTTAAATGTGCTTTTTATATTGATCACCTTATTTACATAATTCTTTGAACTTTCCATTGCCTCTTCTGTATCAGTTACGTGAGGTGGCTTACCCTTGTGTAGTCACGAGTGCCTGAATTTTAAATTATTTTTACGCTCTACAGGACTCTCAGACTCAGCTTTTGAAAACATTATTCCACGAACGAATTTGAAAGTTGTATAATTAGTTGTTGAATCGAATTGTGCAGTCAACACTAAACATTTGTTATTCAACTCTGAATTTTTGTGAACAAATACAATTAAAATGATGAATTCGAGATTTGACGTAGTAATGAGATATTCGAAAAGGAACCCATAAAATATCACATCGAATGAAAAGAACTTGGTTATCTCATTCGCGCGCGCCATTTAATAAGCCTGTAACAGAACATGCGAATTTAACAAGTTCAAACTGACATAGAAAGCCCATATACTTCACATGTCAAAATACTTTGTCTAAAAAGTCCGCCTCCAACCCCTCTGCACGAAATAATATTCACTTTTCCTCCTCGTCCTTCTCCTATCTCGTCTTTACCGGAATGTTTCCTGTCGATACCGCCTCGAACTACTTACTATCGCTGTACATTTCCATTCCGGACGACTGTGCAGTCATCGTCCCGGCAGCAAGTTGGCCATGGTGGAAAGCGATTAGAACCGTCAGGAGAGAGGACAGAATTGGGTGGTAGACACACAGGGTCGCAGAGGGATGGGTGGGGGCGGGACGGTCGCGAAGAGGAGCGTGGGCAGTGCAAGGTAGGATCTAAGCGGAATTGAGCAACGCGCGCGAAACCATGCACTTAAAAAAGCGAATTGATGGACTAATTGATTAGTGATATCGGGCGCGTAAACGGCTAATGTCATTAGTCTCGAAAGTGTAGTGCATGTTTTTTATCGCGAGAAGTGCATGCACTTAAAAAGAAGTTGATGGATTGACTGATTGATTATTGATTTCGGGCACGTACACAGCTAATGTCATTAGTCCCGAAAGTGGCGTGCATGTTTTTTTATCGCTAGAAATGGTGATATTCCCACGCTGAATGGCGATATTCTACCCGTTAGAGCTGGGTACCGCCGCAGCCGGGACAAGCTCTAAGCTTCCGACCGGTCTCCCGGCATGTATGGTAGTGTGGTGCATGTTAGTGTGTGTCTAAGTAAGGGGTGAAGATAGCACAAAGACGAGGAAGGAGAGATCGCGCGCGGTACATGGCCCGTTTCTTAGGGTACAGCTCCAGCATTCGCCTGGTGGTGGTCGGAGGCACCACGGAAAAACTACTGCCGCCGGCCGCTAGAATTCACCGTCTGACAGCGGCTAAATTCGACATAGTTATCTAGGTAGTGTTGAAAATCCTGCCACCGTGTGGATTCTAACGGACGGATCTCCCGGTCAGAGGCACTGCAGTGACATCAATTGATGTCCTGAGCCACATAAAAAAGAAGTGGACATATTAGAGGCATTTAAACTGCCCGCTGCTCCTCCCTGTCCTCTTCGTCCTCGTCTCTCCGGGTTCTTTACTACTTTAATGTTACCTTTCCATTCATCTTTCACCTTCTTTTATAGCTATATTCTGGAAGTGTGTGCAGTTACCGTCCCTGAAGCAGAATTGGGCAAAGTGTGACTTTTTTTCGTGGCCAGGTTAGGACAATGGGGCACAGTGGGGAGTACAGTGGAGGCCGGATTAGGGTTTAGCAAGGTTGACAACCTCTCTTGGATGGCTATTTACGTAAGAAGATATGTACAGGTAAAAATTTCATTGGGGCTATCTTTACTACACGCTTTTCCTTTTCGATCTTCTCATCCTTTTTGCTTTCTCCGTCTCCTCTAACTTTTCCCTAACATTCGCCTTGAATATCCTTCTACTGTAGTACAACCCTTTCTAGAAAACTTCTATCATTCAGACTGAAACACTCTTCAATCATTCAGACTGATTCACATTGCGGATTTTGGGATGGTGCAATGCGTTTAGCACAGGACGGTTAGCTTACGTAGAGAACGAGTTGGTAGACACATTATGTGCGGGAGAGCCCACACGTCGCCTCCTTGTCCTCAACTTCCTCTTCCCTTCCCTTTCACTAAATTTTCCCATCCATTCCCCTTTCAATTACCTGCTATCGTTTGACAGCTTGGAATGGTATTCCGGAAGTTCCGGATTGGTATTCCGGAAAACTGTTCAAGCATCGACCTTGTAAGGCAGTTGGCCATGGTACAAGGCAGTAGCTGCTTCGTCTCCGGGAGATCCCATGTCTTAGGCACAGGTGCCAATGATTTGGTCGCCATTTTGCAACCTTCCTCAGGGCAAAATGCCCTGAGCCATACATTTCGCCCTGAGAAAGCTGCTTGATGGTTGATGGTCTGGGAGACGCCGCGTTCTAGGCACAGCTGCCGTTTCGGCCGCCATTCTGCCACATTCCTCAGGGCAAAATGCCCTGAGCACGCCAGAGCAGAGCAAGCTGTCCGCGAGACGCCGCGTCCTCGGTACAGCTTCCAACGTTTCGACCGCCATTCTGCGACCTTCCTCAGGGCGAAATGTCCTGAGCACACATTTCGCCCTGAGGAAATTGCTTGGCTGTCAGGGACTGCCAAGCAGGTACTGACTCACGCCGCGGAATCCTACTCTCTCATGGTGCAACGCGTTTATCCTGGGAAGGAGGAGAGTGCAAAGCAGGGAGCGGTGGGTGCACCGCGCGCAGGAGTGCCAGAGAGTGTGGCGTGGGGGAAGGGGCGGGGGCGGAGGCGGGGGAGGATTACCGCCGGAGGCCGCGTGGGTTCGGCGGATTAAGCAGCTGCCAATTACGCGCCTCCGCCTGCGCGCGGTGTCTCTTTGAGCGCCGGCCGCCGCGGGCGCCGCGTTATTAGTCAAATTAATGACCCCGGGTCGACAATGGCCCCGCCTCGGCCCCGCCCCCGCCGCCACCCCGCCCCGCCCCCACCCGCCCCCGGGCGAGCGTACAACGCGCCCCGATGACGGTCAATTTGTCATAAATACAGGCTCCCGCATGCGTGTGTCCAACTCTTACTGTTTTAGCAAACATTTACATGGGTAGTTTGATCGAGGGAAATAGAACGCGCTACTGGAGGGGTGTAGGAACGCGATAGGGCTCGCCCAGCGCGCGCGCGAGCGAGCGAGGTATGTTCATGGCGTCAGTGCACAAAATAAGCGCCGGATGATGGTTCCGCCAAGCTCTTTGACTGCTTCTGATTTTCGGGTCAACGGGCTGGGAATGAAGGTCAGTTGGTTAATAGTTCAGTTGGAATTTTTAAAATTTTGGAATACGTACATTTGGGTTTGTGGAGGGGAAGTTGCGGAAAGAAATATCTTGCAGTGAAACTGTTAGAAAGTAACCGTAGTTTCTAGGAAACATGGTTATGAAGCGTGGTGTAAAGAATCTCGTTCGAATTTCATTATTCATTGAATTGTGTAGAATCAAAGAACCATTCATATTAAATTTGGAATTTTTTCCCGCGTATTTAAGCCGCAATCATATACAATTTTGCAACGATGATCACTTGTATCGACTGAAACATTTTATCTCTGAACCAGTATAATTTAAAAAACCTCACTTCATGAAATCTTTCAATTCAGAACATATCTAAGGAACATGTGTATCTGTATGAAATATTCACAGCAAGAAGAATCAGTAGAACTGGTTGCAAATGAACTGTCCTATGATTCCTACGTTTATGAAATGTACGTGAAGATGTACGATTTATCCTACTATCATTTACACGTTCACATACGTATTAGGGGGGAAAATGTATATTATATATTACTCATCAAATAACTATTCCGAACTATTCTGCCTTTCGTTAGAAGGTATTTTTAGTATTTTCAAGCATAGAACTGTCTCGAACATTGTTACAAAATAATGATTGATCAGAATATAATGTTGTTTCAAAAATTACTTCCTATACTTTAATTCATCTCCCTCATACGTGATATGTATTTTTTCTGGGTTTATCGATAGATAATTTAAAACTTACAGTGACACAACTAAAATAATTAAAATATTTTAGTTGAATACACACTATATGTATTGCTACTGTAACAATGGCATAACTTAAAAAACAATTGGTACAAACAAGGAAACATCAACTTGCAAATCTACTAGTTTCAGACAGTAATGACGGCATAATTACAACCACTAGAAGAAGTATTTTTGCATACTTAATAACAAAGCAATATGAATCGGAATGAAAAATTCTAAGTCTACCCAGTGTCCTGACACGTATTCCTTGGATGCCAAGGCCACCATTATAAAATTAGACCGGACTTCTACATTCAGTCGCCCATTACGTAAAAACCAAATGGCTACAACTTTCTCTAAAATTATTACTTAATGACGAAAAACAAGTTTATTTCACCAAGCACTAAAAACATGATTAATTATGAAAACAATTAAAAATTATGAAAAACAAATTATTGATTCAAACAGTTTCACTGAACGACCTTGCAGGCGCAAAAACGAGCGCTCCTGAAAGATCCGAGCGCCTGGAGCCAAACGCAAGCTCTCCCGCCTGACGAATGCAAAATAAGATTGCGTACTCGGCAATTACGCGCGCCGGTCGATTGGGCCTTTCCACGCCCTGCACAAAACACCGCCGCCAATGAACCTCGCGTCGCTGGTGACAGGAACGCACGTATGCCGGAGCACGGCCTCCGGGAGAGAGCAAACAAGTGCGGGAGCGGCGATGTTGACACATGTGGAGATGGGCAGCGGGTGATGGGCGTCGCACGTTGGACGTTGGGCGTGGGGTACGGGCTGAAGGGCAAAGGGTGATGTGCGAAAGGTGGTAAACGATGGTAATGGGTGAAGAGGGACGGGTGTTGGAAGAAGGGTAATGGGTAAAGGAGGATGTGCATTGGGAGAAGGAAAATGGGGGAAAATGATAGTTGAAGGGCAAAGGGCGGTGAGAGAAGAATGATAAGCACTGTCGCATTTTAAATTCCGAGAATTGTTTTGGTCTTCAATAGAAGTGGAGCAAATAACAAGTTTCTCTAATACGATTCACAAAAGTACTCGAATCCATCGTATCTTTCTCTTTAGTTTACCAATATAATAATATTAATAGTAAAGCAAATGGAGAACACAAAATAATATTAACTTACCTACCCATAAAGGAAAAGATCCGTTTTCTATATTGCACGAAAGAAATCAGGTAAGGCGAGATAAAATTGAAGCACAAACAAGCGCGGGAAGGCTAGATTTATACATAATTGTGAACGATAGAAGTTGATTGTTGAGCAAAATCTGATGGCTTCAATCATTGGGGAAGGGAGGCTCTGCTGCTTTCGAATAACTCAATCTGAATAGAAACATCCTGAAGAGAGTGAGCGAGTATTTAGCGCTTCTGGGTGTGTCAACCACTTTTATCAATAGTCCCGCGAAGGTAGTGCATGTGGTGGTGGTGTTCCTACCTTGCCGGAACATGAGATCCGGTTCCGACCTACATGTCAGATTGCGGGATTTGCCCTCGAGATCTTTCCCCCCAGAGAGACACTGCACCACCGGGAATAAACTCTAAAATACCGACATGTGAAATAGTTACGTGGATGTAAGTGTGTGTGTTTGTGTCAAAGGGAAGAGGAGTCGACAAGAAAGAGAAGATTGCAAGCGCCCCGTTACCCTTTTGTTATGGTACTCCTGTACTGTATTAACCTGTATTGATCGGAGAAACCATCCAGAAAAGTTTTGATCAGGTCAATAGGTCTCTAGAATTATCCTTCAGATAGTGGATCAATTCGAGCTAGCTATTTAGTTAGCATCGAAAATCCTCAACCGCTATGACTTGAACCCGACGACCTCTCGGTCAGAAACAATAGTATTAACCACTGCAAGAATATGACGACGTGCAGAAACACGAATTTGATACGTCTCTAAAAGTGGAGTAGGCCGAAAATGCGACCAGCAAACATTTCTGTCCTTTTTTCGTCCTTTGATACACAGAATGATACAACTTAAAAAAATTGTGCCTTTCTCCGAAAATAATTGTTTAAAAATTGACTACACTTCATGAAAAATTACCCGGAAACTACTCATATTTCCGAAAAAAATTTACATAGGCTTTTTTCAACATCTTTCACATCAAAATATTGGAAAATAAAAGGAAAATAATCTATTGAACGTAGGAAGAAGCAGAAAAATGTTAAATTTTTGCAATTTAAAAAAAAAACGGCGAATTGTAACGAAAATAAGACTTGCGTCCCATGCAATAAGAGGACCATGTTTAATCAAAACATTTGTTGCCAATTTTGAGACGATATTTACAATGTCGTTGAAGCTTCATATAAGGTATACACAAAAATCAGAATCTCCGTTTCAAACTCGTATGACCTCTCTTCAAATCAATGGCGCAATAACAATTTTGGAGAAAATCATTTGCCAGTGCATCCTATTTTGCGTCTACTGTTTTCAGTTTTTTTCCTCTCCTTAACGTATTTTCCATAAACGACATTTGACCATCCTTTAAAAAGATACAGATTGTGAACAAAGTTTTTCCTACTTGTGAGTTTTTTAATATTATTAGTGTTCGGCATATTTGTCTTCGAATTGCTGACATTGTGTGACGTCTGGATGATAGAAACGACTTAAAAATGTTCTCGGAATTTTCCGGCCGATCCATTGAGTGATTATATTGCCGTAAAAAAAGGAGGAAGAAAATTTATTTAATACTAACAGGGAAGGTTCACATAAATAACCAATGACTTGATATAATTTTAAAAATTATTGTCTGTGAATATTGTTTAAAAACTGACGTATCGAACACTGCAGCTAAATGATATAATACATGGAGAAAACAATTAGCTGTGTCTAGAGTATCATCAATCATAGTACTTACATATGAAGCGCTTAAATGCATCGTTAGACACTTAAAGAACGTTAGACACTTACATTTGATAATAATAGTGCACATGTGACACAGGTAATCGTTACCTAAACAATTCTGAAGAGACTGAAAGTAGTCGACATGGTAATTTTAGGAGTAGTCTTTTCATTTTAGCTTGTAAGCATTTCCCGAACCATTTTTCGTTCCTAATGAGTGGCATCATTTATTTGCGTCTCTTTAATGCAACAAGAATAAGTTCTTGCAAAACAATTTTTTCTTATCACACTGGTTCAAATTAAAAATGATTTCCCCCATCTATTGACACATTTACTCTTGCTCATTGGCATATAATACGTTGATGTACGATGGTTTTCTAAGGCTTGCTGCGACTTCACGTAGTATTTCACGTGAAGTCTCTTTGAATTCTATCCGCATCTTTGATTTTTGGCTTTCCTTCTGGGACACGTCCTTCCACTTTTCTCTCAGTGCCTCAGATGAACCAAAGGTAGTGTTGTACAGGCGGCCAATAACTTTACATTTACAATTTTTTAGAATTGTACAACACTTTCTGGTTTCTTTTAAACTTTCAACAACTTGATCTCTAAGTATTCTAGCAGTCTGAAGAATACTTTCAACTCATTGACATAACCTTACAAAGTAGATTAATATAATTTTATACTTACTTAATGTCAAGGTTTCCTAATCATATTTTGTAAATGCATTTATCGGACTTTTCTTTACTTCAAGCGTTATAAATTTACAGTAAACGAATTCTTCTTTACTTTGCAATGTATTTTTTTGTTTTGTTTTGTTTTGTTTCCACGACGTTTGTGATCATTTGTTTCACCACTACGTAATACGTATCAACTTTTCAAATTCTGATCATTCGTCCAAAGACCCTCTCCTATCTACTTAACATCTATGGCGCTTACAAGCAACAAGCAGATGGTATCGACACCGTACGCAAACCTTCCATTCCACGCGGCGGCAGAACATGGGGTCAAATATGTTTTCGTGGCCCGCAATCTGAACGGGGTGAGGTCACGGCGGCAAAGGGCGGTCGCGGCGGCGCAGCGTTGTTTTAAGACCCTTGTCTCCTCGCCCGATCCCCGAGGCATGCCCCCAGGCACGGCAACATATTTATGGCTCATTATAGCCACGGAACGGTCCCTACGTATGAAATATGTGCTTGCGGAACCTCTGGAGATGCGGGCGTGTATTTCTTCCGTCGAGGGACCACGAGACAACCGCCGCAGCCACGCGGTATTTCGTCCTCGATTCCCAACACACGTTCACGTTTGCGCAACCGCGACCGTACCGCAATTTTTTGTATTTTTAAAATTATTTATTTATTTATTTATTTATTTATTTATTTATTTATTTATTTATTTATTTATTTATTTATTTATTTATTTATTTATTTATTTATTTATTTATTTATTATATATTTATTTATTTATTTATTTATTTATTTATTTATTTATTTATTTATTTATTTATTTATTTATTTATTTATTTATTTATTTATTTATTTATTTATTTATTTATTTATTTATTTATTTATTTATTTATTTATTTATTTATTTATTTATTTATTTATTTATTTATTTATTTATTTATTTATTTAAAGTTCAGGGGTCTTAACTAATAAGGGTATTGAGTTCCAAGAATACTAATGTATTGAGTAGATGAAACAAATTGCTGAGGATGATCACGGACCTGAGGTGAAATGAGAGGCAGGGAAACGGGAAGAAGTCCCATAATTTGAAAGCTCGGTTTGTCCATCAGAAATTCCACGTGCATTGGCCGGGAACCGGACCCGAATCCCAATGATGGAAGGGGAATAGACTAGTCACTACGCCACTACTCCACCTCCATTTTTACGCGACAGCGCGAATGAGTTGATTTTTTTGTCGTGGACTGTGTTTCTTCCCGCCATCAATTTTGCGACCAATCAATGAATTTTGATGATTGAAAAACTAAACGATGTCTTTTCAGCATGTGACTACTGTAGTCTATGTAGAGCTGCTTAAGAATCAATATAACTAATTTTAACAATGATTGTAAGCAAGGTGCGTTAATTTAACTATGCTTATCTTTTTTCATCGAGATAAAATTATTATTAATACCCATTTAAAGCACTTTATTGAAATGTATGAGAGTTTTCAATCTTAGTAATACTCATTTCTAATTCTGAAAGATGAGTTGGCACTAATTTTGTGTGACTCTACTTATAGCACATATTCGTCCATCATCTTAATTAATCATCTTTGGATCCAGAAATGCACCAAGGTAAGTCGTGTTTTGCTTCACATTGTAGAATTATATAATGCAATGAGATGAAGTAGATTTGGAAGTAACTGTGTATGAGACAATCGCCGTTCTCTTCCTTTATTTCAGACAAAAAACTGAAAAAAGTCGATGCTTTGTTTAAAAACTTGTGTGAATTCAACGAGGAAGGTGCCTGTATGTGGATAAAAGACGAGTGCAAATAAGAAAATTGATACTGATGCCCACTTACCTTGCTGAACCTGAGGTAGGTTTTAATACAATATGAATATCTGAAATGTGTAATTCCGTATAAATTTATCGAAGATTGTAGACTTTTTTTATCATAATTGTATATAAATAAAAAGTTTTGGATCATATATATACATATGTCTTTGCCAACTTCTATTCGTTGATTTTTTTCAAGTCAAAAATTGACGAATAAAAGTGAAGTGCATTACTTTATAATTCCATTACAAATTGCCAGTCAAACACAAACGTTCAAATGTATTTAAGCAAATTTTCAATGTACACCAGCATCAGAGATAAAAACAGCAAAGCATTATATGAAGAACTGTGACTGAATTCTGACATGTCGCGCATATGCATACATTCCATATTGACGCACACGTTTTAGGGGAAAAAAATCAGAATTTTACATATAATTTGCAAGTATACTATCTGGCGTTTGTCAGTAATTTGCATTTCATTATATGAACATTCACGAAATATTTATACATTTATATTCATTCATTGAAAATGAATTAAAAATAACATTTTATGGCTTTCTGTTACGGACGCAAGAATGCGACCCATTTAAATTGAGTGAAAAATATCTCGTAAAGAAGTGGAACACTTTTGTAATTCCGCATTTTCATCTTTTACAACTACAAAATCCTCAGTCCCATCATCTACTTCTATTATGTTAAGAAAACATTTAGAAATTGAAATATTTTTTGTTAATATTGCTAATAAAATGAAGGAACATGAGAGGCTGTTTTTTTAACTTTGTCACATATCGCTCAACTAATAGAACAGTGACATAGCTGTAGAAAATGGAACTTTAAAGGAGAAGCAAATTTCTGAATTACAATACTTTGAACCAACATTCCACCCACATGCATGGCACAAGGCACCAATAGTCATAGTGACTTGTAGGTTATGTCTTAATTGATTCGTTGTTGTTTTTCTTAAATGATGTTACTGTCACGCGACATTTCGACAATTACGTAACTTTCCCCAAAACGAACCAGAACAAAATATCAATTCACTCGATGGATTTGCAATGAATGATTGTACTTGAATCTTTAAAGCAGAGCAGTAAGAATAAAGAAATTTGATATGTATACGGTTCTAACTGTTTGATACAATTAGAAGGATATGAGTGACAAAACCTACCCCATGTGACTTTTTTAAGGAATCGAACCTACGAACGAAGTGAAATGATAATTGAGGAACCATGATAATTGAGTAACCAGCCACTCCTCCGAAACAAAACGCCTCCGCACAGCCACGACTCAAGGAGAGCAGATGCGAGCGGGTGTTGCGGTAGGGTAATAGCACGTCGCGCAGACTTGCACCCCATAAAGGGCAGGCAACAGCCCTAAGCGGTTGTTTGGATGCGTAGTAAATCCGAGAGGCGATTACCGGCTCGAGGGCGACGACGACGCACCGCGACGGGGTGGGGACTGAGCGGGGCCGGGCGGCGCGAGATCGGGTGGGGCAGAGCGGGGTTGGGTCAGATGGCGCGGGGCCCGGTGGGGCGGGGCCCGGTGGGGCGGGAGTGGGCCTGGTGGAGCGGGTTGGGCGGACGGGTGGGGCTGGGTGGCGTGGGGACGAGGGGGCGGGGACGGGTGGGGGCGGGAGTGGCTCCGGCGGGGCTGGTGTGGGGCGGGTGGGACAGGTGGCGCGGGTCCGGTAGGGCGGGTGGGGGCGGGAGTGGGCCTGGTGGAGCGGGGTTGGGCGGGGCTGCGTGGGGCGGGGCGGGGCGGAGCTGCGCGGGGCGGGGCGGGGCGGGGCTGCGTGGGGCGCGGCGGGGCGGGGCCGGGTGGCGCGGGGCCCAGTAGGGCGGGGGCGGATGGGGGGCGGGAGTGCGCCTGGTGGGGCGGCGTGGGACGGGGCGGGACCGGGTGGCGCGGGGCCTGGTGGGGCGGGGCCCGGTGGGGCGGGGTGGATCGGGGCGGGAGTAGGCCCGGTGGGGCGGGGTGGATCGGGGCGGGAGTAGACCTGGTGGGGCAGGGCCCGGTGGGGCGGGGTGGATCGGGGCGGGAGTAGACCTGGTGGGGCGGGGTTGGGTGAAGCTGCGTGTGGCGGGGAGGGACCGGGGGGCGTGGAACCGTGTGGTCCGGGGCCGGGTGGGGCGGGGACGGGGGCGAGACCAGGTAGGGTGGGGCTAGGTAAGGAGTGATGGGTAAGGAGCAACGTGGCGGCGCCCGGGACACGGGACGTCCTTCGGGGTGAGAACTCACAGGTGTAACGCCACCCAGGGCGCTGGAGTCTCAGATTTATCGCCTGGTCAGCGTGTGCTGTAATGAAAGGCTGAAGACAAGCGGTGATTCTGCGAGCTACGGATGTGCTTCCTGAAAAAGTTTTCTTTTTGGTTTACACCACAGATTGAACAATTGGTGAAACAAGAAAAGTAGAACATTTTCATATCTTTTCGATTCACCACCTCAGAGGGACGCAGCGTCCTAATCACAGGTTCTGCCGTCTTACCTTCCTTCCTCATGGCGAAAAGCAGGAAGGGAGAATAGAGGAAGGCCGCAGTATGACGGCAGAAACCTCAGCATGTGTGTTCAGGGCGCGGTGTGTGTGTCCCGGACAGCCGAGAATCTATTGACTCCGACCGTGGCAGGCATTTCTTTTCAACTTTATTTGCATTCCTCCGTGCATCCACGGTATTAAGCAACTTACATTTTATTTTATTTCGGTAATCGCTTTCAATTTCTCAGTCAGAACAGTGGTGTGGGGAAGTGCGAGACATCCTCCGGAGAGAGTTGGTTCACTTGAAATATGCCCAGAGTGGATCAGATTTAGGTCGAAATGGTAGTTCCTCCCATCGGGTATCTCCGCCAGACGGGCACCGCCCCAACCGGAACAAGCTTCAAACTCCCGACTGCTCTCCCGATATGTGTGGCAGTGTGGGGCATGTAAATATAAATGCATGAGTGAATGAGGGGAGCGGAGGGATAGGGATGAGGAAGGAAAACTCGCACTAGCGCCGTGGCCCGGTAGTTAGGGTACAGCACCAGCAAATTGGCCAATATTGATCATAAAATGTGATAACGTGATAAATAGGGAGAGGATTTTTATGGTCTAAAAAATCTTGAAATATGCTTTTAAATATATACATTTATGACCTAAAAATTCTGAAATATGCACATTTAGATGCAACTGGCAGAACCCAGCAAACATTGTCCCTCCCTCGTTCTCTCTCTTTTCCTCTAACTTTTTCCCTCTCTTTTTCTTTCTCTTTTTCCCTCTATTACCCCTTTCCCTCTTTCTGTCATGAATGTCAAGAATTTTCACTTAGCTATGCACTGAAGGAAGGAACAAAATATGCGAAATGGTAGAAATCCGCACCCTAGTGATAACGATCGTAGAAAAATTCGCGCGATGGCCGTGGCCCGTTCTTAGGATACTGCTCCAGCATTCACCTGATACTGATCGTAGAAACCACAGAAAACTACCAAACAGTAGCCAGCGGCCAGACAGCGGTGAATTTGACACGACTAAGTGACTCGAAAATTCATCATCGCCGGGGCTGAAACCACCCGTTCAGAATTAAAACGATTCAAGGCGTTCTCAGTGCCAACAATACTGTACAGTTTTTTCTGCTGTCTGGGAGCCACAAAAAGGACTGCGTAGTCTCTTTTGGCTCCCAGGCAGCAGAAAACTGATTATGATGGCTAAGCCATCGAAGCGCCTCTTATTGAACAGTATTGTTGGTAAAGACAACGCCTTGACTCATTTTAATTATGTAAAAGCAAACGACAATTCACCGCTAAACAAATACACCCGTTGAGAGTCGCTCCAGTGGTAGCAGTTGAAGGTCTGAACAAACTCAGCTGATCTGAATCATACAGGCTTGCGGAGACTAGCAAAGAATGTCAGATGTGGTTTTGACAATGGTCGCAAACGGGGTATTTAAAGTAGTTCAAGTTACTTGAAGAACGTGAAGTATTTTGAAATTAAAATACAGGAATATCAAATAGGATATTCAATGTAATAAAACTCATCTACGTGTAAATGAAAGTTACTCTGGATGTTTGTCAAACAATTTTACTGCACTTACTGATAATCAGCGAGTAGAAACTGCTACGTGTGCTCCACCTGTTCAATGAAATTTTTAATTGAGTAAAAATTAGTCTACTCACTGTTAATCGAAAAAGTGAAAGGAGGACGGACCACACACTCACCTATCAAAAGCCGCCGAGGCCTAAAGTTTCAGATCTCCGTCTATTATCCACGAGCAGGTTACGTTCAAATTATTTTAATCATAGAGTTTACATCTGTTTTATTATTATCTGCATGAATGCTTTCATTATGTAACACTTAAATCTGGTGATTTAGGAAACTGAGTAGAGAGATCGTGTAATATAAGTGATTAAAATCAGAAACAATGCACAATTCCTATTTATATCAATCAAAACAAATATAAATGTGTAATTGATGTGTTTTACATTTACTCTTCATTTTGTTCCGAATTTTTAAGTTCATTCAAGAATTTAACATTCTGATTGGTTTATTTACATTCCGTGATTTTCTTGCCCTGTTCCTAAAACAACCGGATTGGATAGTATTGCGGATTCGGTGGTATAACGGTCAGCGTACCGGACTGTTGGGGAGTTCAAACCCGATCGAAGCCGTGGATTTTTAAGGGCGAAAAAATCCTTCGTACGCCTTCCTTCGGAGGGGAAGTACAGCCGGCTGTCCCTTGTAGTAGATTTACTGCATGTAAAAGATCCTCAAGTCTAAAAGAAGCCTCTGAGCAAAATTGAGATTCGCCTGTTTCGTCGCCCAAGATAATACCTCTTTTCTCCGCTAGGTGGTGAAAGGAGCGTAGCGAAATTTGCGCGGTTAGACGGAAGAGCGGGCCTGATGGCCCGAGTCTCGCCACGTAAAGTAAGGAATTAACTAACGTAACTAACCTTGATCAATGCCGGGATAAGTTAAGGAGAAAACAACAGCATTTAAATGAATATGTTTTTCTTGAAAATTGTTATTCTAGTCCTTAAAGTGACTCCTGAAATTTGGACGTGTGTAACAATGAAATATGAATCGTCAATGGTTTTCACGAATCAGATTTTAAGTACCCCTTACAATATTAAAGTCGTTATGTGCACCGTTAGACGTTCACCAATAAAAGAAAAGCGAATGTGACATGATGCTCTCGTTGCATCTCGGAGTCAATGAGCTGAGAACTCGAGAATGTTGTATTGACTCACCAATATTAGAAGAAAAATTCTCAGGTTTAAGAACAATCAATGAATGGTGACGAAAATGATACATTCTCAACATTTTAATGATCACACAGTATTTACGCTCACAAGAGTACAGAGCTTAGTTTAAAGAGTCGGTCGTCGCAAAGGCGTAAAATCCTCGGTCTAGTTACAGTCACCTTAATATTTGAAATAAATTGCAAACGAACATAAACAAAAGTGTTTCTTGTGAGAGATTTGGTAATGCAACAGGTCTACCAAAGTAGATTGAGCTCCACGACATAACAGAGAATGATTAGTGAGTGCGCCTTTAAATATACCACAATTGTAAATAGCTATCCCTTTTGTTCGATTTGTCTTAATTACTAACTCACTACTTGAGAGAGGAATATACCTGTGAAACCCCCTCTTTGCAAACAAAGTAAATCTGATTACAATATCGATTACTTTGCGAGGGAGCTTTAAGCCTACGGCAATAATTGTAAATAGACGATCTCCTTTAATATGTTTTTCTTATTTTCCTTAAACTCGTAACTTGAGAAAGGGAGATACATGGTTAACCCCATTACATATAACATCGATTTGAGCGCTGTATAATCGTTTACTTCGTGGCTGAATCCGTAGACGTACGGTAAGCACTCTAAAGAGTCAATCACTTTTCATCGATTTTACTGCGTTCCTTGACACTCATAACCCCACAAAGAAAATACCTTCCTTCTTTCCGGTCTCTAAACATCTTATTCTCTAGACAGTGCATCAACTGACGTCACTGCAGCGCCTCTGACAGGGAGGTCCTAGGTTTGAGTCCTGACGGCGCCAGGATTTTCGCCACTAGCTTTTCAGCTAGGTCGAATTCAGTCGCTGTCTGGAGGAGAATTCTAGAGATCGGCTGCTCTGATCGGTAGTTTTCCGTGGTTTCTCCGATCAACACCAGGCGAATGCCGGAGCAGTACCTTACCAAACGGGCCACAGACCGCGCGCGATCTGTCCTTCCTCTTCCTTATCCTATCCTCTCTCTTTACACACACACTTACACTAACATGCACTACACTACCACATATCCCGGGAGGGAGACCGGTTGGGAGCTTAGAGCTTGTCCCGGCTGGGGCGGTGCCCCGCTGGTGGGAGAGTCCTGGTTAGGGGAAAACCCCACTAGCCGACGGTAGGTCGGCGCCGGATATCGCCATCCAGCGGGGGAAGATCACTGCCATCTCCCGACAAAAAAGCACTACACTAACGGGACTGATGGCCATAGTAGTTGACGCGCCCGGAAACACGAAAAGATCAATCAACCAATCATTCTCTAGACAATCCCCTCGCTTCTCGCGTCCTCGTCAGTGTCCACTCCTCATGTTCTCTCGTTCTCCTACCCTTCCGTTCTCGCTTCCTTCCCTTGCCCGCTCTACCGTCCTCTCGTCCTTCTCCCATCTGCCTCACTTCCATGCGTCCGCGCGTTTTCCCCTTATCTCATCCTTTAATCCCCTCCTCCTGTCGTTTTCCCGCCCTCCCGCCTCCCCGGCTCCGCTCCTTTCCATCCATTGCCTCCCCGTTCTCTTCGTCTGCGGCGGCGGCGGCGAGAAGCAGCTGCGCACTCCCACGGCGGATTAATGAACCTATTACCTAATTAAACGGAGCCCGGCCGCTGGCTGTTTTGCATCTCCCTTAAACGGGGCGGCTCGCTCCGGGCCGGCCTCCTCCGAAATGACGCCCATAAATAAAAACCGGCCTGCCGCCGCGGACGGCCGACCGGCCGGGCTTCAGCAGCCGCGGGGGGCGGGGCGGGGAGAGAGCGGGAGAGAGAAGGCGCCGAGGAACTGCTGGAATAACACTGGGAGACAGAGAGAGAGAGAGAGAGAGGAAGAGGGAAGAGAGAGGGATTCGAAGAAAGGGAGAGAGACGGACAGAGAGGGAGAGAGACGGAGAGGAGGAAAAACTGATATGGAAAAATAGAGAAAGAAGCGAAGAAGGACGAGAGCAAAGCAGCGAGAAGGGGTGAGGAGAAAGACGCTGTTCGAACGAGAATGAAGAACGAGATAATGGTTGGGTGAAAATGAATGATGTGAACGAAGCGGGTTGAGAAAGAAAGAAGAACGTGGGACGATATGAAGAGGAGAAAAAGAAATAAGGGTAATGACACGAACTGAGAATGGACCTAACGAAAGAAAAATGAAAGAAGTGGAAAAAAGATTCGGGGAGACACCGTGGATGCGAATAACGAAATGCGGAGGAGGTCGAGAGGAAAGGGATTGATTGATGATTCAGGATATTGATCGGATAAACCACGGAAACCACGGATCAGAGAAGCCGACCGCCAGAATTTTCCTCGACCTAGCTATTTAGGTAGTGTCAAAAATCCTGACACCGTCGGGACTCGAAACTAGGACCTCCCGTTCAAAGGCACTGCCGTGAGACCAGTTCAAGCCCTGAGTCACACGGATTGGGATAGTACCACCGCAAAGGGACGACAAAGGGGGAGGGTCAACACGGGAGGAGAGGAAACGAAGGTCGAGAAAAAGAAAAAGGATGAAGAATGCTAAGAAGGCTGACTAAATGACCGATGGTGAAGGAAAGGACGAGAACGGAAAAAAGTGGGTGACGTGCGTACAGAAAACAGAGAAAATGGCGAGGGTGATAACGAACTAAAAACGTACTACATGTAGAAGGGAAAAGAAGGTCAAAGAAGAAAAGAGATAACAGAGACCATAGAGGTGAAATAAACATCTATGAGAACTGTCGGGAAAAATAAGGGAACATTACAGATGACAAAAAAACGGGTAATCTTGGCAAGACAATTTACTAATACTGAGTGGACAAGATAATATCATTATTATGGTAAAACAAAATTAGGGCAACGAGAGACGGAGAAAGAAGACAGTGAAGCATCATTGAAATATAGTGCACAGAAACACAGAACGTATAATAAGGGACGATTCTATAAAGGAAAGAGAATGAGGCAAGTGGTGAATTAGGGAGTAGGAAAATGAATAACGTCGGATAAGGACAGGGGCACTCAGTAAGTTTTTCAACAAAATATAATATATTAACCAATAAAAAATTTAGCCGAAGAGAACAAGTGGTTTTAACAAGAATTCGGATGGAACATTCAAAAATAAGCCACCTTCACCTACTACAAAAGAATCCCCCTAACTTGTGATGTATGTAGTTGTACTCCAACTTTGGACCACATCATTGAGTCATGTCTCAAGTTTTCCCCACAGGGAAAAAACCTTTTGCGGGGACTGGACGATTACTGTATTCCCCTACCCATCAAAATCAAGTGGTTAAGTTTTATAGAAGTATTGGTATTATGTTGGAAATTTGAGCTCAAACTAACATGTTAATTATTGTGAAGTGTTGTATTGCATTATTGTAGGATTGTGGTATTGTAACAATATAGTGTTGCATTAGAGATCTAAATTTAAACTTGTGTATTGGATATTGTAATTGATGTGGTCGCTAATGACCTTGCAGTTGATGCCACCTAAAATAAATAAATAAAAAATATAATATTTGTTCATAAATTGTATAGAAATTATCTTTAAAAAATATATTTATTATACAATTTATTAACCACACAAAAATGCGTCAGCTACTACATTTAAAAAATAATTCCACACAAAAATGTTGACGAAAATTACTTTTTCGTACGTACAGATTATTTATTTATTTATTTATTTATTTATTTATTTATTTATTTATTTATTTATTTATTTATTTATTTATTTATTTATTTATTTATTTATTTATTTATTTATTTATTTATTTATTTATTTATTTATTTATTTATTTATTTATATTTATTTATTTATTTATTTATTTATTTATTTATTTATTTATTTATTTATTTATTTATTTATTCGTACAGCGTTTTGTTTTCGTATTCCTTTTCATTACTCATGTTCAATATTATATTAGTAAATGGGCCCTTTTCGATTCGTGGGGCTCAGGGCCCCTAAGATGTTAATCCGGGCCTGTTCCCAGGCCGCGAACTGTCACACGCCTCGAGAAGTAGGCAGCGGCGGCCGCGCCGTGGCCCGCTGACCCCACTCGCCGCCCCGGGCAGCCGACGCGTAAATAATTATCGGTGCTTCGGTACCCCATTAGTTGCGGGCGGAGCGGTCGCCTGCTGCGCCCCTCGCCCCGCCCCACCCCCTTGCGGCGAAGACCGCTTTTCCCACGTGCCTCCCCCCCCCCGGCGCCACCTGCGCCTTCCCTCCCGCGCACGAGGGAGCTCCGCTTCGCTCCGGACGAGTCGCGCGCGCGTTTGCGGATCCCTGATAAATAAGGCCGATTTTGCTGCAGATTGGCGTTAATAATTTGTCATTTTTAAACTTCCTCTGCTATTAGGCTGGTAAACTTCCTTAATTCGGGTTTACCCAAGGTCTTCCGGATATGTAGTATCCTCGTGTGTTAACTGGGATGTGACAGGAGAAAATTATTATTATTATTATTATTATTATTATTATTATTATTATTATTATTATTATTATTATTATTATTATTATTATAACATCATCATTATTATTTCAAATTTCGTGTGCTCGTTTGGATTAGACATCTCTCTCAACTAGTGTCGCTGTAATATTTATCATTATATTAATACTTATCCCAACTTACGATATGTTGAGCGCGAGTACTTGTCTGCACTTCGACTGCACTCTACTTAAAAAAGGGTGTTGTTTATTTGGTATACTGTAATATATAGCAATAAATAATTAATAACTTTTTTCGCGAACAAAAAAATTAAACATTCAAGCGCTTTTTGTTGCTACCAATAACCTATCAGCGTATAAATTATTTAAAATATGTAATGAGTCTTTTGTGTCATTGTAAATATCAGCAATAACAATGCTTTTAGTATTAATTTTTTTGGCTGACGTTTGACACGAGTTTTTTAATGAAACCTGCAAAAATTAATAATACATATCCAACCATTTTTCAAACAAAACTGAGATGCAAAAGAAGGACCGAAACTTTGGAATTCAATCATCGACATTTTTTCACGATGGAAACTTTAGAGCAAGCGTACTTGTTAGGCATTAGAAGCACCCACTTGAAACACACTTTCTTTTTCAAGGTCACTTTTCAACACCTAGGTCATATAGCGACCACTTTCATTTTTAAACTGTGAGGAAAACTGTAGGGAGAACACGTATGAACAACACAAACACACACAAACAACCATGCCCGAGGCGAGATTCGAACCTGCGATCCTCTGGTCCGAGACCACTACGGTACTACTGTTTATTTTTAACTTTATTCGGTGACATGTATAAATAATAATCCAAAAATGTTTGTTACTTCGTATTTTTGTTTCTTTGATATTTAATATAAGTAGTTAATTGGATGACTTCGTCAAGAAGTTAGATAAATTTGATAAGTAATTTCCTTTTTTGGAATAGAAAATTTTTTTTGCTATTTAAATTTGAAATGTTGAAGAAAGTAAAGGAATGCGTTGAAAAATCCTGCAATATTGTGAAATTTTCCATTACAATGTCACACATTCTAGGCAATATGCGGGATATATCATTTTACCCGTACAACGAAGGTAGCGTCATCCGCACCACACGCCGCCGCCGATTTTATTGTCTGCGACAGATTTTCAACATCGGCGAAATCACAATTGACGTGCTCGGTGCAGCAAAATTCTACATCAAGCGTTAGAGGACGGGCCGGGAGCGGCGGCGCGTAGCTCAGAGGACAGATTTCGCCGCGACTACTTTTCACTCACTAGCTTTTCGAAGTGCACCCTTAACATGGGCGTGTCTATAACTTCCCCGCCCCCTAACAATAAATAACAATAGACTAAACTGGTATGCCCCTAACAAACGTATTAAATACCTCAGATTAAACTTCGATACTAAACTGAATTGGAAACAGCACATAGAAAGAAAAAGAAAACAAGCTAAAATAAAACTACTGCAATTAAAACCTTTAATCTACAGAAACAGCCCATTACCATATCATTCCTCAATTGCCATATACAAAACCATTTTAAAACAGTTACTGCTGTATTCTTGTCCCATCTGGATAAATTCGGCAAAAAACAATCTAAAAAAATTACAAATCATTCGGAACCAATTTCTCAGCACCATAACCAATGCAACGTGGTTTGTCACCAATCACGAGCTTCATGAAGAACTCAACTTGGAACTCACTGAACAATACATCACATACTTAGCCACCAACTTTTATTATTATATACCTCAAATCCTTTTCCTTGCAACCTTTAGACTCGCAAAAAATCCGAAGGATACCAATATAAAAAACAGATATCCTTATAATACATTCCTCAAAACCCTCCGACTGTGAACCAGAATAGAAGACCCAATAGGGCGTCCTCAACCTTATGTTAGATTTAAGCCTTAGAAATAGGTTTTAAATACAAGTTAGCATGTAATCCTATCAAACATATGTAAAGTGTAGACTAAAGTTGACGTATGTACAACCAACAAAATCAATAAGAACGAAACAAACATGGGCGTATATGGATGGGCATGGGATACAAACATGGGCCGAGTGGATCCTGCGGTCAACTTTTCCTAAACCGTTCACCTACCTCCCCCAAAAGGCGTAGCCGGACCCCATCTCGTTCTGTTTTCCTTCTTAGTATGAGGAGCGATTCGTACGTTTCCCGTGGTCTGCTTAGAATCACATGGATTGATCATAATTTATCCGTAATTATTTTATTATTATTATTATTATTATTATTATTATTATTATTATTATTATTATTATTATTATTATTAATATTATTGGCGAATTCTCCCCAGAAATGGAAGACGTTAAGCAAGTAACTCGATAAATTTTTCTTTGAGTTCTTCTTGTTGATCCAATAGGCTTTCATTCTTTCCGAGAAGGCTCAATTACGTTCTTCTGACCATTTTGATCTGTACTGTTTTTGTTTAGGTTCTCTGACATAACTTCCCATTTGTCTACTTTGTGTCTGAAGGTGTCTCTTTCTAAAATGTCTGCTGGTCTTATGTTTGCGTTTTTGAGGTCCTTTCGAATTTCATCTAGCCAAGGTGTGGAATTTTTAAGTGACGTTATATAATTTAGTATCCTTTTTGTCAGTCGATTTTTGTCAGTCTGTTGAGATGACCAAAGAATTTCATTCCCCTTTTCCTAATATCAATTTCGATGTTTGAAAATTGTTCTGTTGTTTTAATTGTTTGTAGCCTGTAACGGTCTTGGGTATGTCTTGCTCCTAGAATTTTCCTAATGATCTTTCTCTCTTCTTTTTTGATTTGTTCAAGTTCGTGTTTTCTGTTAAGGTTCAGTGTTTCACTTGCGTAGAGAATTGTTGGTTTTAAAACTGTGTTGTAGTGCCGAATTTTTGTCCCTCTTGACATGCATTTTTTGTTGTAGAGATTTTGCAATTGATGACAAGCAAATTTTATTATTATTATTATTATTATTATTATTATTATTATTATTATTATTATTATTGTATTAGTTTTAATGAGTTTAAAATAACTAATACCCTCTTCCGCCATAAAGATATACATAAATACACATGGTCAGCAAGAGGCACGAGATCAATAATCGACTACATCCTATCCAACAAGAAACTTTCCCCATACGTGAATGATACACGAGTATATAGGAGCTGTGACGTTAGTACAGATCACTTCTTAGTTCTTTGTAAACTTAAAATCCCTAAGAAATGGATCCACAGAAAAAAAAACGAGCGTTACGCAAAATAAAACCAATTTTAAAGTATACCTGCTACAACAAGAGAGTATAAGAAGATTATACTGCTCGCGATTGCTAACTTCTCTTGATCAAAGAGCAATCAGTATAGATGTAAATGTTGAATGGCAAGATTTTAAAGAGCTAATATTACAAGTAGCAGAAGAAGTCTTAGGTAAAAGACCAAAAGCAAGGAATAAAAAGGGTGTTCAAAATTGGAACGAAGAAATACAGGAAATTGTTGATGAAAAGAAAAAGGCTTACCTGCGGTATCTCCAATCACATTCTGTGGAAGACAAAATAGCATACAAAAATAAAAGTGCCATTGCTAAGAGAGAAATTAGAAAGATAAAGCGAGAAAGTTGGGATAGATATATAAGTGAGATCGAACACGACTGTCATGGATCACAAGACACTGCCTATAAAATAATGAAGTATCTAAATTCGACAGAAAGAGATATACTAAAAATTAACAACATCTCCGAGAAAGAATGGCTTACATACTATCAGTTGCTGTGGACAAATACAGAGACTCCTGAAAACCCCTTATCGGAAACAATAATAGAAGCGGACCCCATTGAACTCGACGAACTGAACAACATACTTAAAACGTTCAAGAATAAGAAGTCACCAGGAACTGACTGCATGAATGCTGAACTACTTAAGTATGCACCGAAGGAAATAAGAAGGAAATTCCTCGAAATAATTAATATGTGTCGGAAGAGATATACCATTCCCGAAGATTGGAGGAAAGGAATTATATGCCCTATCTTCAAGAAAGGTAGTAGACAGGATTGTCAAAACTATAGAGGAATAAGTCTTCTCAACACAGCCTATAAGATATATGCTAAGATAATAACACGGAGATTGAATATAATTAATGAGCATATGTTACAGGAGAGGAACAGTGCGGTTTTAGGAAAGGTCGCTCATGTTCCGACTGCATATTCGTAGTGGAACAGCTAATACAGAAGAGCCGAGAATTTAACTTACCGACATATATACTATTTATAGACTATGTAAAAGCCTTCGACAAATTGTCGCGAAAGAAACTCTGGGAGATAATGCATAAAAAAGGATTGCCTGCCCACCTAATAAGAGCAATACAAAGCCTTTACTTCGACACTAAAATATGCATTGATAAAGGATCTCAAGGAAGTAATAAATTTGTAGAAATAAATCAAGGAGTCAAACAAGGGTGCCCACTTTCGCCAGCTCTATTTAGTATATATATAGACGAGATTGTCCGGCAATGGCAAGGGCAATTGAAAACACATTTTAAAATAAATGACAAATCTCTTAATACTATATTGTTTGCAGACGACCAAGTTATTTTTAGTAGCTCAGAAGATGAATTGCAAATTGCAGCACACAAACTAAACGAACAGGCAACCAAATATAATATGCAAATCTCCACTAGGAAAACAAAATCAATGGGCTTTGAAGGAACAAACCACATGAGATGTAAAATTGTGATTAATAATGAACCCATAGAACAGACAAACAATTTTACCTATTTAGGCTTCAATGTGTCTTACTGCCAGAAAAATGACATAAGTCGGAAATTAAATAGATTCTATAACATGTGTGGGACAATAAGAAGAACATTAAAAAACAAGTCTTTAAAAACCACGCAACTCAAATTTTACAAAGCAATGGCAGTTCCCATGCTAACTTACGCATGTGAAAACTGGACAATAAATAGAACAGACAGAAGAAAAATAGAAAGCGCCGAAATGAAATTCTTACGTTGAGTAGCAGGTTACAATATCTTAGATAGACAGTATAATGATGACATCAGAACCGAACTGAATATATTTAATCTGATGGACAGAATCCAATCATTTAGAAGCAACTGGCATGATCATATCCAACGCATGCCTCCAGACAGACTTCCCATTATAATGTACACATATAATCCTAAAGGAAGAAGAAATGTTGGCCGCCCCTTAACAAGATGGAAAGACTCACTCTCTTGATGTGGAAACAGGCCTTAAGGCCTAAATCCATGAAGCAGAAGAAGAAGAAGATTATTATTGTTATTATTGTTATTATTATTATTATTATTATTATTATTATTATTATTATTAAATTTATCTGTTTTAAAAAACAATTTGCAAGTCCTTTTAGATCACTGCCGACGTCGAAAACCGTTGTGAAAACAAAACGTGAAATCACCCATCACGAGCATCTTTTTATCTTGCTGACATAACATACATAATTTCGAAAATTCTGCCATGTCCAGATGTTTTCGAGGTTTGCTCTGGGTTGGTAAGGAAACATCTATGAATGAATGCTACTTATGAATAAGAACATAACATAACTAAAATGTTTACTCCTTCTGAAACACAGTACGAACGAAACGGGATGGAGTCCGGCAATGACTTCTCAAGTGACGAAAAGTGAAAGGGAATTAGCTGGGAAGCGAGGATGAGGAAAAACTGCCCGCTGGATTGATTGATTTTTTCGTGTTTCCGGGCGCGTCAACTGACATTAGTCCCGTTAGTGTAGTGCATGTTTTTTCTCGGGAGATAGCGGTGATCTTCCCCCGCTGGATGGCGAGATCCGGCACCGACCTAACCTCGACTAGTGGGGTTTCCCCCTAACCAGGACTCTCCCACCAGCGGGGCACCGCCTCAGCCAGGACAGGCTCTAAGCTCCCGAGCGGTCTCGCGGGATATGTGGTAGTGTAGTGCATGTTAGTGTAAGTGTGTGTGTGTGTGTGTGTAATGGGAGAGGATAGGACAAGGAAGAGCGGACAGATCGCGCGCGGTCCGTGGCCCGTTTGGTAGGGTACTGCGGTACTGCTCCTGCATTCGCCTGATGTTGATCGGAGAAACCACGGAAAACTACCGATCAGAGCAGCCGGCCGCTAGAATTCTTCTCCAGACAGCGACTGAATTCGACCTAGCTGAAAAGCTAATGTCGGAAATCCTGGTGCCGTCAGGACTCGAACCTAGGATCTCTGGGTCAGAGGCGTTGCAGTGACATCAGTTGATGCACTGAGCTACCGCTACAGGTTGCCCGCTGGATGCAGTCAGGCCCCTTACCATGTATCTCGACGCGGAACTGACCGCCGCTTGAGTTTGGGGCAGTTCTCCACGCCAATACATTAGTGCGTGTGCGAGGGAGCTTTGGCTCGTCTCCCTTGTGATGTTGCCAGAAATGCATTTTGAACTTGCGCTCTGACAACGGTGTGTGGCAGCGAATGTACATGCGGCAGTAGTAATCGAGGTGGTATTATACCTTGAGATATTTTATTTCATGGCATTTGGACTTGTTTCCCAAGCCTCTGTCCTTCCCTCTGCTCCGTATCTGTGCTCCGTCATTATCCAGATCGGCTGTTCTCCGGTACACCGGACGCCAAAAAAGGCCGTAGTTCCCTAGTTGCTTGCGGCGTAACCTGATATGCTTGTCATTGCCCCCTGCGCAATTGTTTTCCAACGATGTTTATCGCATTCTTCGGTGGATATTTCTCTTTTCCTAAACTAACCTTGTGCGAGTCCGCGCGATGTGTAGCTACGAGAGGGACGCTGCGTTTGTGTTACTGGGAAATCTGCGATTCGGGTTGTGTAATACAGATTCAGGTTTTTCGTCCGTCCAGTCTACTCTCTGTCTATAGAGAAATATTGATACATTTGTAAGAGTAGTTGACCATGTAATTTTATTGTTCCATACATTTTCTAAAGGAATAAACATAGGAATAAAGTAGTGACACGTCAATAACCTCATAAAATACTTATTTTTCTGATAATCCCCTTCTTTTTAAATTGTTTTTATTCAACTATCAGACATGACGTTTTGAGTCCCGCTACAACTTCGCCCTCGACCAGGTTGGGAAGAACAAAGTCTTCGTAGATGATCTACTCATGATCGAGTAATAAATATGTACCGACATCTACTGCAGAAGATGACCACAAGAATACCCTTCTTTAAAGATAATAACCCTAATGTGAAATTGATGGAGGAGAAAAGAACCCTCCAATACGTCACGTGTGATATTGAATGAAAACAATTTAAAAAGGTGATTGTCAGAAATATTTTTGGACCTTGCCTCTATGTTAACAACCCGTTTGTATAGGCTGCGGTAGCGAGGGGTAATTGAACAGAGGGATCGCCCACTCGCCCACTATGTATTACCGCGCGACATAATCCTTCCTTCTCACTTCCATTTACTCATGTTCACGAGCGCCAATGATCGTAGTAGTTGAAACGCACAATGAACACAGTCAATTATTTCACATTAATTTGCGACTGTCATTCTAATTTTCTACACTTCTTTTTGGCCTTCAAATTTTTTGACAGACATTAATATAAAAACTTAATATTCACATTATATGTAGGATGTTTTAATTGTTTAAAAACGTTTTATTTCTTCGGGATTTCAATTTTGATAAACATGGACAGAATTGTATTAAGAACTTATTGGTTGTTTGTAAGAAATTTAAGAAATAAGTGTAGCAATCAATGAATGTTTATATTCCTGTTTCAGGGACTTAGAGAAAATGCTTCAATGCTGTTCAACTCTGCAAATGGATAAATTATAAAACATTAAGTTACCCAATAACTGGCTATTTCAACAGCCATTAGAGTGTCTGAAAAACTCCACGAGTAAAAGTGAAAGCAAGTTTTGTCTGCTCGGGTCTTCGCTGGGTATTAAGAAGAGCAAGACGTAAAGAAAACGAGGTACATACCGCGCACAAAGGTCCGCTCTGAAAAGTTCATGTATCTTCGAGGAGCTTAGATCCAAGGGTGAACTTTATTAACCTTGGGAATGGAGCACAGTTCATACATACTTCGAAGTTTATCACAAAAAAACTATTTAATGAAGGCTTTTGCCACAAAGAGAACAAAGCGAAGCTGCAACGCCCCTCGAGAGAGGCGAACAAAGATAATCTTGCAGTGTGCAACTTGCGATGGACTCCAATGCGTGCATGGTAGAGCCCTAGTCTCATCCGCTTAATGTTCTTTTTCGTTATTCTCGAAGTATCGTATTTGCCGTATATTTCCCCCTCAAAATTTTACTCTTGAAAATGAGTGCCTTCTACGCCAGTTCTCAATTCTAATCTGATATGTCTAATGGTGGTATTGCCCGTCGTGAAGTAGTTTCTGGTTGAGAATGTGGAAGTAATTGGTAAATAATAAATTATTTTTTTATAAATATTGTAATGCTATAAGCCAAAGAGATGAGAAATGCTGCGTAGCATAGGTACAGGAATAATTGTCTTTGCTAAAACAAATAGAATATATGATTGGGCATTGTATACATATGTATTTATAACGCCCTTATGAAGGTATTTCATAAGAAGAGAAAGTTATGTAATCGTGCGCCGGAAAACGGCGAATTTGTGCGCCGAAAAACGTGTTCCGTATGCCGCAAAACATTCATTTTTTCTCTTTTCTTTCTTTTTCTATCTTCTTCTATTGCACGAGTATTGACGTATATCTGGCTAACTATAAACTACCTCTTTGCTTGTGGCGAATACCTACATATGTTTCATGAATAACAATAATTTTTGATGTGTTAGTTAGATATTTTCATTGGAGATTGGGAGGTTGCGGGTTATATTCCCATCTAGTGCGGGGCGCCGTAATCGAATTTGGAGGGCGAGTGCTTTGATCAGTGGTTAAAATAGTGCTTATTGTTATTGAAATAATATTATTTTACGCCAACAAGACAGTAACGACCATTTTGAGAATTATTTGCAAAGAAAAAAAGAAGCATAGTCATTTAACCGAGTACCGACTCCTCAAGGAAAGTCGGGAGGAAGGAGCACATAAAAAGAAAGAAGAGGCGACTGAAACGTCCCTGGCAGTAGGTGAGGCGTTACACTACACTACCACACAGCTCGGGAGACCTGTCTGGAATTTAGAACTTGTCCCGGATGGGGGAAATACTAGCTGTCGAGGTAAATTTCTCCAAAGCCAACGTGTAGTTCGGCACCGGATCTCACCATACACCATGGCAAAAACATCGCCATGTTTAGGTATAAAAATATTTACTACACTAACGGAACTAATGACCATAGCAGTTCATGTGCTCGGAAACAACAACAATCATATGAGGCGGAAGACGCGTGTAAGGACTGGCAAGCAGCTCCCCCGCCTCCGAGGTGGATATTTTTAATGGAGGGATGACGATGATATCATGAAATGAATGATAATGAGTAGGGAGTGGATTTGAATGAAATGTCATTTTTATTCTTTTCATTTTAGAACAATGTCGTTTAGTATAGAAATTAATTTTGTTATGATTAAAGGGAAGACTCATTTTTATCTGTCATTGTTTTTGCATTTTCGGTTGATTTCGACTAGTAAGTCAATTTTTTCCTTTTCCCATTATTTTGAATGTATTTTCTCTGATTTTATCGGTTTCAATGATAATTGCTTCAAATAATATTTACAAGATAGAACAAATGTTCACAGAATTCCTGAGTAACCTATTCGATTTCTTCAGAAATTGCACAGAATTTATAACGTTAGCAGTTGTATGTAATCCAAGATTCATGTGACGCCTATCAGCAACATTATCGGTTCAGCCGACTTCAGTATAACAAAGACAGAGATTTCCTGCTAAAGAACAGTCCAAACCAAAAGTTTGCGAATTGAGTTTCCTTCAACGAAAGGAAGAAACCTCGGTTACATCAATAACATATTATCCAACAGCTTGAGTTGTTCATCTGAACTGGTTCTGATCACATTTTTTACATTATTTTTCTTCGCTTTTAGGACATTTTAAACACATTTCAAGAGCGTTTTATTGAATTGACCATTTTCGGCGATGTTTTAAGTCATCAATATCCGCCCCCTAATGATGAGGTAATGGTGGAATGAGAGGCAGCGGAAATGGGAAAAACCTGATAGAAGCTGCCGCAAATCGCTGCCGGTTTGTCCACCTCAAATTCCACATGGAGAAACTGAGATTTGTTCATCCGCAGTGCCTAAAACTGAAAGGTCAGCAGCCTGACATATGAATGAATCATCTCAGAAACATATTATACCATGAATGTCATTGATTGATTCCGGGAAAATCAACTACTGTGGTCATTGACCTCCTTGACGTTGTTTCTTTGCGAGAGGTGGCGGTGTTTGCCACTGCTGGATAGTGAAATCAGGGGCCAATCTGCACGTCGGTTTGCGAGGATTTCCTCCTCTAGATATCTCTCCCAGTGGGGCATTGCTCCAGCCGGGACATGCTCTATGCTCCGACTGGTCTCAATGAATGTCTTGAGGCTGCCGAAGGCCTTAGCTGAGACTCCTCTGAGGGGCCGCAAACTCAACACTCATAAGCATTCTAGTAACTATTGGAGCAAGAAAAAAATAAGCATTTGATCGTTGGTGCCGCCAGTGGAAAGTGAGCGGTCTGACCACTTAGTCTTTGAATTTTGTCAGTGAAATTGTATTATTTTTACAAAGATCTTCAGTAAATACTCTGTTCCGCTACGCGGGAGCTGAATGGACTTGAGAAGTGATGGGGATGACGATGATATGAATGATGATGTAGCAATGGTAGAATGAGAGGCAGGATTTTAAGAATTTAATTTCACACGCCCACATCAGCGAATAATCACTGATTTTAGAATGGGCCGCATTATCGGACTCTTGCATCGCTGATACTAGCTGGCGTATGCTAGGGAATGGAAGAATCAGGTAGAGTCGGGTACTGGTAGTTGGGCTGGGACAGCGTGTTTGTTGTACAATTTCGCAAGGCACAGCTCGTGCTTATGAACTAACCTAAGATGATCAATCATTTAAACCGATTTCAAAAATTACCATTTTATTTGCTGTAATTAAAATTTTGCGTTAGCACAATTTTATCTTCTGCAATCAACGTAATTCGTTCTCTTAAACAACGATTAGAAATCCCTTTGCTTGGATTTACTGATTGATTGTGATTCCAAACGCGTAAATTTCAGAGGTCATTAGTCCCGTAAGAAAAGTGCAAATATTTTCATTGGGAGGTGGCGGTGATCTTCACCCACTGGATGGCGAGATTTGGTGCCGAACTACCGTCGACTAGCGGGGTTTTCTCCAACCAGGCATCTCCCACCAACGGCCCACCGCCCAGCCGGGACATGTTCCAAGTCCCTGACCGGTCTCCTGGCATGCGTGGTAGTGTAGTGCATGTTAGTGTAAGTGTGTGTGGGGGGGTTGAGGATAAGACAAGGAAGAGGAAGGAAAGATCGCGCGCGTTCCGTGGCCCGTTTGTTAGGGTACTGCTCCGGCATTCACCTGGCGTTGATCAGAGACACCACGGAAAACTACCGATCAGTGAAGGCGGCCACTAGAATTCTCCTCCAGACAGCGACTGAATTCGACCTAGGTCACGTCGAAAATCCTGCCGGCGTCGGGACTCGAACATAGGACCTCCCGGTCAAAGGCACTGCAATGACACCACTTGATGCACTGAGCCACTGCTACCGGTCCGTTGCATGGAAATCACTTGTTCATTACAAGCAATAGTTTGTCCTCGTTCAAGAAGTACTCTGCAGAAACAAAATATATGCGATTGCTCGGACTGACCAGCCCACTCAATCCCCAATCACCAGCCGCCAGTGGGCCGCCCCACCCTACGCGCGTGCGGCGCAACGCGGGCTCATCGCCCGGCGCCCCATCAGCGCGACGCCACCCCGCCCTCCGCCCTCCGCCCACGCCACGCGCCGGCGCCTCGCACCGCGCTCTGCGCTCTTCGGCGCTCTGCTCTCTTCTCTCATCACGCGGCGGCGCGGCGCAAACACGGAAAAGCTCTCGAGCAGCGCGCGAGGGGAGCGGGCCACGCGCCCGCGCGCGAACGCACGCACGCCGCACAGTGGGCCACAACGCGCTAAGCACACGGACGAAAAGACAAAAAAAAAAAAAAAAAGGAATGTGGAACCTGCGAAAAGTAAAAGAAGGGGAAACATAGGAAATTCGGAAGGAAAGTAAGAAATCGAAGGAGGGAATTGCATGAAAAATACAAAGGAGTGAAAATGAATGTAGGGAGTGAAGAAGACGAAAAGAGGGACAGAAGAAAAGAAAATTAGAGCAAAACAGATAACAAAGAAGTAAACAAAATGAAAAAATAGAAAGAGAGGACAGAAACATAATTAGGAAAATCAATTATACAACAAGAATGAATGAAAGAAAGAAAGCAAGAAAGAAAGAAAGAAAGAAAGAAAGAAAGAAAGAAAGAAAGAAAGAAAGAAAGAAAGAAAGAAAGAAAAAAAGAAAGAAAGATAGGACGTGAAGAGAACACAACTTGAATAAAGCCAAGTTGCCTTCTGTCGACAATACGCAATATTTGGTTTCATCGGTGTCACATGAACACATTTTTCAAGGAATATTCACAATTCTTTAATCTGTGAATAACATTCAAATTTGAAAATGGAAAAGCAAAACTATGTTAAATTTTCATGACCAGATACATTGTGGTTTGCCGATTTTGAATAAAGAACCAAAAATTCAACAAAAATACATATACAATACGCTGGTAGAAAAAGCAATATAATTCCCTTTTTCAGTTCTGATTATACCCGTAATATTGGAGTGACCGTTTTGAATATTGCAACTTGGAAACATGGAAAACCTCTTGGGTGGAAGCGCAGGAAAGGAGACCAGAGCGTGCCAGAGGAGCACCCATACACCGTGCACAGTGGGTCAAAACAACAGGGAATGAGAAAAAAAGAACAGAGAAATTCAGAAGTTGGAGGAATAATGAAGGAAAACGAGAATTAGAAGTAGCAATTGTCACTGATTCTTCCTGCATATCAATATTTCTTTTAAAATAGAAACGTAGTTACAATAAACTGGTTCTCAGATTAATTCACTATATTTTCCGGGCATCGAATTAAAATTTAGAGTAAATGTTGAAATCATAATTGACTATCCAAAATTGTGTTTTTTTAAATTTGTTGCGTCCACAATTGATGCAACGCGTCTCCGAGCAACTTGGGTGGCGTTGAGCGCATCGCGCTTTCGGAGTAATCCTCTATTAATTTACAGCGCTTAATTTCGGATTAATCCTTCGTTAATATTATTAATATCAAGAAGACCGTCAGGTAGCATCTCCGCATACGCGCCTCCTACCACGCGCTCCTACGTCACTACCCAGCAACCAGAATTGGGAAGGAATAAGGATAGGGGTAGGGTTTAGGACACTTCACAGGTATTGAACTAGCCCTTGTGAAGCAGCCAATCTCGTTTTGTTGGAACCCGGACCTCCATGGTGAAAGTCGAGCGACTTCGCTCTGTGCCACGAGATGACTATAGTTGCATCCAAACCTACCGCAGAGTCGAATGTTTCCATCGATTTCTTTCGTAATTATATGCACTTTTTATTTCGGTGTCCGAAAGATGGGATCAACTGATCTAAGTTTTGAAATTTGGACTGAGCCCGGTCGATTCGGCGAGAGTACGCACGAGCAAGAGCTCGCAAACCAGAAAGCTAATTTTCTCTCTCGCGCGCAATGGGTCGCATTGAAAGATGCAAAGATAAAGTTTTCCTGATAAACATATTGAATAGATGGGCGTTTGTTAAGAATATAAATATACGTAGAATTTCGAAGCAAGTATATATGAACTATTTATATAATTAAAATAAGAGCATTTAGTATTTTTACACAGTAATACATACAAAGACACTAACGTGCAAAGAAACCTACAGATAACATACACATATGCATATATAGTAAACAGATTCAGACAAAAGGATAAAATTCTTTTACATACACAAACAAATTCATGAAGACGTGGTAAATCTAAAACTTTTGTTTCCCTGAAATGGGCCCGTCGCTTTCTAAGCATGCTCCTTCAGTTCATTACACTACTGTGCGAATATCGAAGAGACGGTACGTGGATGATAATAATAGCACTGGATTTGGATGCACTGGCAGCGCATTATGCCTCAGGCATTCTGTCAGTTCAACGGCATGGCCCCAAGGCACTTCACCACTAGTTAAACGCAAAATTACGGATTGCACAGAAACTGAAGATATTCGACAAAAGTAATAAAACATACCACTTAGCATAGCAGATCAAGAAGAACTTCGTATTTCTACAAATAGCCTAGTTTGCTGACACAACAATTTACGAATCTGGAACACCACTCACAGCAATCAAACACACAACGCAAATATACATAAATCAAATAGAAAGCTGGGCAGCAAAATCAAAAACAAAATTTAACCCAAACAAAACCGTAAATAAAATATGCAGACTTAGACCTTTTACATCTCCATCGCCATTGATATTAAATAATGAAACCATAAACTGGCCAAACGTCAAACAAGCCAATAAAATATTTAGGTCTAATCATCGACACCAAAATAAACTGGAAACATTTCCTTGACGATTAAGTAATATAGGCTAAAACAAACTACTAAAATTAAAACCAATACTCAATAGAAGCGGTCTTTTACCATATGACACAGACCTCACAATATACAAACCAATAGTTAGACCTCTCCTACTGTATGCATATCTCACGACTAAATACAGGCAAGACCTATTTTAACAAAATTAAAGTTATTCAAAATCAATTCCTAAAGACAAACATCAACGTACCGTGATTCTTATCTAATACACAACTCCGTAAAGAATTCAATTTCCAATCCATAACCCAGCATATCATACGTCTATCCACCCAATTATACTACGACCAAATGCAGATATCAAATTTAACCAGATTCAATCTAGCCAGAAATCGAATCAATTTCACAAGAACAATAAATATCATTTCCACATTTCAAACAAAATAGAATACCAGGGAATCTCCAATGAATATTTATTGCTTCTAAAGCCAAGTCATTTCATTTGGTAGGACTCGCATTTATACCATTTTCTCTTATCAATTAGAGTCTGTCGTATTACCTCAGGTCTCTTGCTGTTAGTACTTGGAAGTTCTCTTAGATACATAGCTCAAAAACCGGGATAAGCATGTAAATTACGTACAGGGAAGAGCGTAGAGAAATTTACACTTTGTTATGTGTATTCATAAAAAAATCAGTCCAAATGCAAAAGCATTAACCTATACATATTTTATTCACTCTGTATTGGAATACGGCGTAGCTTGCTGGAACCCATAGAGAAAGGGACAAAGTGTAGATCAAATGAAAAGGCGGGCAGAAAATTTTACTTCGAAACCGTTAGAAACTCGTAGAAGAAAGGCCAAGGTTTGTGCTCTATTTGAAACTCACATAAAACCGGCGTGGGATGATATTCAGAGCAGAATCGAGAAACCAATCTACTAGAGCAGAAGAGATAATCTTTACAAAATAGAACTAAAGACGCAGAGGACAGACATCACAACAGTACGTTATGAAACGATGATGTAATGATGGGCATAAATACACGAGTGAGATATTACGATACGAGCGAGGAACGAGCGAATATCGTAAACTACCCATTACATCGAGTTTCATGCGAAACTTTTCTACGACTTTTATAAGTTAAACTTATATATTGAATCGTATTGTGGCAGTTTCCACACAGGATTCTACCAAAGCCACCAACCGGACAGCTCGCTAACCCTACCCTCGCATGTTGTTGCAGGTTGTCGTGGTTTTCAATCCGCCCGCGAGGGAGTACTGGCTAGGCAAATGCGATAAAAGTGAAATTACGAGCCAATTTATCTTAAATAATATTCCACAAAAAATTACTAATAATAAAAGAAATTAAAATTGACAAGCATAATATAATATCAAATGCAATTTTAATGTTCACAATCAAACTAAACATTTACTAGAATGATTCTCAATAATTAATTATGTGTCAATACTTGGTCTGTAAACTTCTCTGGGATTTGTCAAGAACCTGTGTCGTAATGAAATCTGTATTATAAGTAAGGAGTATCATGTGTATGGAGTATCATGAAATATGTATCAAATGTACTTGCAGTTAAGAGCAGTGCAGTTGACGGTAGTGTTGGGTTTAGTGAAACGGACCGGGCATGGCAAGTAGCTTAATGTAGTGAAGTGAAGTGAAGTGAGAAAACCCAATAAACAATAACGTACATTGATGAAATCGTTCTGTTACTGTGGTTCTCATATGCTTTTATTTTGTGCTTACTAATCATTGTTTGTTATTTTGTATATTATTATTATTATTATTATTATTATTATTATTATTATTATTATTATTATTATTATTATTATTATTATTATTATTATTATTATTATTATTATTATTGTCATTAGTGTTGTATTATTATTACTGTTGTTACACCTTTCCACCATTACACCTTTCCGACTCTTTGCCCATTGCATGTGGAGTTCCTCAAGGATCGATTTTAGGCCCTATTCTGTTCCTACTTTACGTAAACGATATGCCCTCGACGATTCGAAACGGAAGAACGGTTCTCTTTGCGGATGATACGAACATCCTTTGCAATAAAGAAACCGTAAATAGTACAATATCAGATGTTTCAAATTGGTTCCGAAATAACAAATTAATAGTAAACGAAAAGAAAACGGTTTTAATGCAATTTTCCATATCAAATAAACAATTCTGTGCTCCATTGAAAATGAACAGTGTACCATTGACTGATGTTAAGGTAACAAAATTTTTAGGTCTCTCAATTCAGTCAAACCTTAAATGGAACGTCCATTTAAATGAATTGAACACAAAATTAAGTTCATTATGCTACGCGTTCAGAATTCTTGCAAATTCAGTCAGCCTTCATACTGCTCGTTGTGTATACTTCGCGAATGTTCATTCCCGCCTGAGATATGGCATAATATTCTGGGGAAATACATCTTATAGCTCCCAGACTTTTAGATTACAAAAACGAATTGTACGAATAATAACCAAATCCCACCCACGTGATTCATGTAAGCCTCTCTTCATTAATCTAGGAATTCTACCATTACCGTGTCTTTTTATTTATGAATCAGTGGTTTTTGTAAAAAATGACTTGCTCAAGGGCGGGAATATTTTTTCAGAAAATGCCGAAGTCTATTACTATAACACTCGACGTAGAAATCATATTCATCAGGTGACAGTATCAACAGCTCATTACAAAAATTCACATACAATACATGTACATTATTTTACAACACTTTGCCAGATGACATTAAACGATTAAATTCAATAGAAAAGTTTAAATCCCAAGTGAAATCGTTTCTGCTGCATAACTGTTTCTATACAATTAGAGACTATACTGAGCATCACAAGAAAAGTAACATTAATTTTATAAATGATACATAATCAGGCCTCATGGCCTGACTCTCGCCACGTAAAATAAGGCAAATTCAATTCAATTCAATAATGCATTATTTACCATTTGGACTGTATAAATAAGTATAAACAACCTGTAACAACTATTGTACTACAGCTGCCGGGTCAATGACCCCCATCTCGATCAGGTTTTTCGTCCAGTTTCCCTGATCCATTGAGCAAATGCTGAGATGGCCCCTTGTTTTGCTTCTGGACATAAATGTAACTTCATTTTCTGTGCACGTCTTCTAGAATTCAGTGGGAAATACAATTATTCAAATCATCGTTTCCATGTTGTCGAGGCAGGAAGTAATAAGAGCCAAAATTTATTGCTTATTTATCTTTGAAAATAGATTTTATTACATGGGAGTTTTTGTTTTCTTGTTTTTTTTCTCCCTTGCAAAATTCAAAATTTATTGCTTATTTACTCTTGAAAATAGATTTTTTTACATGGGAGTTTTTTTGTTTTTTTTCTCCCTTTCAAAATTCAAAATTTATTGCTTGTTTATCCTTGAAAATAGATTTTATTACATGGGAGTTTTTGTTTTTTTTCTCCCTTTCAAAAATTCAAAATTTAAGTAGTATATGACTTAGTGTAGGGATCACAGAATTTTGAAAATGTGCACACAATTCACTTTTCCCCATAGCACGTCATACGCAGTTTTTAACTGTTTTTTTGACATAAAATAAATAAAATAAATAAACCTGTTGTTAATAGTGATGTATGATTATTATTATTATTATTATTATTATTATTATTATTATTATTATTATTATTATTATTATTATTATTATTATTAATTTCTGTCATCAGTTTTTGCTATTGGCAGAATAAATTTATTTATCTATTCCTAAAAATATTTTTCCGAAATGGACACTAATTAGAAATGACTAGACATCGGATGTTTAGGGAAATGCCAATTTTTTTGTAGAGAACTTATTCAAAGGCTTATTATATATGTCTACGAATCATGACAAATGATGACATATGACGAAGTTTATAATGCTTATTTTTGCTTATTTTAGCATAAATGCCTATTTTTTGCATAAATACCTTTTTTGGACTTTTTTGCCTTTTATTTATTATATTTATATACAATGCTAAGATATCAGAAAATCGGTGATGGTCCAACATGACCATTCATTATGAAATCTTCGATTCACGTCTTGAAATTTAAAATTACGAGTGAATTCCCGAAGGTATACCAACTGATTTTTCTCCATTTCCCTATTTCATAAATACCAGCCATGATCTGAGACGATACACCGAGAGAACCGAAATTTTAAGTAGAAATAAAGATAAATTCCCAGAAGGTTCCAGTGGTGCTAGTGTTGGATTGCTAAAATATATGCCAGTCACATCGTTCAGATATCCTGCTCCGTATTCAAATTGATTTTGTCTCCCAGTCGTCGCAAATTTGAAATTGTGATCCTTGAAAAGTTACTGGTAATATGTAAATATTACTGGTTAATGGAAACTATTAAGAATAAAATGTAGAAGAGTTGTAAATGTGTAAATCTAGTTTTACATTAAAATATACGAACTGGTTTTGTGCATTTAAGTTTACAAAATAATATAGACAAAAAATACAAATTTTCCATTTTATTGTGTATGAATTATGACAGTGCCTTTTTTCTCCTTATTCTTGACTTTTTCAGCGCCTTTTTAGGCGTCTAAAAGACGATTTTTTTAGTGCCTAAACATCCGCTGTCTAGAAATGACTATTCGGTTTCCTCAACCGTAATGCGAGTTAGAAGTTTAAGTGTAGTTTAGTTAAGTGAAAAAACAATATGTAGGATGATTTATATAAATGTCATCGGGATCATGCTGATCTGATGAGAATCATGAAGGATCCGCAATTCATCTTCAGTCTCAGCCACTAATGTCTCCGCCTGGTTCTGTGTGTGGTCGGAGAAGCGTCAGAATAAATGTTAGTTGATGATATCTCTCTTCCGGAATAGCAAATTTATAAATATTAATAGGCAGTTCTTAAAAGACTAAATACACGCAAGAAGCGCTGAAAGTTTCGGAATGTCCTAGATAGAATTCAAGACAACACGTTTGCCAAATGCGCACTTTTTTAAACAAGGAATTCTATTTTTTATGTTTTTTGCGCCACAATCGCTGATTGGTTCGAAGATTAATGGAAGCCAATTAATTTTTAAACTACGAGATTCGTATCACTTCTCGAATTAGATAATGGAGGTGAAGCCCGATTATAAAGCAATATATTCGATATATCGATGTTTCAGATCAACATTTAAATTCCGGTCTCGTAGCCTCGCTTCTGAAACTCTCTTTAGGAAAAGGAGCACTCTATCAGCCCGAGTCCACTACTCCAGGGATTGCTAACTAATTAAACACCACGCGGGCAACACGCAAACTAATTCTTGCTGTAGATATCATGAATATAATTCGATACTGAACACATGACATATACCATGGACGTACAAATGTATGTTAAAGTTATTACATTTTGTTTCATTCATCGGCTATCTCCGGGCAAAAACAGTAGATTGTATAGGAAGGTTACATCCATTTGCTGGGGTCCAAACACAATTGCTTTTGAGAACTGTATGTCTGTCTGTCTTTGTAAAATGATGTAAAATTCATTCAATGCCGAATTCCAGATTTGAGTTTTCGATTTAGACTTGATACACACACAGGCAAATTAACTGATAAGCTAAGATAAAAAGTTTGAAGTAATATATTGCATGTTTGAATATAGATAACTAATTAAGGAACAATTCAAAGATGACAAGAAAGCAGAATTTTTTTACGAACTGCTTACTCAGCCCGTTTCATTAAAATTTCGGAGAATATCATAATGCAATGAGAACACAATCGTTAGTACTGAACATTTTGTACAATACCAACAAAATAATAATTTTACTTGTAGCCATAGAATTATTAAGCATAAATTATTTACAATATTAACTCTACAGATACCCAGATATTGAACTCAAAACACACACCAGAACTTCTTCTAATACCTTCACTCCATTAATCGGAAAACGGTGCATTTTCTTTATTGCAGCAGAAACAGCAACGTAACTGCGGAAACAAATACTAATTTGTCGTAAGTACAGTATTTAATCGAGTCGTTGGCTCTCAATGAGACTGATGGACAAAGCAGATTGATCTCAGAAGCCGCAAAACATAATCCAGTCGCCGCTGAAACTCGAGAGCCAGCAGAAAGCATCTCAGCGAAAAGGAAAACGTCGGTCTGGTGAGAGGGACGACAGGAAATACTGAGAGAAGATGGAGAAAGCAATATCGAGAGGTAAAAATACATAAAGCATTCCTTATAAAGAGAGGCAGAGGGAGGAGGGCATGGGAAGGGAAGAAACACGAAGGGCAGAGAAGGGAGAAAGAAAGGGGAGAGTGGGAAAAGAGTTGATGGGGAAGAAAGTGGAGGGAATGGAAGGAGGAATGAGCAAACTTACGCACGTCATAATTTCGAAAATTTGTAGATACCTTATTTCAAGATCTGGCTTTGAACAACATACTAAAGAACAAAGTATATATCTTCAATATTATAGTTGGAGGAAGATGAAGAAAAACTTGAACTTTTCCAAAATTTTGAAAAATTAGGAATGTCACGGAAAATGAGACCTGAGCTGATCTTTTAAGCGTCCTCTACGCTATTCGAAAAGTTTGAAAACGTAATTGACGCTTCATGGAAAGTACCTCCAATAATCAAAATATCCATTTCAAACTCGCAGAGCATCGAATTACTTTAAATCAATTAGAGAATATCAATTTTGGAGAAAATGGGCTTAACGGTTTTTGTGGGTGCGTTGACCACAAATAGATAGACGGACGCTTTACCGTCCATCGATTTTCTGGTATCGAGTATCGCAAAACGTGGTTTCTGGCAATAGAATGTGTTGGAGGATGTAATTTACTATAAATAAGCAAAATTCATCCACTTTTCTGCTACCAAAGCCCGACAATAAGACTATTTCTGTTAAGAAATCCCCTATTTCCGACGTTTGCTAACAATACTTGGTCTTTACTACTTATGTAGTAAGGCGATAAAGGCAAAGGAAGAACTTTTTTATTTTTTAAGTAAAAAGAAGGAAGGAAAAATGAGAACAAGAATAAGCAATTCAGAAGTGTATCGGGTCACCACACATCATCCAACAAATGCGTGTCTTTAAACAGAGCGTCAAATTCGTGTAGAACAAAACTATAAGTATCTTCAGTTCGCAAATTTGGTAGTGTTGAATTCAATACTGTTTGGGATATTGTATATTCCATACGATATATTGGACTTGGTATATTACAACTAAGTATCATAGCGCATCATCTTACTACAATTTGTAAGTTTGGGAATAGTTGACAATGAATCTCACTCATTCACTTACGATTTACGAGTATTCTCACACTGACTTAACAAGATTAAAGCTAGATAATAGATACTCCTATTTGTGAAAATTCCTGTGAGAACCATATCCACTGCAGTAAGCAACACAACCGCAATAATAATGTTTATAATTTTAAAATAAATAATTGAATATTTGTCAGAAACAGTGATTCCAATAGTTTCAGATATATTCTTATATGACATTTTAAGCGAATGAAGGATATATTGAGAATTCACAAGCAAAACAAAAGTTAATTTCAGCAGTTGCTCTACTGGCATGCACCTAGGGAATATTTGAATGAAAAAGTTAATTTTACTGGACGAGCGTAAAACGAACTTAACCTTCCTTCAATCTCTCTCAAACTGTTACTTCTAGAGATAAGCTAGGTTGTAAAAAGATAAAAATGAATTAGAACGGAATGATTAATTGAGATATGACAGGAAATGATGACCTATAAAAAAATTTCGTAACTTCGTCGTTGTTCCCAGAAAACACAAAGGCATTCGACGAATAACAGGGTATGATGAATGTGCTCTTAATTAAGTTTCTTCACGCACGGAAGGTAGTTGAATGAACATTTGATGGAAGGTTCTTCAAAGGTACACCCTTACACGCGAGCCTGTACCATTATTAAACGCATACTATACGTATACACAACCTTATGAACAGTTTAATGTTCATTTAGTACGTATTATCGAGCATCCATGTTTAGTATTCAGTTACTATTCAATTACGTGAAAGAGAAACGAAATACCCGTTATTTGCTTCTTTAATAGCTGCATGATACTTATGATGATCGGTAAAAACTAAAAATTATACACAACGTAAGAAACTAGTTTATAAATAAGTTCATGTCACATAATTTCATCATAAAGAAGAAGAGGGATATGTGGATATTTTAAAGCAATAGTTCCATGTCACCGGGTGGTTGTGCTAAAGCCGCTGAGATTGGCAACTTGAGCGCTCTCACTGATCCTAGTGAGCCTGGAGATTTGAAGTTTCTGATTTCAGTCAAAGGAGTAATTGAGATGCACTAACAAAACAAGTGGTACTATAACAATATTTATTTTTTTGAATTATTTTAGATTTTGCAGTTTTCAAAAATACAAAGAGTTCGCTGAAAATGAGACTAGACCAGTTTTTAAGTGTCCTTTGCTCCATCCAAAGGTAAAAAATTAAGAAAAAAACTTGGACCTTTTTTGAGAGTACATTTTCACAATACCAAAATCTCACAAAATTACAGATAAACAACAATAAAATAAACACACCAATCATTAAGAAGCACTCCTACAGGAGGATGATTCAGTAGCTCGTTTTCAGAAATTGTTATGAGTTTGTTGGAAAATACGGTTTTACAAGTAGATGCAATTTTGTACCGTAGATGTGTTGATAATACCTTACTTATCGTGAAAAAGAAGAGGTAGAATATATTTTTTCTATTTTTTTAATATTTATGATAATAAAACCTTTACTGTAGAATGAGAGAATCAAGGCAATATAGATTTTCCAGATATATCTATTCATTTAAGTGTAATAATGAAATTATCACAGATTGGTATCAAAACCAAGGAGCAAGGAAATCATTTTAAACTATACATTAAAACATATTTTGTTTAAAAAAATTGTGTTATTTAAGGTCTACTAGATAAAGATACCAAATTAGCAAATCCAAATCTATGGAAACAATCCAAACAACGTTTTAAAATTATTATTACAATATAATTAATTTGCCTCCTTTGCTAGAAATATATTAACAAACGAATATTTAACTTAAGGAATGATATTAAAAAAGATAAAGAAATTAAAGAATGTCCTTGTATTCTACTGACTTACTCAAATTTTCTTACTAAGATTTCTAGATGTTTTAGAGATCAACAATTTAAATTTTAAAATTTGTTTTAACAATTTAAATTTTAAAAATTGTTTACTCTAAAACTAAATTTATACAGAAAACAACAAACAAAGAATGATCAACAAGTTTGATATAAATACTAATAAAACTAGGATTTAACTAATCTTCATCATGATTTTGAATGAAGTGTATCACACCCTATCCTCTTAACGTTTAGAAATTAGAGTGACACTGGGTAGGCTTTTATGAGTATGCTATACACAGTACATAGTATACTATACTATATACAATGGCACCACTTTTATGACTATACTGTTTTTCTTTCAACCGCTGTATCTTTTTATTCTGATAAAATCGATCCCTGCCAAATCAGGTGACAAATGCCAGCGCTAAGACACTCTAGAAGAACAAAACCGGGCGAGAGGGCGTGGGGCGAGTTGGTGTGGGGGTGAGGGGAAAGGCAGCGCCAGGGGAGCGATAGCGGGCAGGGCACCGCCCCGGGAGCCGTGGTCCGCGGGGACGATCGCCCGCGCCCGTAAAAAGCCAGTGACCCCTCACCCCGCTCCCATCAGCCCCTCGCCGCTCCGATACACTTCGCTCTCCGCCCCGCCCCTCTCCGTCCCGCTCCTCTCCGCCCCGCTCCTCTCCGCCCCAATCGTCTCCGCCCCGTTCCTCTCCGCCCCGCTCCTCTCCGCCCCGATCTTTTCCCCCCTGCATCGCCCCGCTTCTCTCCGCCCCGCTCCTCTCCCTCCGCTTCTCTCCGCCCCGCTCCTCCCCGCGAGAGGCGGGGAGTTGCTCTCCGTCTTGCTCCGCTCCGCCCCGCGCCGCTCCACCCCGCTCCTCTCCGCCCTACTCCACCCGGCCCCTCCCCGCCTCACCCCTCCCCGCCTCATCCCTCCCCGCCTCACCCCTCCCCGCCTCACCCCTTCCCGGCTCACCCCTTCCCGGCTCACCCTCCCCGCCAAACCCCTCCCCGCTCCTCTCTGTCCCACTCCTCTCCGTCGCGCTCCGTTCCTCTCCGACTCACTCCTCTCTGCTCCGCTCCTCTCCGCCACGCTCCCCTCCACTCTCCCCTCCGTCATTCTCCACGCCACTCCGCTCCACCACGTCACGCTCCTCTCCACCCACTCCTCATGCTCCCCTCCCTCAACTCACTTCTCCTTCAGTCCCACCTGCTTCGCTCTATGTCGCCCCTCTTAGTCCCGAGCTTTCCACTATATCCACCCCGCCCTGTTCCACTCATTCCGACCTGCTCTGCTTTACTTCCTCCTCACCCTTTCCATCCTGCCCCGCACTGCCCCACTTCTCCCCGCCTCGTCACGTCCCGCCCAACCTCATCACCCGGCCCTACCCCCGCTTGACTCCTCGCTCCTCTGTACTCTCCGCCACGCTCTGCTTTGCTTCCCTCCTCCCCTTTTCCATTCTGCCCCGCACTGCCCCACTTACCCCGCCTCGTTACGTGCCGCCCAATCTCATCACCCGGCCCTACCCCCGCTTGACTCCCCGCTCCGCTGTACTCTCCACCACGCTCTCCTTTGCTTCCCTCCTCCCCCTTTCCATTCTGCCCCGCACTGCCCCACTTCTCCCCGCCTCGTCATGTGCCGCCCAACCGCATCGCCCGGCCCTACCCCCGCTTGACTCCCCGCTCCGCTGTACTCTCCACCACGCTCTCCTTTGCTTCCCTCCTCCCCCTTTCCATTCTGCCCCGCACTGCCCTACTTCTCCCCGCCTCGTCACGTGCCGCCCAACCGCATCGCCCGGCCCTACCCCCGCTTGACTCCCCGCTCCGCTGTACTCTCCGCCACGCTCTGCTTTGCTTCCCTCCTCCCCCTTTCCATCCTGCCCCGCACTGCCCCACTTCTCCCCGCCTCGTCACGTGCCGCCCAACCTTATTGCCCGGCCCTACCCCTGCTTGACTCCCCGCTCCGCTGTACTCTCCGCCACGCTCTGCTTTGCTTCCCTCCTTCCCCTTTCCATCCTGCCCCGCACTGCCCCACTTCTCCCCGCCTCGTCATGTGCCGCCCAACCGCATCGCCCGGCCCTACCCCTGCTTGACTCCCCGCTCCGCTGTACTGTCCTCCACGCTCTGTTTTGCGCAGCTCTGCCCCACGAGTCACCCCGCCGCACGCCGTCTCGCATCACCCCGCTCCGCGCCTTTCCGCTCCTCGCCTCGCTCAGCACAGCACGGCGAGGCACCGCGCCGACTCCCAGAGGACGCCACCACTTCCAGTATCGCTCGCCCCTGCGCCGCCTCCCGTGCCCGCTCAATGACGTATAAACTTCCCTTCGCCGCTCACCCGCGGCAGCATCCCTGGCTCCCGGGGGTTCCCGCCCCAACCCCCGCCGCCACCCGAACCCCCCAGCAGACACAAGGTCCCCGAAGACTTCGCCACACGCACGGGGATGCCACATAAGCGACTCGGCTAGATCAGAATTTTTGGATCTCAGGCGAACAGCACTGTGAATCCTTATGATGGATTATATAATATGAACTGTAAGAGGAACCCGAAAAATCGACTTAACCAATAAATACATATTCTGAATAAATTTATCAAAATTGTTTTTCAATACTCTCAAGCAATACCTTTCAAGCAATTAGATGATGACTCTTACTTTGAAAAATGCTGTGCATTTAAGTTTTCTGAGGAGACACAAATGGAAAGCGAATAGAGTTTAATGCTGCCCATAAAGGTAAACCTAACACAAATTATTTTCACCACTTCAGTGTTTCAAGCACTTTAATGTTTTCAATTGGAAAAAATACATAGTTTTGTCTGCAGGTTCAGCTGGAATTTTTGGGTCTCCTTTTTGCATTTTGTAACTGGTATTTGTTGTATTAGCGTCTTAGAACGTGCACATTATTCACTTTTCCACATAGCACGTCATACACAGTTTTTAACTGTTTTTGACGTAAATAAATAAAAAGAAATATTTAAAAAATAAAAAAAAATAAAGATTTCAATCAGTTCTAATTCAGGTACCTACTAATTTTGAAGTCAAATATTTCACAGGCAATGACGCACGATATCAAAGAGTTTAACAAAAATCTGTTAATGTTGCATTCGCCTATCATGCCGGCGATATTGTAAGAGATAGAGATAACTTTCGTGCCTGGAATACTGTCTACGCATAACTTGTCCCTTCCGATTCACCTTGAACGCATCTCATTAGCACCTTCAAATTTCACTACATTCCCAAATACACAGGCTTTCCATCTTTCCCCTCACTTCTTATCTTATTACCTCTACATTCAGCTTTGCCAGCAATTACGGTTATTCTGTTTAGAGTTAGTGTCAAGATAAACTTTGAGAACAGATGTCCCTTTCACTATGCAAATCGGTCGTTTATCGTTCGGCCTTATTTTATCAGCTTAAATTTCGTTAACACGAGAGATCATCTCCTGATTGGTACTCATTAATTTTCGCCAAGTGATCTTAGGCCTCATTCACAATGCAAACGTAAACGTAACGTAATGCTGTAAATTTAGCCGTAAAATTTACACGAAGAACGCATTCACAATGATGAACGTAAGTTTGAACGTACGTCTCGCCTGAAACAATCAGAATTCAACGTACTGAAACTTGATCGATTCGTATCTAGCACGGTGGAAAGACCTTTCCAAGTTTCTAGCTATTTCTTCGACATTTCTATTTGTCTTTATATATATATTTATCATTTACATACATATCACATACATATCATTTGTCTTTATATATATATATATATATATATATATATATATATATATATATATATATATATATATATATGCGTATATGCGAGAATCTGTTGCAGTAGTGCTCGCATTTCCTTCATCCTATAAACAAAGATTCCCTTGTAACAAATTCATGAGTAATTCGCCAAACATAATTAGTTTATTCGCCTTGTCAAGTTAAAATCACAATAAAAGTTGCCCAAATTCTTACTTTGAATTCACTACACCATCAAAACAGTTTGCAAACTAGTTTCATACATTAAAATAAGGAAATGACATAACCACAAACCACCTCAACACAATCTGAAATCAACCTTCCACGCTGCTCTCTGATTGGTGTTCGGTAGAATTCCGACGTAAACTTAACGTAAAAGCTTGGGGCCTGTGAAATCTTAGGTTTACAGACTTACGTCTACGGTTACGTCAAGGTATTGTGAATGGTCTCACTTAGTAACTCATTTGTAGGTTTTGCGGCTACGTTACGTTTACGTTTAAGTCTGCATTGTGAATGACGTCCTACTGATAGACGCGACGTCTAATTTATCAGTTGTAACGAATGTGATGAAGATATAACAATAATATCGTCATAGTAAAGATGATTTTAAGATGTACGAAAAACTAGATTTGGATGTATCATTTACAAATATTGCTGAAGAAACTACATTGAGAGAATATATGGAGGTCGTATGAACGACTGCAGAATTCCAAAAAAATCTAGCAAGGAATGTTGCGTTAGCATAGAACAGTTGAGAAACACAACATAGGACGAAAACCGGTGGTCAGTGTTATGTGAATAACTTGCTGGGTATTAGAAAATTAAAGTGAAACGCAAGAATAAGCAGTGAAGAAAGCTCTTCAAGGAGTCCAAATATCTGTTATGGAATGTGGTGCCACAAGATTTTCGACTGGAATAGATCAAGAAAATTCAAGAGATTCATAAGAGAAGAAGACAGAAGCACACATAAACCTAACACATAAAAAAGAAAGTTAACGTCTAAATTTGTCAAGCTATATAACTTCCAGTCCATCTAGCTTACAGACATCAATTTTCACCCTTATGGTCGCGAGTCGAACTGATTTCCACACTCGAGCGTAAATTGCTCCAAACGTAATTGCTCTTTTACACGCAGTCAAAAAAAAAAGGATTGAAGAACGCGGAGTACAATTAGAATGAAGAACGTGTAGTGTAAAGCTGCTGTACTGCTCGGTTATTAAGAGCTCGCAGTCACAAAGAACCAAAACACACATAAGAATTTCACGAGCTCGCATAAAACTTGCCCAGCTTTACTGCCCGCCATGTGAGTCCTCTGCACGTAGGCGGACGAGTTCATTTTCGATCCGTCGACGAGCGTTGGCCAGTGCACGATGCGAACTAGGTGCTTGTTACTTTGAGAAGCCATTGGACAGGCAGTGGTTTGGGAGCTATTTGTAGCCGCTTTACGTCGAATTAGTTCGAAATTAAGTCATTAGTAAGGAATATTTATGCGAGGGTACAATTTACCGAGCACTGCTGGCACGCAATTACTGAGACTATCTCTCGGCAGCCACCAAAGACAAGTTACGATGAAACCTTCTAAAAATGTTACCCTCTATATATGCGTTTCGATATTCCGTGGATCGCCAACATATGATACCGACTGAGGTGCCATCAACTGATCCCACTACAGTGCCTCTGACTAGGGTTCGAGTCCCGACAGTGGTAGGATTTTCCACACTGGTAGGATTTTCCACACTAACTAGATACCTAACTCGAATTTAGTCACTGTAAGGTGGAGAATTGTAGCAACCGGCTGCTCTGTTCGGTAGTTTTCCGTGACGTCTCCGATCGACACCGGGCGAATGCTGGAGCAATACCCTAACCCACAAGCCATGGACCGCGCGCGATCTTTTCTTCCTCTTCCTTGTCCTATTCTCACCCCTTACTTACACATACTTATACTTACATGCCTACACTACCACACATGCTGGGAGCTTACAGCTTATCCTGGCTGGGATGGAACCCCGCTGATGAAAGATACCTAGATGGGGAAAGCTCCGCAAGTCTACATGTAAGCCACCGTCGGATCTCTCCATCTAACGTTGGAATATCATCCTCGGCACCACCACCACCACCACCACCACCACCACCACCACCACCACCACCACCACCACCGCCGCCGCCGCCGCCGCCGCCGCCGCCGCCGCCACCGCCGCCCCCATGTTAAAACATGCACTACAGTAACGGGACTAATGGCCACAGCAGTTGACGCTCCCGGAAACACGAAATAATCAATCGATAAATCACTTCATGTGTTGACAAACCTCGCCACAACTCACAAATGTAAAAAGGAAGTTTAAAAGAGAGAAATGCTCCGATGACAAAAACACAAATTCTGTGATCTCCAATGTTGCAGCTAATGTAGTACATTTCTACGTATATTCCAATTTATCTACGTATATATAACGTATATATTAACGTATATATATACCTCTATGCAAACACAAATTCATCAACCCAGATACAGAGTTTTGAAATTATTTAGAATCTTTTGAGAAGAGAAACATTTTTCTTATTCACATCATTATCGGTAAAAAAAACATTGCCAGTGGTGTGTTTGTTGAATTATTGAGAAACATTTTTAAAGTTCTTACAAAACTATTAGATGAAAGAAATGGAATAAAGAGGAATGAAGGCTTATTATAAAATGGATTTCAGTAGATGTCACAGCAACAACTCCCAGACCAATTCTTTGTACATCTGTTGGGTATGTGAATAATATTGTTCTTATGATTATCAGATTGAAAAGCTCCATTTCCTAGATTATATAATCACTTGGCTCATTCTTTGCCAGAAGTACAATTTTGTATCAAATTAAAATTATAGGAAAATTACAAAGATTCTTGTATATTTAATTAAGGTTTCTTGGCAGCAAATTTCAGTTGCCCAGGTAAATCTCCTCCGAAAACGTATTTTTGAAATATACTATTCTGTTTTACCCTGTGGAGCTTTATAGCACTGTGTGACTATAAGATTGTTATATTAGGATCCCATATTTTCTTTTCCGTTATTTCTAAACAAACAAAACTAGGGTTGCTTGTCAACTTATTGCACGCTACTCAAAGAAATTAATATCAATTTTGTGTTTATGAACGCACAGTTGGTACATTTCAGCAAAGGGGCGAAAAACTTACGTTTCCAAAACGATTTTCCGATTTTAACATTGAATGGCTTCCTTCATATATTACTGTATGAAATGATAGCATCACTCATGATACATCAACATTTCATTCTTATTCAATTTATAATTTCAGTCTCCTAACTGTTTCCATTACAAACATTAAGTTGTAAATTTATGATTTTTGCAAATACCACAAAATACTGTAACTCTAACCCACGTTTACAGAAAAGCACTTTTATGAAATTATTTCAATCATATCTCATTAGAAAGAGCACATTTCGAAGCCTCTAGAATATTCATTTATTTTCCAATGCTGGTTTTGTATTTGAGTAATTTGGGAACGAGAGAATAATTCATTTAATCTATTAAATTTCGGAATACGTAATACGAAATATGAAGTGAAAGAGTTTAAAAATTTGTGTGATTTGTAATAATAATAATAATAATAATAATAATAATAATAATAATAATAATAATAATAATGATACTAATGATACTAACGATAATAGTAATAATAATAATAATAATAATAATAATAATAATAATAATAATAATAATAATAATAATAATAATATCTACCTTTTCTCCTCCACTCACTGCAGAATATTCTCTTTCGTGACAATAAAGTATTTACTGGGGTGTGATGAGCGTATTATAGAACGCTACACTGGATGAACGAAAAGTAAGCACTTGCACCAAGCTTTAAAGCTCTAAGGGTGAAAAAGCTGATTCCAGGAAGCTGCCTTCGGAACGGCGCTGCCCTGGCTTGCAAGAAGTGTGAAGTGATGCTTGGGAGAAAAGTTTGTTTCGTGGAACGGATAATTTACCTCTTTCGAATTATTCATTGCACAATTATTTTTCACCCGTTTATACTAATTTATTCGATCGCAATTCAAGAGTCTTTTGTAAATGTGTAATTCAAAATGCATCTATAACATTTTTATTAATACATTTTACATAGTTGTAAAATTTTAGCGAAGCTCCAATTATCGGGAGGGGAAAGAGTGACCGGCCCCTTTCCCTCAAACTGTTGACTAGGCTGGCATATATTGCCACAAGTTACAGGCAAAGTTAGAAGATTGTCGTGTCGGTAGGTTAAATATTTAACAATAAATCCATCATTTTAATACATTTACATTTTATGCTGAAATTTTATCCACTTGCATACTAAGTCCAGTGGTCAACGTTGTGGAAAATCAAACTCAATCCAACTAAGTCAACTGCCAAAATATTCTCACTAAGACCATTTTCTCACTCACCACCACTACACATTAATAAACACACAATTCCATGGACACTACAAAACCAATCAGTAAAATACCTCGGGATGAATTTCGACACACGAATCGACTGGAAAACACACATAACACTAAAACAACAACAAGCAAAAATAAAAATAGCTCAAGTAATATTCCTTATCAACTCCTCCGGCTATCCCTAACAAATGCCATTACAATTTATAAAGCAATAGTCAGACCATTAATGCTCTACGAATGTCCCATCTGGACCAATGCATCTATTTCTAACAGTAATAAACTTCAAATCGTACAAAATAGATTCCTCAGATTAGCAACACATGCCCCATGGTTCATCTCTAACGTCCAACTTCATAAAGAACTGAATATATCACCGATCATCAAACATATTGCCCATCTTTCCAATAATTTTTACTCCAACCTAAATACAATAAACCGAGCCGTCCACTACAACCTGGCCACTATGACTTCCCTACTAGAATTAAGAATAGATTTCCTGCCGAAGCGTTCTTGAACATTTTCTCTACTAATTGTTCATAGTAGGGGTTCTTGTAGTTTTCTACACCTCTCCTAAGGTAGTTTAGTTTTAAGTTTTTAGTGTTAAGTTTAGTATAAGCTACAATGTAAACCAGCAAATGCACATGAGAGTAATTTAGTACTGATCTGTGTAATTTCCAATCACTCAATAAATAAATAAATAAATAAATAAATAAATAAATAAATAAATAAATAAATAAATAAATAAATAAATAAATAAATAAATAAATAAATAAATAAATAAATAAATAAATAAATAAATAAATAAATAAATAAATAAATAAATAAATAAATAAAATTCAATAAATAAATAAATAAATAAATAAATAAATAAATAAATAAATAAATAAATAAATAAATAAATAAATAAATAAATAAATAAATAAATAAATAAATAAATAAATAAATAAAATTCATACTAAGTGTATATTCTTGCTCTGGAAATTATAATGGAAATGACAATTACTAAAGTAAAAAAGTAGAGAAAGTAGCTTCAAATGCATATGCATTACATAATGGATGTTTGGTCGTTAAATATAATCCGTCGCTGCGGTAATGTCATATAAATGTGTCTTAAGCTTCAGGCATTATAGGCCAGCGTTGGCAAATAAATCCCCTGTTCTCGAAGCTTAAATATGTGATGTTTCTGATGATATGTTATTTTAATCATTTCGAAAAAAGTGTTTTTCTGTAAACATGGATTGAAAATACACTACTCTGGGAATTTTGCAAAAATTATCAAATTTACACTTTATTTTCACGTTAATAATGCCATGAATAAGTACGAGGTTGGAATTTTGTATTAAAAAATTATGTTATCTTTAGATATGACGTGCTAAATTTCAATTTTCGTACTTGAATATTGACAAAATTCTGCAACAATAAACTCTGAAATTCTGGAACAATATTTTTTTTGTCAAAATTTTACCGAACTTTAGGCATTGTATGCCTCCAAAGGATTATCAAACACGTTTTTCAAGCTTGAAAATATGCTCTTTATAATAAAATAGGTTTTAAAGAATTTCTAGAAGTTACGCTTCTGTAAAAGAAGACTGAAAATATTTTATTTTGGAACTTTGCTAAAATCATTAATTTTAAACATAATTTCTGAAGTAATGGTAATACTCGTATATAGAAAGTTGAAATCATGCATTGAAAATCAATGTAATATTTAAATGCTATGACCAACGTGTCACTACTCCTATTCAAACATTGGGGAAGATATCCAATATTAAATATGAAATTTCTCTGGAACACTAATTTTTGCCAAAGTTGTGAAAATCGTATTGTCGTACTGTACAACGAAGCTGTTGGAGTGAAACAAACTGTTATACCTAAAAAAATATTTGAAATTTCAAAAAATATTTGAACCCATGAAACTACATCTTCATAAAACACTTCACTTACTTTGAGACGTGTGGGACCTGGCACACAAAATTGCATTAAAATCCTAGATTGTCCTGCGGGGAACCCTGGACCTCTTGTAATGGAACGACCTAATTACTAAATTACGCATCATATGTATTGGCGTTTGGTAAACAACACAGCGTGACATTATTACCCGGATACAACAAGCAATAATTGAAAATAATCACAGGGTAGGCATCGATAATGGATCTAGTGACTGTAAAAATTAATTACGGTCGGAAACGCTTTGTACTGTCAGAACCAAACGACATTCATTTTAGTGATAATACTTACTATATGAATAATATATATAATAATAGTAAGAATCTTACTGATTTATTATTTGATTTTTCAGACGAAATTAGTATGGCTATAATTTGATTCCTCTGGACTAAATATGTAATTTAAATTTAATTATTTTGTTGTGAATGTAAAATGTTTTCCTTACAGATTCTTTTACTTATGCTATCAGATTTGTTTACGCAAAACATGTAAGAGAGTCAATACATTCAGTACAATGATGTAGTATACATTATATTAATTTGTGTTCCTTTAAGAATGCATCAGCTGATATGAACACTTTAGGGCAAACCAGCGTTTATAACAAATAAAAACTATAATACGATGACCTATTTAAACATAAAAATACATAAATATAAAAGTAAGAATATTTACAAGGATAATAATGACGTTTAATGCCACTTGTAACCTTCTAGAACATTTAGTATTCTTCTTTGTTTTATCAGATTGCTATTTGAAAATACGTTTCTCGGCGATTTCATTGCGTTACAGGGATTATCAAATACCGTCCCAATTGTCAATACCGCAAAATCTCATATTTCATACACGTATTTTTTGCTACTGTCGTAACTGTAAATGTTACAAACTGTCGCAGTGCTTTGAACTTCAACATTATTAAATTCGCGTGTATCTCGTGGAACATTTCACATTTGCGAATCTAGAACGCGATCGTAGATTTGCGATCGCGAATATGAGAATATCAGGATTTACGGTGCCTAGATGGATGAGTTCATAGAGTTTGTGGAAGATGATTCTGTCCTGGATATAGAGTAAAACCTCAATAATTCGTGCCTCATTAATCCAGATTAGGCTAATACAGGCGCATGTTGACTTTCCAAAACGTATGGAGTTAAGCCGGCTCATGTGGAAGTCGCGCAAGAGATCTGGTGAATTTGGAGAGACAAAATTACTGCTTTAATACGCTAGATCAAACATGAAAAAACGGAAAACCTCCCGAACACCTCTGTATATTGCTCAGTATAATTCCATAAAAGTACGTAAATCAATTAGTCAGCATCCGTATCTACAATAAAAATACGATAAGGATTACATTTTTTAAACAGTAATTTCCTTTGTTATAGTAATGGATTCAAGTAAGTCAAGTAAGTAGATTTACCTCCATTGAAATATGAATGTATCGATAGGTAGTGCATAATGAAGCGCATGTAGAAAAATGAGCGAGTATTTCAGTAGAGAGAAGGAAAGAAAATGAGTATTGTCGTGATGGGAAGGTAACAGAAATAAACTTTGTTCTTTGAGCATCTGTGAACGTTAAGAAATCTTTATAAACGTCAAGCAATCGTAAAATGGAGCTCATTAATCAAGAAGCACTTAAAATCAATTATCAGTTCATTTTCAACAGTGGGGGCCTATTCACAATGCATGAGAAAATCATACTCATAAACATGATGGAATACTTGCGTATAGTATATTCAATCTTCTTTGAGCAAACAATCAATTATTTCGTGTACTACAGAAGGAGAGACGTAATAATAGTAATTACGATGTGATATATGTAATATACCAGTACCATAGTACGTATACATATTACGTGATATACGTAAAGATAGAATAGACGTAAAATGTCTCCAAAAGTAGTTTGTAATACTGATTTCAGGTTATACATTGCCCCACTTCAGATTTAAACTCAATGTTTAAGATGAAAAATAATGTGTTAAAATCTGCGAAGCATTCGTGCATGGTTTCGTTTTGAAACACCTTGTTCTACAACATCACATACCTTCCCACATTATTTCTAAATTTGCAATATTCAAAAATTCAGAGTTCAATGAAAGTGAGATCCGCACTATTCTTTTCAGGGTTGAAGAAAAATTGAAGTGGGTTTTTAGAATTGTTTTTTTAATTGCGTTAATTTCAAGCACAAAATACGCGAAAACTACTCGTTTCTTCAAAAAAAGTATACGCTCTTTCATTAAAGAGCTAATTTTTTTGCCAAGTACACGATTAGATTAGAAGCAGAAATGTGTCGTGGATAGTCGTATGAAATATGACATTTTTTACTTTTTTGTTTTAATTGCTCACGCTTTTGGGCTTTTCATCTATCATTGACACATATACATTTCTCATCAATTTCGTCTAGATATATTAGCACGGGCAACACCAATATTCAAGTGTTACGGTTGTCATTACGGACCGCCGCAAATAGTAGTTACTCAGTCATTCGTTAGGTGAGCGAATATGAGCCCTGTTTCTTCTACATACGGGCATAGTAGATATTCAAACCTACCAAAGTTCACGCATCTCGCTCGAAATCGAATCGCTCTATAGGTTTGCATATCCACTGAGCTAAACGTTCATCCCACCTAAGTCCGCGTCATGGGCGAAGTAAATTTCTCGACTCAACGAACCAATCATTATAAGCTAATGTTCGTTGAAAAGGGCGGAGGGGCACACAGGAACAATCTATCAGATGTAGCGACACAGGCAATTTCTCGCTTGGAACCAGAGCTTGTGACCGAAACTCGTTAGTACACTCCAAAGGCGCAGAAAATGAGCCAGGTACTTCATTCGGGACGGAATTAGAAGCAGCCCGATTTTCAGCCCAACTTCAGTTAAGCGGCCCACTCAGCTTCTTCCTGTCAGAATTTCAGTTTAATGATGGTCGATTGAAAAGACGCAGAATCAAGTCGGCTCAATTCAAACACCGACCTTCAAATTAATTATCGTCGCCGGGCTCACCAGCTGCCGCGGCGCGAATATAAATAAAACTTTGTCGGGGCGAATCTAGTATATACGGGATTCCAAACTCGAAACTCCAAACTGCGATACAATTTATTCAACGTAATTTACTGCAGTTGGCTTCACCCGAAAGAGCTCGTTCGGTATACACTTTCCGGTTGCTGGTTGCGGATGCGTGGCGGAGCACGACAACTAGGAGCAACGCCGGTCGGGAAGAGATGCATGGGAGAGTTTCTGCGGGGGGGGGGCGTGGAGAAGGAAGAGGAGATGGGGGGACTATGGATGGCGGCAGCATTGGCGACAATGGTAGCAGTGAGGTTAAATCTATGCAAAAAGTGAAGCAGTGGCAGCGACAATGAAGGTGGTGGTAGTGTTGGTTGTGCTGGTAATGATGGAGGTGGTGATAATGATAGTGATGGTGGTGTTGGTGATGCTGGAAGTAATGGTAGTGATAGTTGTGACGGTGTGGGTGGAAATGGTGTTGCTGGTGGCCGTAGTGCTGGAGGTGATAGTATGTGGGTGGTAGTGATGGTGAAGGTGGTGTGGTGATGGTGAGGTTGGTGGTGGCGAAGACGTATGAGGCACTGACGGTGGTGATTGCGTCGGTGATTTATGGTGTGGTGGTGGTAGTGGCAATAAAAATTGAGACGGTCAGTGGCTCTGACAACGCTTTTATGGAAGATGAATCTTTCACAAAATTTCTTTCTTTGGAAGCAATGGTGACGTTAGCGTTGGCATTGGCATTGGCGACATCAATCACAACAGCACCGGCAACAGAGACGGTGACAGATACAGAGAGGGCAATGGTGTTAACGATATGGAGGTGGCGTTGGAGCTGGGATAGTACTATCTGTGGCTGTAGGAGCAAAATAGCCGATAATGACAGCGGGGAGAGTGATGGCAAGGTCGTGAGGGGTGGTGCGAAAGCAGGAAAAGAGCAGTCAGCGGTGTCAGAGAGCTTGGCTGTGGCGGTGGCAGTGACGATGGCGATAGCGATGGCGATGACGATGATAGTGGTAGCAGCGACGGAGGCGCAGGAAGTAGGGACAATGTGGGCGGTAACCGCGGAGACGGTAGCCATGGGAGCGGTGGCGGCGGCTGCAGTGTGAAGCCACCGACGGCCGCGTAAAATATGAGCCTCCTCCCATTGTCCCGGAAGTGGGGGCGTGAGGCGCGAGGCCCAGGGCGGGAAATTAGTGAAGGCGTGCGTTCCACCGGGCGGCGCGGGCTTAGGAGGGCGGACAGCTTGAAAGCGGAGACGAATAGGAGGGCGCGGACAGCAAGGAGAGAAATAGCACAGTGAAACGAGAGTGGGAAGGAAGAGACATTCATAAGAACGGTGCAAACTCGCCTGATCGAGCCAAAAGAGAAATGTGAGTGATGTGAATTATGAATAAGTATCGATACTTCAGAAAACGGAAATTGAAGTGGAAATTAAAATTTAGCATACGTAAAACTACGAGGCAAATATTAATGAAAAAGAATAAACAAGAAAATGAAAAGTTAAAGAAAGGATAAAAAAGCTTCTAGAAAATAACACATTGTCACTGTAATTGGGTAAAACAAAGATCCCTAGAACGATAAACGGGTGGCGACATTTCATGATGGAAAAATGATATACAAGGTTTTCTAAGAAGGTCGAGAAACGAAACTAATGCCATGAAGGTAAACAAAAGGAAAATTACACATAACGAAGAGGACAATGGACCTTCCCTCACTCCTCGCAGTAGAATTTCAACAAAATTTCCGCGTTCTATAGTTATATCCGGAACAGAACCATCAAGTGATTGTTTCCATGTTCTCGTGGTAGTTGGTCAATCCCTTCACGTGTGGCATGAAAGGGATTAGAGCCAAACTCTGTAGCTTATTTGCCTTTGCAGATTTGCTTTTATTATACGGGAGCGAAAATTCTTGTAATTTTTCCAACAACGCGCATTGCTACATTTATTCATAATTCAATTTAATGCCCTCCAGCAATGCCAATGCTCTCCAGTAGGAGAAAAAGCTGCTGAAAAAACAACGCCAAATGGATTTCCAAGAAGTAGCATGCACACAGCAACAAATAAAAAACTCTCGAATAACATTGCAATAATTATTTTAAAAAAGTCTTCACGTATACTCCAATAGCATTATACACCATACAACAGTCTTTAACACGCCATGAATTTTAAAAATTTGCAATTCAACACATCAGATACAGAGCAGTCTAAAACACACAGCAGATATTTCATGGCGAATGGCTTCTTCCTTGGAGCTCTGCTATCACATGACTGTGTCAACTGTGTGGTTAGCAGTGAGGCACTGAGTATGAAAATAAAGTATGTACGCTCAGTATGGTAATACAAGCGAAATATGCGAAATAATGAAATAAAATATTTGCATTTTTCCAGTTCCAGAGTATTTACCAAAACCATCGATACTTTTCAAAAGGCCTGAGGCTTCATTGTTTTCTTCTTTCAATTTCTGCTCGCAAGGGAAATTAAAAGGACAGATAAGTGTGAGAGAAGGGATTGAAGAACCCAAGAAAACGTGCGCAGATAGTCTCTCGCATATGACAGGGTTCTTAACTTTTTTTACTTCAACTAAAATATACGTAATTTATTACTTCACGAGATATATAAACAGATAATTGGACCGACGGTCAGAAGCATGTGTTTTTCTGTATCAAGGACCACCAAAACGTTGATATTCGTCAAAATATAGACTTTGAGTTTTTGCAGCATTGAATAACTTTCTCTACACTACGAAACTACATAGATTGTATAAATGAAACTACGCAGTATAAGTGAAAGTAATAAAGAAATGATAATATATTTGTAGATCATTTGGCGTCACAGATGGTCCAGTACATATTATGCAAGCTTTGTGGCACTCAGTAGCCATCGATAGATTGCGTCAGGGCAGTGTGTGACAAAATTTCTATAAGAGGGTAAAGTTTGGAATTCGTCTAGTTCCAACTAATGGAAAAAAACAATCTATATCGCAATTAAAGTATCCGTAGCAGGTTACATTCTTACAAAATATTATCTCAAGGCCATATCGGCAAGAAGTTGTTCACAGAATCGTCACCAACCATTCACAAACCATTGGTTTTCAAAGCTGTCTCCAAAGTTTGCAATTGATGGAATTCTCGCAAGAGGGTTCGGTGATTACAAACTCAAATTCCAAAAATGGTTGCACTTTCATCGAAAGATTTACCAATTAGTATGATTTACGACATGACCATCACATCCCATTGTGTGTGTGTGTATATATATATATATATATATATATATATATATATATATATATATATATATATTAGTGGAAGCTTTGAGATATAAATTCCAAAATACTTCTTAAACAGCTGTTTGAGTCCCGAGCTATATAGCAGGGTCGAGTTCTGTCACTGTCAGGAGGAAAATTCTAGTAGCCGGCAGCTCTGATCGGTAGTTCTGCGTGGTTTCTCCCTTTCCTTCCCCTTCTTCCCCTCTTTCCTTCCCCTTCCTTATCCTATCCTCACCCCATACACACAATTACACATGCACTTACGCTACCACACAAGCCGGGAGACCTTTTCGAGAGCTTAGACCTTCCGCCTGAGGACGGGTCCCGTTAGTGGGAGATACATGGTTGCGGAAAACACCGCTAGCCGACGGGAGGTCGGCGCCGGATCTCACCATCCAGTGAGGAAAGATCATCACAATTCGCGAGTATGAAATGTATGCACTTCACTAGCACAAAATGTACTACACTTACTTTATTTATTTATATATTTATTTATTTTACGTAAAAAAACAGTTAAAAACTGCGTATGACGTGCTATGGGGAAAAGTGAATTGTGTGCACATTTTCAAAATTCTGTGATCCCTACACTAAGTCATATACTACTTAAATTTTGAATTTTGAAAGGGAGAAAAAAACAAAAAAAACTCCCATGTAATAAAATCTATTTTCAAGGATAAATAAGCAATAAATTTTGGCTCTTATTACTTCCTGCCGCGACAACATGGAAACGATAATTTGAATAATTGTATTTCCCACTGAATTCTAGAAGACGTGCACAGAAAATGAAGTTACATTTATGTCCAGAAGCAAAACAAGGGGCCATCTCAGCATTTGCTCAATGGAAACTGGACGAAAAACCTGATCGAGATGGGGGTCATTGACCCGGAAGTTGTGTTACAATAGTTGTTACAGGTTGTTTATACTCATTTATACAGTCCAAATGGTAAATAATGCATTATGTATCATTGTTAAAATTAATGTTACTTTTCTTGTGATGCTCAGTATAGTCTCTAATTGTGTAGAAACAGTTATGCAGCAGAAACGATTTCACTTGTGATTTAAACTTTTCTATTGAATTTAATCGTTTAATGTCATCTGGCAGTGTTGTAAAATAATGTACATGTATTGTATGTGAATTTTTTGTAATGAGCTGTTGATACTGTCACCTGATGAATATGATTTCTACGTCGAGTGTTATAGTAATAGACTTCGGCATTTTCTGAAAATATATTCCCGCCCTTAAGCAAGTCATTTTTTACAAAAACCACTGATTCGTAAATAAAAAGACACGGTAATGGTAGAATTCCTAGATTAATGAAGAGAGGCTTACATGAATCACGTGGGTGGGATTTGGTTATTATTCGTACAATTCGTTTTTGTAATCTAAAAGTCTGGGAGCTATAAGATGTATTTCCCCAGAATATTATGCCATATCTCAGGCGGGAATGAACATTCGCGAAGTATACACAACGAGCAGTATGAAGGCTGACTGAATTTGCAAGAATTCTGAACGCGTAGCATAATGAACTTAATTTTGTGTTCAATTCATTTAAATGGACGTTCCATTTAAGGTTTGACTGAATTGAGAGACCTAAAAATTTTGTTGCCTTAACATCAGTCAATGGTACACTGTTCATTTTCAATGGAGCACAGAATTGTTTATTTGAAATGGAAAACTGCATTAAAACCGTTTTCTTTTCGTTTACTATTAATTTGTTATTTCGGAACCAATTTGAAACATCTGATATTGTACTATTTACGGTTTCTTTATTGCAAAGGATGTTCGCATCATCCGCAAAGAGAACCGTTCTTCCGTTTCGAATCGTCGAGGGCATATCGTTTACGTAAAGTAGGAACAGAATAGGGCTTCACTTAATGAACTTACTTCACTTAATGAACTTAGTCGTTGTCGCGCCCGGAATCACTAATCAATCATTAGAAATTCTAAGATCTACAAACTCTTCCTATCGCCTTACAGGATTTTTGCAATAGCAACATCAAGTAGAGGATCAGATACAACAAAAAGAACCATGCAAAAACTGCGCTTTCCCATCGCATCGAAAGCGTAGATCCGCCCTCGGCGAGGGAAAAGACCGAAAGCTATCGGGACCGTTGAGTCGCCGTTGCCCGGCGAAAAGCAGTCGGCTTGCGAATGGCTGGGGGGAGGGGCCACGGGAGGGGGCGGGGCGCTCATCGCCCGCAGCAGCCGCGTGGCCCCAGGAGTGATTAAGCAGGTGGCAGGGCACGGGCGGGAGGGTGAGAAGCCCACGTCCCTCAAGGGAGCGCGGGGGCTCAGGGGTTCCGGCAGGAGTGTGAGGGAGGGATGGAGGGAGGGTGGGGGTGGGAACGGGTACCGGGGATAGAGGATCAGCGCCGCGGGGCCATCGCTCTCGGCGACGCTTAACAGCCGCGTTTTTCACGCTCGCGCCTCCGCGCCCCGCCCCGCCCCGCCCCGCCCCGCCCTGCCCCGAAGGCTCGCCCGCTGCCGCAAATGGCGCCGACATATTTCTGCGATCCGCCGCCGGACACTCCCCCCCCCGCCGAATTTGTGGAATTCGCCGCCGGGGCGATGCGATGCGTAGGTGGGACAGTGACGGATTTGAGGGAGGAGCCAGTAGGACGATCAAAATCGTCAGCACGAATTATAGGTAGCTATCTACTACTAATGTATGAATTTCTGTAGATTTGGGTGTAGGGTTATGGCTCGTGAACCGCAGTACAATATATTATCACTTCCGTTTTGTGTGTTCTTTAATGTAGAACCGTACTGGCTGCGATAGTCCAGCAGTCACACAGTTGGCTTTTCAGCATCGTTCACCGCAAAGTCCTAAGGTTCGAGTCTGGAAGGTGAGGGATTTTCGACTCTAGCTAGTTCGAATTCAGCCACGTACTATCTGGAGGAGAATTCTAGCGACCGGCTGATCTGATCAGTTACGTGGTTTCTTCTAATAAATACCAGGCGAATGCCGAAGTGGTACCTTAACTCCGGGATCATGAAGCACGAGCCATTTTTCCTTTCTCGCCCTCATCTCCGGTTGTTTCCTTATACACACATTCACTACATTATCACGCATATCTAAACAGCCGTAGGGTGCTTAGAGCTGGTTTTGGCTAAGGCAATACCTCGCTGAGGGAGATATCTGGAGGGGGAAAACGCCAACATGTGGAGGGGGCAAGCCGAAGCTGGATCACATATTCTAACGGGAGATGAGCGGATCGCTACCTCGGGGGATGTAATATGCCAATAATAATTCGTATCCGTAGGACTAACTTGCGGTTTTGGTCTGCAACGCGGAGCAGAATATTATTTCATAAAGAAAAGCGGACAATTGTTTCAGTATCTTCCCACATCGGGACCCAACGTCAGATAGCTTCGAGCAGTAATATCGAGAGTTGCGTATCGATAAAGTGCAAAAGAAATAAAAAGGTAGTTGGTAATCGTTTAACAATAAGTGGCCAGCGTTTTTTCAATGGCGGTAGCAAAGAAACATTAATTCTTGCAATTAATAGAGGCGGTGAGAATAAGAGAACATTCATCAAATTAGCTGGAACTAATTTTGTATTCCTATACTTCCTGGTCAATGAAAAGGAATGTCTATTGCCGTGTCAAACACATGGAACATAATTAGTTTTTGTCCCACAGTCTGCCAACATTTATTTTAATTCGTTGTATTGTGATAATATATTACGTACGTAACGTTACAACCCACCATTTATTGTCTAGTGTTGTCGCACAGAATTACGGAAATGATGCACATGGAATTAGAACTCTGAATTAATTTACTGATAAAATGATCATTGTTATGCAAAATACTTTTTTCTATATTTCATGCGTTTATTAAATTTTATTCTTTTTACTTGACCGCACGATTCACTAAGTAATTGTTAAGTTTTAATCAATGCACGTTTGCTAACAGTTGATAAAGTGAAAAAAAGTTCGAGGTTATTTGGTTTAACAAACGATAGACAGATTGTATAAGAATAATAGACCAGTGTTTAACTACACGTTTAAAAATAATATCAACATTATAAAATTAAAAAATGTGGGGTAGACTGTAATAAACAAAAGTATAACACCAATGTCAATTTACATTAAATGCTTCTGAAATTATCGCGAAGTCCGTTTTCAGTTTTGTACAGGTAAGTGCAACTCTTGTTCAGTTTAATTTCCAGACTTCCAACAACTAGGTAATACTCCCACGGCCATTCTTTGAAGTCGAGTGTATTAAACAAATGCGAGTAAAGCACCTGACTCGGAAAGGACAGATATATACTTGATTTCCCAGAAGCCCGTATCTCGGCAGAGACCGTGGCACAGTGTTACCTCAAAGAAGGGAACACAGAAGTGTTGGAGTTTGGCCAAACGCTGCTGAATGAAAGACTTCTCTTAATTAGACTCATATTGTGAAACCGCGGAAACAGCTAAGGTGGCACCTTATCGCGAATGAAAATCTTGTTGAAATTAGACTACCTTCCGCGACCCAAGAGCTCATCTCTTCCTCACTTCCGTGAAGTACCGACGTTAATAAATCAAGTTCGCCAAATTGTTTCTCTTTGCAACTTTACTTTATCTCATTTACTGAGTCTTTTTGTTTTTTATTCTCTTTATTTATGTCCTTGACTGTTACATTTAATTATATCTATGCAAATGTCACTAATCTATTTTGAAACAGTTATAATAAATTAGATTTAATTACCTGAAAAAAATTTCATTCTGAAACATGCAGATGTTGCAGATGTTGTAAAATCGTATGTATTACATTTTAAAGAATCTAAAATACGCGATATTTTTCTCAATTACCTTACGCGGTTCAATTTTATAATTGTGTTTGAACGAAAATTGCAGAGCTAATAAAAAAACTGGTTTCTATAATACTTACAAACATCAGTGTTTGGTGTATCTCGGGTTTCTCAGCTTACTCACCTGAAACAAATTATACATTTCAAGTAAAAGCAGTATTTATAAAATATACAGTTGTTGCAGGTAATGTAAGTTTAAGAAGAAAGGAAAGAAGCAATTTTGACCGTAACACCAAATTGTAAACTGATAATTTTCACCCGTTAATAAATGTAAGTTTTTATTTCCAAACGTCATATACAGTTTTAAAGTTTCCAAACGTTACATAAATAAACAATATTAAAAAGAATAAATGAATGATCAACAATTCTCTTAAAATGTTTATTAGCAAACAGTTTCACGCGTAAAAACAAACACTGTTAAATGCAATGTGACCAATATTTTGACAGACATATTCGATTTTTATATTGTAACGGGCGTTTCTAATTATTCGTTTCAATTTTTGCAAAATCATTCTTTACAAAATTAAAATTAATTAAGTGATAGAAAAAAATAAAACATTGCCTATATTTTTCTTCTTTGGGCTAAATGAATAAAGCAGGAAACGATCGTAAGCACAATCACATTTCACAATTAATTAGAATTTGACGAGAAAGTTTTACAATGAACTCCTTTAAGGAACATATCGAAACGTTTCTTCAGGACTGTAGATTTTAAAACCCTTGTTACTGCATTGATTTAATTTTTATATTTTTTTATTTATGTATTGCTTTCTTATTTTAATAATTTGTGGGTGCTTAAGGCACCATCTCTTTAGAAACTGAAATGAATGTCAACATTATAAATAGATCCCTTTATATATAACCTCACCGACAGAGCAACCAAATTATAATAATAGATACCTAAGCTAATTTCATTAAATCTACAGAAACTTGTTTAAATTTGGGGAAAAGGAACCATTGAGGAAAAGTAGTGTTAACATCAGGTGCGTTTCGAAAAACAGGTTGATTACAAATTTGTTGTAGAAACAGTTCGAATACAATTCTTTAAAAATGCAGTTTCAATATCAAATTGTTGTCAAAAATTATGCAAGAGTGATATTTAAGCAATAACAGACGGAATTTTCTTTAATTAAAATACAATATACCTTTTTCTATTTTTTACAGAGAAAATACATTTTGAAAATAAAAAAAGATTGAAAAATGACTTACGAATAAAGGAAAAATATGTAAGTATCGAAGTATTAGAGGAACAAGTTGAACATGAATTGCATTAGATCAGTTGTGAATGTATAAAATCTATGAACATAACCTAAACTAAGATACAATAAAAAATTAACTGTATATTTGTACGGTTAGTAATATTAGATATGTACACAATTTAACTGGCATATATGAATGAAAGGGCGGTGAAACACAAAAAGATTATGATGAATTATAAGATCTAAAAATACAACTGAATGGAAAACAAATTATCTCATTTCTTAAATTTTTCATTATCGAATAATCCTTTGAAAATAGAATTTGCTATGTTGGTATTAGTGTTTTCTAAGATGGGAATCATCACTAGGGTCAATTGTTTCGTTCATTCTTTTGATACCAATGATGGAAACTTCAAAATTTTATAATGTGATTATGTTCAACCTGGTGTTCGGTAAGATGTATAAAGGGAAGGAGCCTTTTGGATGTCGTAAATATAAAATATGTAATTTTCTATATTATTATATTAAGTATTTATTATTATATTAATAAACTGTTAATTTGTTGAGTTTAAATTACTTTTATTTGTGACATATTTTTGCAGGAGCTAACCTCACATTTATACTCCACTTCCATTCTCAAAGCCACGTTGATAAATAACACAATTCCTAATAGTAAGTTAGTATTTTATAGCTATTATAGAGCACTGAACACGACGAGAGAAAAATTGCCTCAAGTAGAAAGTGACGTGGGATAGAGAATGACCGCAGTTCAAACTGTGTTAGTCCCCCTTTGCATTTTGCGATTTATCATGTGAATCTGTATATGGTTTAAGTGACGGTTGGTTAGCTATCACGATATAATTACTATCTGAGGTGTAACTCTACGTGTTTACAGACCCACAACTAAAATATCTTGAATTGTTTGACAACAATAAATATATGTTTATTTCTCTCTCAACATCGCGTGTAAGATACATTTTTGTTCACGGATAATAATAATAATAATAATAATAATAATAATAATAATAATAATAATAATAATAATATAAATAATAATAATATAATAATAATAATAATAATAATATAATAATAATAATGTCAACTAATGTCAAATAATAACAATGTCAACTAATTCATGGGGGAAGTTTCCGAACCATTTGAGATCCAAACTGGACTGCGACAGGGTGACTGACTTTCGCCGTTGCTTTTTAATATCCTTCTCGAGAAAATTATCAGGACTTGGAAAAAGAAGTTAAAGGTATCCAAATTGGTATACAAAAAGAGAATAGATTCCATGTGAAATGCTTAGCCTTTGCGGATTACCTTACAATTCTCACAAATAATAGAAAAGAGGCCACAGACGCCATAGAGAAACTACACGAAATTGCACATAAAACTGGTCTTCAAATTTCGTACGAGAAAACACAATACATAGAAAGAGTGCCACAAGATAAACTGCCCATCAAAACAACCTACGGGACAATCATACAAGTGCCGCATTTTAAATATCTAGGAGAAATCATCCCACCATCAGGGATCAACGTAAGGGCCAATGAGGAGAGAATAAGAAAATTGCAGAGAGCATACAAACTCACATGGAACTATTACAACAAAACGTCCATATCCATTAACGCAAAATTAAGACATTATAACACTGTCGTACTTCCTGAGGCACTATATGCCGCTGAAACGACACAAATCGGTGGTCAATCAAAAATAAAAGAAATAGAGAAACAAGAAAGGAAAATTCTCAGAAAAATTTTTGGACCGGTACAAGAGCAAGGGATTTGGATGAAGAGGCCCACATTAGAAATTTATAAGCACACTGATAAGATTACGGACACATTCAGAAAAAGAAGAATGCAGTTCTGCGGACATATTCACAGAATGAATGAAAACAGAATTTCAAAACGGATCCTCATAGTCATGAACTCAGGCAGGGGAAAAACAAAATGGATTAAAGAAGTCGAGGAGGATCTCAGACAAGCACACGTTACAATAAATGACGCAGAAAATAGAAAAGAATTCAGGAACATTGTCAAAAAAACATACATTTGACACCGAAAGCAAGAAGAGGCCAGGATGTAAATGGACAGCAGAGCGGAAGAAACAACACAGTGAACACATGAAGAAAATATGGGCCCAGAGAAAACACAAACAATCATCATAAAGGAATTCAAGTTCAAACGCTCTCTTTAAATGGGAATAATCGTGAATAATAATAATAATAATAATAATAATAATAATAATAATAATAATAATAATAATAATAATAATAATAATAATAATAATAATAATAATAATGTCAACTAAACAATACCGCCAAAAAATAAAGTAACCAACGTAGTACAGTTTTCATTCAAGGGAAGGCGTGCCATTTTTGAGATTTTTATTTATAGTTGGGAAAAGAAATTACTGACCCCAATTTTATCTTCCAATTTTCTGGTCCAACGTTATAAAAACCCCACTTCCTTCAAGAGAAACCTCTTCCCAAGGCGTCAGCCTCCTCGAGTGGCTTCGTCGAAGCGCTTAAACGCCCCGCCTGGCCGGGTCAACGTGTCCGCTGCGGGAACTCGCGACAGACGCGGACTCTATTCGAGGCCTTCCGCTCCGCCGGCGCCGCCCCCACGCGGTGCCCGCGACCGCCCCACCCACCACTTCCGCCGCCCTCGGACTTCGTCACTATTCCCGCCGCCCACGCCCCTGCCCGCGCCCCTCGGCCGCGCCGCTCCGCCCTCGGCCCTGGCGCCTTCGTCCCGTCGCCGTCATCCGTCTCGACGCCGTAGTTCCCTTCGCCCTTTCCCCGCCGTCCTCGTACCCTCGTCCCCGTACGGCGCCCTTGTACCCGCCGCTTTCGTCCCCGCCATTCTCGACGCCACTGCTGTCGTCCCCGCCGCCCTCCTACCCGTCGCCCTCGTACACGCCGCCCCCCACACGCCACCCTCGTACACGCCACCCTCGTACACGCCGCCCTCGTACACGCCGCCCTTGTACACGCCGCTCTCGTCCACGCTACCCTCGTCCACGCCGCCCTCGTCCACGCCACCCTCGTACACGCCGCTCTCGAACACGCCGCCCTTGGACACGCCGCCTCGTCCACGCCGCCCTCGTACACGCCGCCCTCGTACACGCCGCCCTTGTACACGCCGTCCTCGTCCACGCCACCCTCGTACACGCCGCTCTCGAACACGCCGCCCTTGTACACGCCGCTCTCGTACACGCCGCCCTCGTACACGCCGCCCTCGTACACGCCGCCCTCGGCCACACCCCGCCCTCGTACACGCCGCCCTTGCTTTGCCTCGTACACGCCGCCCTTGTACACGCCGCTCTCGTCCACGCCGCCCTTGTACATGCCGCCCTCGTACACGCCGCCCTCGTACACGCCGCCCTCGTACACGCCGCCCTTGTACATGCCGCCCTCGTACACGCCGCCCTCGTACACGCCGCCCTCGTACACGCCGCCCTCGTACACGCCGCCCTCGTACACCCCGCCCTCGTACACGCCGCCCTTGTACACGCCGCTCTCGTCCACGCTGCCCTCGTACACGCCGCCCTCGTACATGCCGCCCTCGTACACGCCGCCATCGTACACGCCGCCCTCGTACACGCCGCCCTCGTACACGCCGCCCTCGTACACGCCGCCCGCCCTCGTACTGCCCGCCCTCGTACACGCTGCGCTCGTCGAACGCACCGCTCTGGCCCCACCGTCCTTCTCCCCGCCATCCCCCAACCCCTCCACATTTTGCCCCCACTGCCCACACTGCCTCCGCCTCTTCTACTGCTTCGCCCCCCTCGCTCCCGCCGCCTTCACCGCCTTCGCCTTTCCCATCGCCCCCGTCTCCACGCAGCGCCTCCGTTACCCCCGCAGCCCCGCCACCCCCGCCGCCCTGCACCGCCGCCGTAGCCAATTATCTAGCTTGTTACGGACGACGCGAGGAAGTAAATCATCGAGGCGCTCGCATTTGTCACTGCCGACGCCGGCGTCACTGCCAGCCGCCGCCGCCGCTGCCGCCGCCCCCGCCCTGTGTACGCGCCACGCGCGCGTGCGCTCGTCGCCCTGGGCCCGCGCGCTTTCATGCGAAATCCGCCTCGTTCCAAGCGTTTTCCGATGACGCCCGGTGCTCGTTACTCACTACCTCTTATCCAGGCCCACGGGGCAGCGCTATCTATGCGGCACGGGCCAGCTCCTCTCCGGCCGCTGGCTGCATGGAGGGTTCTCGCTGTCCGGCGGGGGTCTTCAGTTGTCTTCTCGGGAGTGTTTATCGTTATCTCCGCAGCTACTCCGTCATGCGAAGCGCCATTCACGAGACGTGGCATATCCTCACTCCAGGGGTTCTTTGCCAGGCGCTGGGGAGGAGTATAAAATATAGGAAAATCCATGTATTTCTAGCGGTATATCGGTAATTGAAAGCGAACGCGGCGGTTTTTTGATTGCTTTTTTCGTGTTTCTGGGCGCGTCAACTGCTTCGTTCATTAGTCCCGTTAGTGTAGTGCATGTTTTTCTCGGGAGATGGCGGTAATCTTCCCCCGCTGGATGGCGAGATCCGGCGCCGACCGGCGTCGGCTAGTGGGGTTTCCCCCTAACCAGGACTCTCCCACCAACGGGGCACCGCCCCAGTCGGGACAAGCTCTAAGCTCCCGACCGGTCTCCCGGAATATGTGGTAGTGTAGTGCATGTTAGTGTAAGTGTGTGTGTAAAGGGAGAGGATAGGACAAGGAAGAGGAAGGAAAGATCGCGCGCGGTCCGTGGCCCGTTTGTTAGGGTACTGCTCCGGCATTCGTCTGGTGTTGATCGGAGAAAGCACGGAAAACTACCGATGAGAGCAGCCGGCCGCTAGAATTCTCCTCCAGACGGCGACTGAATTCGACCTAGCTGAAAAGCTAGTGTCGAAAATCCTGGTGAACGCGGCCGTGATGGTGTAACGGTTAGCGTATCGGACTGTCATACCTAAGTTTGCGGGTTCGAAGCCGTGGATTTGTGAGGGCGAATAAAATCCTTCGTACGCCTTCCCTCGGAGGGAAAATAAAGCCGGCTGCCCCATGTTAGTAGACTCACTGCATGTAAAAGATCCTCAAACCTAAATGATGTCTCTGAGTTAAATTCAAATCGCCTGTTTCGTCGCCCAAGTAATACCTTCTTTCTCCCACGGTTGGTGAAAGGAGCGTAGCGAAATTTGCGTGGTCAGACGGACAAGAAGGCCTTATGGCCTGAGTCTCGCCACGTAAAATAAGGCAATTCAATTCAACGTTTCTACACCAACATATCGGTATATAAAACTCAAATTCATGTGATGCTTAATTTGGTAGTGTTGGTTGGTTGTATGTTACTTGATATAAAAATTAGAGCCCGTGTAGTGTTTGTAACTAAGAAATAAAAGTAATATAAACACTTCGCTTATTTAAAATATTGTTTTAACAACTGTTAACATATAGATGGTTTCGTACATGAGGGAATCGTCAAATCGTCAAAGAAGTTTGGAGAATAAAAATTAAACAAATGTTTCAAAACCACTTAATTAAAGATATTGGTTCTAATTGATGTATAGTTTAAAACCATTAAAACTAATAATTTTATTTTTAACATAGAATAAAACTTGTACAAAGATGATGTTATAACATTTTACTTCGAGTATCATTATTTACTTTACCTTCTTGTAAATAGTTGAAATAAATATTGTTTTTAGAAGAAATGATGTTTGCTAATTGAATGTGTAGTGTCTTGTATTAATGCAGATAAGAGTATGTCGATGTTCCTTGGTCAATTATTGACGAACAATATATTGGTGTAGTTAAAATATCGATATAACGATTATCGGTTTTCTTAAACATTTCAACGTCCCTCCCTGGTGTAGACATTTTTATTTCGTCGAGGCTCCTTGAGGAAGTACGGGGCTAGACTGTGTTACTCTCGGAGGGACGGGGAGTGGGCAGAGAAGTTCTGGCGCAATTTATTCACCATTAACTTTTTTGCTTTTACGCATTTGCTCCGATCAGCAAGTCGTAAGTCGTAAAAAGCCCAATCTGGGAACCTCAAATTATGGTCTAGATCTCAAGTCGGTAATTTCTTCCAACGCGGGGACGGGCATTTGTCTCCTGTTGAAATTCGAAGATTTCTGTTTTATTCGGCTTGCGAATACTTTTCTCTTAATTGAGCGTGATGAAATAGGTATGAATACTTCGTTGGTATCTACGAAATACTTGGAGAAAGACATTATCATAATAAAATTCAAGAGAATCCGCTTACACCATGGATGTCTATGACTCAAGCAATCTATACTTGAAGTATTATAATAAATATTTATGCATCTAGATCGAATGGGATTACTATTGTGCTTTAACTTTCGGTCCGTTTTATAATGAGTTTGGTACATGGACTTTATGATTTTATGATGTTAAAATCCAAAGTTGCTTAAAAATGAACTGTGGTCAATCACAAATTGCACTTCTCCCCTTACATCAGTTTTCAAGTATTTCTGACGCTAAATAGGTAAAAAAATACACTCTAAGGGGTGACATTATATAAAATGACTAGGGGCGGATTTTGATGGCCTAAAACATCGCCGAAAAAGATCAATAAAATGCTCTTCACAAGTTTTTAAAATGTCCTAAAAGCAAAGAAAAATAACTAACAAAATTTTTTCAAAACCAGTTCAGATGAACAACTCAAGCTGTTTGATAAGTCACTGATGTAATCGAGGCTTCTTCCTTTCGTTAAAATTAACCTCAGATTGCAAACTTTTGGTTTGGACTGTTCTTTGTCAGTAAATCTGTCTTTAGTTATCTCGAAATCGGCCGAACTGAAAATGGTGGTGAAAGGCGTCACAAGAACCCTAGATTACATACTCACCACGACTGACATTACAATTTCTAAGCAAAGAAATCGAATAGGCTGGTCAAGAATTCTGTGGAGAATACTTTTCGCACCTTAAATATTATGTGAAGCAAATACCAATAAAATGGCATTACAATCCATGAAATAAGCGAAAAATTCCTTAAAAATGCCGGAAAAATTACAAAATGGCTTAGTGGAAATAGAGAAAAAATTCAAAAAAGAAAAAAGAAAAATGACTTTAAAAATGGACCATTTCCTTTTGTCATAACATTAATGTCTGTAATAAAGGCACTGTTCCAAAGTGAAACGAGATAAATGCCATTTCAATGAAATCCGCCTCCTAAAAATGACCCTTTACCTTTTAAAAAATTGTAATGGCAGTACTTGCGTTCAACGCAATGATGTTACAATAGAAGAGTAAACAGAATAAAGAAGAGTATTCCTAAAAATGTAATGAACTACGAAACGCCTGAAACAGGCTACGTAATAGAGTGAGAAGAAGATTGAATTGAATGTTCATGTTCAAAAGTTATGCCATTTGTAATCGTCTAACAAAACAACACTTGGAGCACTATTGTGTCCACGCAATCACTCGGGTTTAAGAACGGAAAGTTGCGTCAGGAGGTAAAGTAATTGAGGGGCAAAATCTGAATGGAGCGTTGTGGGGAACATTTTCCGCTTTCAGAAGATCATTAGCCCCTCTTGTCCCCGTCCCACCACTTTGTTTCGGGTTATTCATGAGCTTACTTCATCGCATTAACTAGACAGTGCTAACTAGTTAACCGATTCCTCCCAAACTACAGACAATAGTATTAAACTAACAGCTAGTCACCACTAGAGATAGTCGGGTTGAAGCATATCCTGAGCTATCAAGTTAATTATAGAAGCCAAGTTAGAGAAGTGATATAACTAATCAGTTTCAAAGAGAGAGAAAGAGAAAGAGAGAGATTAAATTTTATTGGAAAATCAAACAATTCAATTGAACTGTAGATCCTAATAAGTATCATTACTAGACGAAGGTAGCGACAATGCTACCTCAGTGAATTCAATTTTTAGAAAAAATAATATATTTTGAATTTTATGAAAGGTATATTGTATTTCATGAATTACAAAATGAGGCATCAAAAATATTGGAAGTGAATAAAAGAGATGCACAATATTCACATTAATAAGTTTCACTCCCTTTCATAGTGATGATCCGTGGTGACTGTCCTCTAACGTCCTTCGTGTGAATATTTGATGGGATTGTGAAGATTAGGGTATCGATTAGGTAAGTTGCATCGTACTGTCAAAAAACATTTAACTAGTTCGACGCGAGTTAAAGTTTCACATGTTTAGAAATCATTGGTTTAAAGGTGAAAATAGCTTCACACTGGGATACATGTACACCTGTGGTTGGGCAGGCACTGATCTGGACGATACTTTATATTCAGACTTAGTACACTAGGAAAATGTGCGATAAAATTGCTCAAAACATCGGAGTCAATTTAATTGTAATATATATATTTCGAGATTCTATGCGTTTCTGACAACCCACATTACGGAGTAGTGGTACCAAGAAAACCTAACAAAAGAAATATAACAGTATCTTCAAACAGTTTAATTTTTTAGATTACGGACTATGAAACAACTCATGGCCCCATAGCCATGCGCAGACTGGAGGTCAAGGGGGAAAAGGGGGCCCTGGCTCCCCTGAAAACTTTGGAAGAGATCCCATTGGGCTACACAATAAAATATTTTATTTCTGTAATTGTGATCATTTCCCGATTTCCCGCTATTCATAAGCGGGCACTCCGAAATTGATACATGAGAGTTGGTAAAGAAGCCCTCCAAACTATTTGAAACCTGCAAATAGTTAAACACAATTGCAAATAGTTAAATTCAATAGTATTTTATAATTACCTCGTTTAAGTTTTAATTTAATTCTCTTTGTATTATATATTAATTATTTACTAGTAAAATATTCCATAGGTAAAATGTTTAATAGAAAAGGGGGCCAAGAGGGGCCCAGAAATGTAGTTACCTCTCTCTATTGTTTTATGCTTGCACCTATGTGTGGTCCCGTAGATTTTAAGAGTCTAGTTACTCCGTTTTCGAGTTAAGCACGATGGTAACGCCTGCAGCGACGTAAGTTACGAATCGCAGAAGTGACTGCCGATTGTTTCGCAACATAATCTACAATTTTTTTCCTTTAAATCAGTCTTATGTACAGAGTTTAGAAATAATTCGCGGTGTGCACGTAGCATGTCAGATAAGCGAATCGTAAGGCTCAAAGCTATGATCTCGAATAATAGTGTATTCAGGAGCAGTACCTGTTTGTCTGTTACATTGTTTTCTCGATTATTAAGATTCATTGAAACAATTTTTTGATTTATTATAAATTTAGTTTTGAGAATGTATTTCAACGCAGTCGTAATATCCAAATTCCAAGGTAAAGAGAAAGAGGATTTCCAAAAATTACTTTTCCTTCATTTGCGAAGCAGAGAAAACACATTAACGACGCAAGGTTGTCGTTACTATTTGGAATTTTTATTAAAAATATGGATTTTGTGTTCGAAAAATGAGTTTAAACTCATTGTCCTACAGTAGAAACTCCAATAGTTGCATTGTTCCTGTCTCTATGCGTCATTGACCAACAAAGCTGCGTGGGTAATGACGCAAGGTTCTATGTATTTACTTGCGAGGAGAGACACCAGTTCAGACTAACACGCACTGAAATCATAGAGATCAATACCGATGTCACTACCACGTGCAGCTGTTAGCAGTGTCCACGCCGGCGGCGCCAATGAAGCAAACAGGTAAATTCATTACTTCCAGGAGACTCCCAAACCCGACGCCAACTTCGGAGTGAATCTAAAAAATTAGCACGAGCTGCGAACGCGCTTTAGTTAAAATCCGAAAAAAAGTCGTAAACAACCAACATTCCACAGCAAATAACCCACATTCAGCAAGTCCCATTCCCTTCAAGCACAAAAAAAAAAGTCTCCAGCGGTACCCATTCCGCGCGACGAGACCTTCACGAACGTACAAAAACTGAAAGAAGCTAACAATAGAAAATGACGTCCCATTCCGGCGGGTCTACTACGAATGAAGGAAAAGCGAGCCAGGACCCTTGAATCAACGGAATGCACAGACTGCTCTCCCGCACGTGGAGTAGGTAGCGGTGGCAGTAGAGGGAGGGAAGGGAGCTGAATATTTTTATAGAGAAAAGTTGCCCCCGCACAGGCGAGAAATCTTTATTCGTTACATTTTAGCCCGCGGAAGTGAGAAACTTTCTGGCAGGGGCGGCGGGGACGGGTGGAGAGGGAGGGGGCGGGGTGCGAGCGGGGCGAAAGCGGGCGTGGGAGGGGGAGTGGGAGCGGGGGAGTATGAAGTGGTAGAGTAGCGCTTAACGGAGGTTGTGGAGGATCAGCGTTCCCAGACTCTTCTCTGCCGACGTCCTCCCGCCCCAGCTGTATCTCCTTCTCGCTCTCGCTCGGGATGCGTTCCGCTCCGCCCGCGCGACGCACAGTGCCAAGAAATGTTTGTTTGCGAGGACAAAAATCAGATCTCGAGAGTTTAAACACAATATTAATGGATTAATGTTTTCGGTCATTAGTGCTGTAAGTATAGTGCCTGTTTGATTGCGAGAGATGGCGGTGATCTCCAGGTGTAGGTTGAGATCAGGCGCCGACATATACTCGGCTTGCGAGGTTTTTCTGGTATCACTCTCAGCGGGGCACCGCCCCAGGGAGAGTTCTAACCTCCTAACTGGTCTACCGACATGTGTGGTAGTGTAGTGCATGTAAGTGTGTTTATACGTAACGGGTAAGAATAGGTCAGGGAAGATGAAGGAAAGATCGCGCGATCCATGATCCGTTTATTAGGATTCGCCACCAACATTAGCTTGGTATTGGTTAGAGAACCCATGAAAAATTACCGATTTGTGCTGCCGGCCGCTACCTCTATCAGACAGTGGCTAAAGTCGATCTACCTATGTAGCCATGATACTAAATGATTGTGATAAAAAAATGCCACCGTTGGGACTCGAACCATTAGACCACCCGCACAGAAACACTGCAGTGACATCAATTGATCTTTCTAGGGTGCTGATGCAACTAAGCTAGTAGCAAACTTAAAGTGTGAGATTCATCTACTAAACATACACTGCGCCGAAAAGGACCTTCAGGAGCATTTGCTTCTCGTGGCAAAGGGGAACAGCCCCTTTCTCCGGGCACTCTTGTTGACGAAGTCCTCTCGACGTGGTTTCATGGAATTGTGATCGGTCACACGGTTGGCTGCGTGGAAAGCCATCGTGCCCGAAGAACATCAACTGCCACCGTTTCCAAACGCGTGGCGACACCATGTCCAACGACGAGGCAACGACGACGCTCGTTACATAATGGCTTGCGCATACGCCCTTCACCACTAGGACAGGGGGTCGATACCCGACCAACCCATGTGGAATTTCTGGTAGACAAAGCGAGCTTCTGGCGGGTTTTCTCGAGGTTCTTCGGTGATACTTTTTTTCCCTCCATGATCATTCACCGCATCATCAATATCTGTATCATCACTCTTGAGTGGAGGCACTAATTTGAAGAAAATATTGGGGGCGCCCTCGTACACTATTCTGAGCGTATCTTACGTTTTAGGGTTTAGTTTTCAGTTTCAAATGCATGTTCTTTGCCGTCACCTTCACAATCTTTTGATTGTGAATTTGTTGATTGATTTTTTTGCATTTTCACCGCGAAAAAATATTCATTTGAGAAATGACAGCACGATTTGATAACGACCACTATTTTTGGTGTCAGAAATGAAACAAACGTGCCTGGCAAACTGCAGGGTACTCGACGAGAAAATCTGAAAATTTAAATGTTGAAAGCAGTCTAATTCGCGGCGCAACTTTTAAGAAATCATAAGTCGATCCCGACATGCTGGTGATCATTTTGGACAAAATTGCATTGTCAGAAGATGTAATAGATCTAATGAAGTATACAAAAAACATTTGTAATTATTAAAGTTCTCTAGTGTATGGCATGTTTTTTCGCAGGCAATTTATCGACAGTTTCACCGAAAATAGAAAAAAAAAAGGCAACACCCAGCGTCGCTGCAGACACTAGTGGCAGTGGCACGGCAGCCTGATCTGCATGGAAGTAATATTTGAGCCATTTTTCTCGTAGACACTTTTCTTCCGAAACAATTGGAGCTACTATACTTTATGAAATTTACGATATAATATGAAGTAATTTTGTGACAGTTTCTCCCGGATACCTACATATCAATCTTTCTGATTTATCATTAAAGCTCGCACCGTTTTCGAAATGTTTCATTTACAATGTTATGAGTTATTTAATTATTACTGTGCAGTTCTTTTTTTGGCGGGAGGTCACTCCCAAATTTTATTCGAGAGGATGTAGGGGGCTGATGATCACAGTCTTGTCTCTACTGGGGGTTAAACAGCCAATTTAACTCTTTGCGGTTGCGCATGTTATGTTTTTCCATGCAGTTCATCTATACATATAATATAAAGGGGTTGTAAAAGCCCGATAATGTGCGATGAACATATCTTTTGTGGCCAAAATTTCACAATTGTTTACAGATTTTAGCTGTGGTTCACTAATTTTATATACATCACGGTCGTATGGAATACTTTTCAAATATTTTCGAATTTCCTAATCAAGTTTTAGAGATTGATAAGTAGTAATTGTCTGTAAGAATAATCGATACAATCTAGTGACTTGATGGAGTTGATCAAGTTGCTTAAAAAAGGGGAGCAACGTCTATCATTCCACCCAAAGAGATTTGCATTCTACATGTGGCCGCGACCCGTATAAAAACTCGACAAGTCCCTCAAGGCAGATTCTGCAATAATAATTATTGCCAAATAATAGTTCGCGTACCCTTTCCGTTTCTTAATCCGGCTTATCGTTTATATATTTGAATCCACTCGAAAAGGTGATTCCCACACATGGTATCAATGTGCGAAAGATGCTTCTATCAACTCGTACATTCACTCATATGTTTATGTTACTCAGTCTCTAATACTACAACATAACGAAAAAAAAACTTTATTTACTAGGCCATTTATTAAAAACACCAACTACTTTACCTAATATTATAGGGCTAGGCTGAAGATCATTATGTTATTACAAATCCTGGATTGAAATAAACAAAAAAATAATTGTAAAAACATTATTGTAACCTTTCAAATCCGGATATTCATCTAAGGTTTCCTCTCTATCGCATCATTCACACGGTAAAGAGACCATATGGTACGGCAGAAGACGAATGCATACTAATGTACTCGTGCATTATTTCATGGCGTGGATGTCAGTGCTTCCTCCTTCCAGACTTTATCTTTAGCAATAGAAACAAAAGCGACTAATAAAAATCGTCAGCAACCCCGCCTCTTCGCTTATTTACCACACTCATTCACATTGTTATAACATTGTTAATTTGCTTCGCTCTGCCTACTACAAACCAGATTTCGCAAGAAACAGGGAAGAAAATAATTATTCCGGCGTAAAATATTTGTGATAAAAACGTAATGATGATCGATTTGATAATCGATTTCATTGTTGTAGCATAAGACAAAGAGGTTCACTTGCCAATATAATTAATTTTTCTTTCTCAGGAGGGCATCCATATCTACCCTTACTCTTTTGGCGTCTTATCGTACCTCATCACACGCCCATAATTATGTATCTTGGTTACCACATTATACTGGCATAGTACTGCGTGTGGGAGTATCCCACACCATTCAAAATTGCATGGCATTTAACGAGTTGTTCGGCAATTTTATGGTTAGATAATTCGTTTTTGAATTGTAGAAATGTCACATTAGTGTGTTTCACGACCAAGGATGTGCGTGCAGATTGGTATTTTCGATCACTGCGCCTCCTTGTGGCACCCTCCTCCTCGCCGCCCCCGTCTCGGCCTCCGCCGCCGCCGCCGCCGCCGGCAGCTTCTGCTAAACTCCGGAGAATCACTCATCCTCCCGCGCCGCGCTCGCGCGAGGAGCTGCCGCGAACGTCATTTGGTGAAGTAGACTTTTAATCTTCCCCTTTTTACGTCGCTCCACCTATCTCTCTTCCTCTCCGCTAAGCTCATTCTTGGGCGGGGGAGGAGAGGGGACGCGGGCATCGTAAGACGAGACGCCGCGACGCCGCCCACCCCTCCACTGTCGCCTTCGCCGCCGCTGTCTCCGTCGTCCCAAACGCCGTCCTCTCCGTCGCTGCTACTGCCGACGACGACGACGATTCCCCCGCTGTGTCCGCCGCCTTCGCTTCCGCCGCCGCCGCCACCCTCGTCGCCCACGCCCTCGCTTCCACCGTCGCCGCCGACTCCGCCTTCACAGCCGGCGACGATTCCGCTGCCGACTCCCGACTTCACCGTCAACTCCGACCCTGCCGTCTATTCAATTCCATCGCCGAGTCCGACTCCACTAACCGAGTCCGACTCCACTAACCGAGTCCGACTCCACTAACCGAGTCCGACTCCACTAACCGAGTCCGACTCCACTAACCGAGTCCGACTCCACTAACCGAGTCCGACTCCACTAACCGAGTCCGACTCCCCTAACCGAGTCCGACTCCACTAACCGAGTCCGACTCCACTAACCGAGTCCGACTCCACTAACCGAGTCCGACTCCACCGCCGAGTCCGACTCCACCGCCGAGTCCCACTCCACCACCGAGTTCCACTCCATCACTGAGTCCATCTCCACCACCGAGTCCAACTCCACCGCGTAGTGCAACTCCACCGCCGAGTCCGACTATCACCGAGTCCGACTCCACCACCGAGTCCGACTCCATCATTGAGTCCGCTGCCATCGCCGCTATAGCCACAGCCGCTATAGCCTCCTCCCCCGTGGCCTCGACGTCGCCTCCGCCACTATTGCCTCCAGCTCCGCCTCCGCCGCCTCCGTCTCCGCCATCTCGGGGCCCTCCCAGCCCAGCCAAGGACGCCCCCAAGCGCTCTGCCATCTTCATACAGTTCGTGATGTCCCGCTCATCTTAACAGCAGTCTCCCGGTCGATTTTCGTGTGATTCCTTATTTGCTCTCTTCGCCCACTCCGTCTGTTCCTGACATGTCTGTTTAGTGAGGCCGATAAATAGAGGCTTCAGCACTCGCCTCGTTCCTTCAGACATCACTCCTACGTAATTTCCGATAATATGGTGGCAAGGCTATACATGAATACAATTGCTGGGTATCATTTGCTCACACTCCACATCTGTGTTGTGTAATAATTATCTTCTGAGATCTGTCAGATTCACCAAACCTTGCCAGGCTCAAGAAAGCGTGCGCAGATGATTTTCTCCCCCAATACGTCACATACAGTTTTTTGACTACATTAAATAAATAAATAAAGTAGGTAAAGTAGGGAACTGGAAGTCAACGCGGAAGATTCTGAAGTTTTTGATTTTTAAACTAAACCTTGACGTTTGCACACATGGTATCGCTGTTCTCATGAGATGGCATAATAGTTCTTAATACAAATATATAATTTACTTCTTTGAATGTTCTCAATAACATTTTTGTTTCGTCTAATTTTTGCTTCTTTCTAACACAATTATTTTACGCATACAGATATTTCAGTTCTCCAATGAAAACGAAAACTTTTCAGATGGACATGGGAAACAAAATAAATTTAAGGGCATTGTTAGTGCAAACATTTTCTTTCAAATCCTTTCAAGATCATGCACACCATCGTTATCTGTTTGTGCTCTTGTTTACTACTACTATCGTTTGTTGAATTTCTATTACTCATTTGTAACTGGTATAAGGAGATAAAGGAAGACAACAAAAAGGAAGGTGGTATTATTAGAAGGAGGAAGACCTAATAATACCACCTTCCACAAAAGTAGGACACTTACTGAAACTTGGAATTACATAAAAATGTGCTCTTAATACCTCCACGTCTGACGTAGGTGCGGATGTGTAAAATAGTAGGAACCTCGTACGTTAGTAGCTATTAACATACCTAGAAATGTTACGAGTGTTATTACAGACGAGGCCAAAACTTGAAAATCGAGGCGGAGCGTAGCGGAGCCGATATTTTTAATTTGGACGAGGTAGAAATAACACTAACATTTCGTTGTATGTTCAGCATTTTGTCTGTCACCATAAAAATCTGACGAATTATGCGAAAATTTACATTACTGCGATAGTAAACATATGAATTCTGTTGCTGCGGCCCGTTTGTACGATATTGTGAGGTGTTGCTTGCGATATATCTATATAAACAATAGTCGTATACCGTGGTTTGAGAAAGATGGATGCAAATAATTTTCCTGAACCTAAAGGAACGACGTTCGGTTAGGAAATTGGCACGATGACTTTCAGTGGCGACACCGTCACATCGTCAGTATATATGATTATCAGAGAAAATTATTTATGATTATCAGAGTAGATTATCATTTGTACTATTAATAATAGTACAAATAAGAATAATTATTCTCCAAACTAATGTGAATTACTTCTGAATTGTTTGAATCTGATTTGTTTTGTACATCGCCATGTTTTTTCCTTAACAAACATTTTACTTGCGATGAATCGATGGTTGGTTACGTTGCTAAGGATGTTAAAACGCGTTGCTAAAGATGTTAAATTTCTGAACATACAGGAGGGTACATGGGCACTTAAAAAACCAGTAGGGTTGTCTGTTAACAGGGGTAAAGACGCACGTGACCGATAAAAACACTAAACGAATCAGAAATATGTGATTGTCGCTAATGACCTAGATTTTGATGCGACTTTAAATAACAAAAAAAAAGATAAATATGTGTGATTGAAATTAAAGGGAGAAACAGCATAGAAATATCACATTCGTTTCCTAAATTATATATATTCTATTTTCCTTTTCACTTTTCCCTTTCACGGATTTATCCTCTTTTTCATTGCGACTACGACTCCTCACACGTCAATATATTTTCTGTACGACCCTCCTCTCAAACCAATCCAGTTATAAATTTGCCGAGTCTTCATATACTCAATACTCCGTACACCTTAATACTCAACCCCATTTCCACCTCGGTGCAAACTCTTTACGAGAGCCTAGTGGCTCCAAATATTACTTCGAAATCAATTTTCATTTCTTCCAATACTATTCCGTGAAATCTCCGAATACACTTGTACTACTTCGTATTTGATTTCTACCATTTTCAAGCCACAACCACTGACATTTTTTTAATATCCCGTATTATCTATTTACGTTCTTTTAAAGGCCAACCAATGTTCTCCTGTTTCTGAGTGCTTTCTATCCATTTTCATCCCAAATTGCAACTGAATTACTCCTACTTCTCTCATGCAGAAACGCGCAACCTGACTTTCATTTCTCCTCTTACCCTCTATACTTTTACCCCGACATTTATATTTGCACCACCCCCTGTTGTCGGGGGAATTGTGTGGTAACTCCTCTGATTTATCTTTTATTCTGCTTTCTCTCAGATCTCTCGTTTATATCTACTTCAGCTGCATCAACTTGACTTCGTACAGTAATGTGACTCGTAATACTGCACCACGCATCGTAATACTTTCCACAACGTCTATTTATTCTAGCTAATTTCCTATTTCCAATTACAAGGTCCATGTGTGAACACGTTTTGCTTCATTCGTATTTTTTCGCAAGTTTCAATTCAATTTCACCACATTTTTCACCCTGTCTTTTTTGCTTCACATGATCAGTACTCTTCAATCTTACATCTGCTGGTACTACGTTTTCATGTTTTACGTGATAATTGTAAGATAGGAAAGAAATTTATTCAAAGATAACGATGAACTGTGGAGTAAAATCTCATGATCGATAGATAAATAGAAAAAATATAAGTAATGGAATATGAAGAAAGATATTGCTGAAGCTAAAATATTCCTAGAAAACCACGTTATTCACACCCACCCTCATCTCTCGCGACAGTCGTCCACATCGTCCTCAAGCACCCTCTTCTCTTGCGACAACCAACCACGTTCTTCCCGCCCACCCTCTTCTCATGAAACAGCGGACCACGACATTCCCACCTAACCAGATCTCTCGCGACAGCCGATCAGGTCGTCCTCACCTTTCCAGATCTCTCACGACAGCCGACCACGTCGTCCCCACGCACCCTCTTCTCTCGCGACAACCAACCACGATCTTTCCGCCCCCTTCTCTCATGCGACAGCGGACCACGACATTCCCGCCTATCCAGATCTCTCGCGACAGCCGACCATGTTGCCCACACGCACCCTCTTCCCTCACGTCAGCCGACCACGTCGTCCCCACGCATCCTCTTCTCTCGCGACAACCAACCATGACCTTCCCGCACACCATCTTCTTATGAGGCAGCGAACCACGACGTTCCCACCTATTCAGATCTCTCGCGACAGCCGACCACGTTGTCCACACTTCTCTCACGACAGCCGACCACATCTCTTCTGACAACTACTTTCCCACCCACCCTCATCTCTCGCGACAGCCGATCACGTCGTCTCACCTACCCTCTTCTCTTATGAAAACAAACCACGTCCTTCCTGCCCACCCCTTCTCTCGCTACAGCCTACCACGTCATCCCCACACGCCCTTTTCTCAGCTGACCACGTCGTCTCACCTACCCTCTTCTCTCGCGACAACCAACCACGTCCTTCCCGCTCATCCTCTTCTCTCGCGACAACAAATCACGTCCTTCCCGCCCACCTTCTTTTCTCCAGACAGCCGACCACAGCGTCTCCAAACACCCACATCTCTGGTGAAAACTACTTTCACACCCACCCTCATCTCTCGCGACAGCCGACCACGTTTTCTCGCCTACTCAGATGTCTCGCAACAGCCGATCATGTGGTTCACATTCACTGTCTCCTTCGCTACAGCCTACCACGTCATCGCCACACGCCCTCTTCTCTCACGACAGCTGATCACGTCGTCTCACCTACCCTCTTCTGTCGCGACAACCAACCACGCCCTTCCCGCTCACCCTCTCCTCTCGCGACAACCAACCACGTTCTTCCCGCTCACCCTCTTCTCTCGCGACAGCCGACCACGTCGTACCTACCCACCCGCAACTTTCCCGACAGCCGACCACGATATCCCCACCCAGCCTCTTCTTTCGCAACAGCCGCCCGCGCTTCCGCCTCGTAGCACGGCCGCCCTTGCCTCCATCTCGGCCAGAGTGGCTCAAGTGGTGACTGGCGCGCCCGGCTTTCCTTTGTTATTGCCCGGGGCCCCGCCCCTTTTCGCGCAGGGGATGATAACGATAAAATGCGCGCGCCGAGATTGGAAATCCAACGGCACGGCGACGCGCGGCGCGCTGTGCTGCGGTGGCGACACGAACGAATGAATACGTTTGCCGAGGAAGGTCTGTGGCGTGAATGATGAAACCGAACGCCTCGATAAACATAGCTGATTGGAATTTTTATTTGCCTTGCATAGGCTTCTACTACGGCGGACGGAATTCCATCGCTACGCACTGGAAACGAGATTTTTTTCTCCAAGTTAAGCGCAGCCGAAATTTACCACGGGAATGTATTCTTCCACTGGCTGACGGCGGTGAAATCTGACAGAAAGCGTGCTCTAAAGTGGCGCATGGACACAGCATTTGCGTACTAATCAAATAGACTTCCAGTATTCGTCGTTAGGAAAAAGAGATTTTATTCTTGGTGGGCGACGAGATGCGAGATTAGATTTCGTTATCAGAATGCGTTAGGCGACTGGCAGGAGTTTCATTTCGAGAATGGCCCACAAGATTGCTACAAAACTACGTATACGTTATGTGACAGAAAAAAAATCACTGGCTTATTTACGAGCTAACTGTGTTATTTTTTATCTCAATTTGTCCGAAATTCTCTTTTATTGCATTACAAGGGAAAATTTCCAAAATGCAATTATGCTAGGAACTATATAATATTTTTGTATTTTATGTAAAGCTTAGAAAGGACATGCGAAATACATTTGGTTTGGTATATCCATAATAATTTTAATTGAGTTAAGACTATAAATCCTGATTTGTTCAGCCTAACACGAGTTATACACATTTAGAAAGGAAGAAGGTTGTAACAGTATTTCAAGCTGAAAAACATAACAAATTTAAATAGAACACAAACTTAGTAAATATTTGCTGAAGAAAATAGTAAAAGTTGAAGAGATTCTCAAATGAATGAAAGAATAATGAAACAAGTAATCAATATTTTAATAATAAATACGTACTTTGAGACAACGGTTAAATTTCCTCCGGTCATTTGTGACACAGACTATTTCGGAAGGAGTAAGATAATTTCTATTGAACAATTTGCAAAGGTTTTACAAAGGTTCACGTACATGCACATCATGAAAACGCAAAGCTTTATTCATTACAGATAAACGCGTTTATTTAACTGTTATTAGGAAGAAATGTCATTAAAAACTTGCTATCCGCTTTCCTGCTGAGACTGCCTTGCCAGACAGCACAAAACAAACGAAAAGAAACAAAAATAAGATAACAAGCTGCATTTAAGGTATACAATTGCATAACATCTTTATATCTCATTCCATATACTGTCTCACACCACTGACGTCTCTTTTATATTCTGTATTCATATGCCAAATTTTCTTGTATAATTGTAACAGCTGTAAGATATGTGATTTTGTCATTACTATGCTCATACTGTTTTATAATGGACATCAATTTTTAAGTTTTAACATTAATTGTTTCAGGTGAACTTTTACATATCATGAAGAATATTTTTAAGGCCGAAATATATTATATTTTTAAGGTAGTTCTCTATTTGAATGCCGGCCGCTATTTGTGAGGCCATTTTATATAATATATAAAATACTTTTAGACCGTTCTTAATGGTTTAAAACCTTTTAATAAAGAAATGTACATCTGTATTTAAATTAGTGATTATTTTGAGATTAAATGTATATATCCCAGGTAGTAAATAAAATTGAGACAATGAAATATTATATAAGGAAATTGCGAAATAGCATATGATACAACTAAAGGGCGATTAAAACAAAAATAAATGATTGCGTCCTCTGACCAAACGAAGAAAATCGGGGAAGTTAAGTGTTTTCACAGTCGGTGTCGAGAGGCATATGATTAATAGATTAGTAATTCCGAGCTCGTCAACGGCTAAGGTAATTAGTCCCGTAAGTGTAGTGCACATCTTTTATTGCGGGAGTTGGTAGTGATTTTCTCCCGCTGGATGGCGATACTTGGCGCTGCGTTACAAATCAACTAGCGGGACTTTCTCCAACCAAAACCCCCCCTCCAATTATACCGCACGACTTCGAAACTTTTCTCTGATTTTACAAGATATAAAAACAGGTAAGGAAGATTTTTAATGCCCACTTAAATAGAATGGAGTGAGAATAAATCTTAAATATAATGGAGTGAAAATTGAAATTACCGCAAAATCAAACAATTTCTTGAAAAAAAATATACCATTCCAATCCTTCAAGGATCCATTTATAAAGTTATACTCAGTGTTAAAGAAAGGTATTCTAGATTCGTATTCGATAGAGTAAGTCTCCAATGTGCTGACAAAGCTAAACTATAATGTACTATAAGTGACTAGTTTTTATAACGATGACAAAAAGCTTAACAATTTGCAAGCAGTAGACTAAAAGACGAGACACATACATGTAATAATAATACAATCAAACAGTTTCGATCATTGCATTACGTGCTCAAGTTAATAACAAAGTTATTGAATGTGAAACAAAGTCAAAAGACAGGGCATACGCAGGTAAACAGTTATTTAGAAATTAACTATGACACCTGCCCAGGCATGCATCATTATTCAGATTGCAAAATCAGTAAAGGTTCACCCCCTGTTTGTGTTAATTATCAGGGTAACCACAGGGCTAACTACGCGGGCTGTCCAGCATTAAAGGAGACAGGCAAGCACGATATTATTCATCTTAGCACATCATGAATTAAGCCAACGCAAAAACTCCTGGTCGATAGAAACTAGATTCCCATCAGTTATTTCTAGTAAAAATAAAAGTAACGAACCAAGATCATCAAGCAGGTCAGAATTCCCTCCATTGCCTCAATGCTCACACGCATCAAATTTCGCCCAATCGATTACTTCAAATATAAGAATGACTAAAAACCAAATTGTAGAAATAATAACACGAGTAATTGCAGCTACACTCAAATGGGAAATGCATATATATATATATATATATATATATATATATATATATATATATATATATATATATATATATATATGTGATGCTCCTCTACAAATTTTCCTCACATAACTTAAGGTATACCACCTACAAGAATATGTAGATTCAGTTTCTTGTTACTTTCTCGCCCATACGTCGTAAGAATATAACGTATTGTAATCATGCGCTGGAAACGACGAATTTTTCACAAAAAAAAAAAAAAACTCTTCTGGCTGGGACCTTGCGGCCGAGAAAATAGATCTTGTTCCTTCATAATAATTTACTTTCTCTAACATTGTGTACTCAGAATCCATATTTTGTGGGTCTTTAACACCAAAATATCGATTGACGGCAACGATGTGTAATTTTGCGTGAAATATAGGCCATTTTTAAACAGTTTTTCTTCAAAAACGGCTCATTAAAAAAATGTTAAAAATGCGGCACTAGTCTTATTTCCGATTAAATCTGTGCTTTCGAAAATTGCAAAAAGGTAACATTTCAAACTACTAATTTGAAGAAAGATGCTTTTGCCGTAAACAAAATCTGTTCTAAAATTTCTGCTTGAAATTAATGGAATTAATAAAAAAAATGTTTTAAAAAATCTCTCCAAGTTTTTTTATTTTTCCACTTATAAAACAAGTGAATGTCAAATGAATAGCGCATCCCTCATCTTCACTGAACTCTCGAAACTTGCAAATTTAGAAGTAATGCGAGAAAGTGTGTGCTGTTTGAGCACTACTAGTTTTGTTTTGCGGTTGCAAGGTATTGTAATTATATTTTCTTATTTCTTTCCATGTCTTTGCAGTAATTATATGAGGCAGATTAGGCTTAAGGGTTAATAAACACAATGTTATTTTTGATCTTGTACATCCTCTGATGTCGGAAATATATTTTCTGAAACGATTGGAAACAACGGTATACTCTAATTCTTTCCACTGCCAAGTATCATTAACCAACCTACATAAATAGTATCAAAATCTTAGATTGGAGCGCAAATGGACTGAAAGACCAGGAAATTCTGGTTCTTCCTCACAAACTGGTCATTTGATATTGCATGCATTAGCAAAACTCACCTCCATAGTGCTATAAAGTTCAACGTCCTAGATTACGAAATCAGAAAGACACAGCAGCAAAAAAGTCATTTGGGAGCGTAGTAATAATAAAAAATAGAATATTCGTCATCGTGAATTTACCACTCCACATTATGTTAACCTAGAAATGGTCGGTACACAAATAAACTGAGATCATAGGAATGTGATAATAATATCTGTCTATAAACCTCCGAACAAAACATTTACAAAACAAACACTAAATAGCATTCAGTACAGCAATATGACAACTCCAATTACAAGAGATTTAAACTGCAAAAATATTGCTTGGGGTTCGAAATCAACAAATAAAGCAGGAGAAAAAGTATTAATTTTCGCAAATAAAAACGCGCTCGGTATCGTTACGTCCAGAATGTTATTCCAGATACTACAGATTTTTGTGAAATATAGAAGTAATATAAAATTCATATCCCGTTCTATCAATATTTAACTACAGATTTTGATTCAAATTTCCCAGATTGCCCTTTAATAACCACTTTGAAAACCCAATTCAAATCCACCACCAAAAACTAGTAAGTGACAAAAATTACATGATAGACTGAGAAAAATGCACAACCTCATAAGAAGTTTTATTTCCATATCCAGATCAATTAAAAAAAACTAAAGCAATTAATGAACAAATTGATGAACTGATCTAAGCAATATAGTCAGCAATATCCTTGGCAAAAAAGACAAAATAAAATTGACTTGCAAAATTACCCTCAGTAATAATATGTTTAATTACAGTAAAACGAATGTTTAATTAACGAAAGGAGATTCCCGAAGGTCCACACATAAAACGCAAACTAAATCCAAGTTCAAAGAAAAGTAAAATCTTACTTAACAGAAATGATTTTTGATTACCTTATATGAATCTTCAATTCCTTTTCCTCAAATTATACGGACTGAGTTAAATCCCTGTTATATTTATAATGGTTATTTAACTGAAATTTACAGTTCTTTAGAATTAATATCCAAAATATGTACATTTTCCAAACTGACATTCAAAATATGTAATTTTAAATTAATATGTTTTCTAAATTATTCACCTATGGTAGAACTTTTTATTTAATTATAATACATTGTTGGCAACTATCCACACAGAAAAATTGTATTTTGTTGTCTAATAAAAATTGTATTTACGTTTTGTATCAGTTCTTTGAAGAAGTCAAATTTATTTTAATGAAACTTGAGGAAAAGAAAAAAAATAGGATCACTACATTTGAATGTTTGATCCACTCGTCTTTTTAATTCTTCCTTTGTGCAAATTTTTGGATCAATCAGCAGCCACAACAACCTACTACAGTTGCTCTTGTGTCAGCCTTATTATAAACTCTATCAACAGTTTTACAGGTTTATTGATTATTCTGAGTTTCTGAGAGCGTCAACTGCTAAGGTTATTATTTCCGTAAGTGTAATTCATATTTCCTGTTCCACGTTTCTGCCGTGCTGGAACTTGAGATCCGCCGCCGACCCAAACACACTCCAACCGCGACAAGCTTCAAAACCCCGACATCTTGGTAGGGTAGTGAATGTAAGCGTGTCAGTATGGGGAGTGGAGGGAATAAGAATGAGGCAAGAAAGATCGCACGTGCTCCGTGGTCCGTTTGTTAAGGTACTGGTCCGTCATTCATTCGTGATTGATCGGAGAACTTTCGGAACTTCCGGAAAACTTTTGACCAGCCGGCCGCTAGAATTTTCGCATAGATAGCGGCAGAATTCTAACTAGTGCTAGTGCCAAAAATGCGCAGTCGTTAGGACTCGTACCCTCAGCTATCTATTTTTACAGTGCTATATTTTTTCACTTAGATAAATACATGACGATTTTTCAGATTATCGCTTTTCTTGTTCGACGTCGATATGTGACTAGAGTTTTGACCAGTGGCCGGCCGCGCTATGTTAGGCAACAAGTCTTCGTACGTCCGAGAAACCTGCTCGGAACACAGGACGCAAGTATCCGCAACGTGGGCGAGGACGCGCAACGCCCCTTTAACCCCCGAATTCCCGGGTGAGGGGCGGCCTGCGGTTTATCGTGCTTAGTTTACGGCGCGATAAGTACCCTTTACACCCCCTGGCCGTTCGCTCACAGTTGTTGACGGCCTCAGTGCACAGTGGGCCAGATTCAAAGAACACTTATGTATCGAGCTGGAAAACTGAATTATTTTGGAGGTGTTTACCAACTGATCCGGTGAGAAGCGAAGTGGAGGTTGGTTAATTACTGAGTACAAAAGCATTCATTTTCGGCCCGAGGTGCATATAATAATTTTTATATCCCCCTCCCCAATTTTGAGTTTAAATTTTTAGAGACAACTCTTTTTTCATCATCGCATAAATGCAGAAGTTCTTCTGCATTATCATCTCAGATAGCAGTTATTGAAGTTGTTACTGTTACAATGGTTTCTAAACTGTGTGGGGATTGAGGCTAGTTTTTGAGATTCGTTTAATTATGGAGAGCTATATTCCAGATATTATATTGCAGGAAGAAGAAGCTGTTGCTCATAGCCTACTTCCTCAAAAATTAAAAGATCCATAAGAATCCACCGAAAAAGATCCATCAAATGATATATACGAAAATGATCCATATGAATTACATTTACAATGGAATAGTGTAAAAATTGTAACAGTTGTAAATGAAAAAAACTATGCTGACGTATCTTTATGAGAAGGTATTACACATTCGTAAGTAAAAAATAGAAAACTGAACTGTTCCAGGAATAATATTTACAATTTGCACTAAAGACACATTTTCTACAAACAAATTATGTCTTTAACGCAAATGTTAACAAGAAATGAGTAATTTATAAATGTTTTTATATTTATTTGTTTACATTGACTTGAATAAAGTGAGCATGATAATTGTCCGGCAAACTACTTTCTCTCCCTTGACAGCGAATACTGAACTTTGCAGCCTGTAAATGATCCGCCAAGTACCCCTCAGAGGTGAAAACCGTATACGAGAAAAATTCAAAAGAGGAGATATTCATTTGACTGTGGTTTTGTGTCGCTTCAACTGCTAGAGTCGTTGACGCCCTTGGATGAGTAGGGAAGGGATAGAAAGGGTAAAAGGGAAGAGATAGGAACAGAATGGATCCGTTACTCATGCATAGGCATAAAATTGATCACGGTAGCTTCTCCAAACCACGGAAAACTACTTATTATAGCAGTGAACCTCCAGACTCCACAAACTTACTGAGATTTAATAGATTCAAGAATACGCCCGACACCCTGCCGATACCGAATACGCAACTTCCCAATCCTTGTTACGCTCCACCGCAAAGCTTATCACAACACTAGTCGCCACTGACGTAGGTGGTTTTTGAAATGATTGCAAATATCACAGTTTAGTTTAACGTGCAGGGAATGGCGTGTTACAAATTTTAAAACTAATTTTACAGTGGTCCACGATGAAATAAATTACTTGATTTGCTCATTGCGCCCGTAGCTGTAAGATCTGTTTAGGCTGCCTCCGGATCACTGCTTTAGTTTTGGATTTGTAAATGATGTCAATTATACGAAACGACAAATACGATACGGATTATATAATATTTCTCAAAATATTAAATTAAAAAATTCTCATCATAATTCTATGCTGATTCAAAATATTTTTTCTGAGAATCTGTGAAATTATTGGCAACCGTGTTCGGAATAAGTGATTCGGAGCCTGTGAATTTATCGTAAAATAGAACACAAACAATATTTTTCGGTATTGAATTTTTTATTACAATATGCCTATCAATAAGAACCACTGTGCGGCACTCCCCTTTTGACCAACCCTCGTTCCCCCAGCACTCACACTCTTTACGCCTTCTGAAAGGGCACTTGGCGGAAAATGCTTTGCAGAACGCTTTATAATGTTTTGTGAAGGGTCTCATGGCCCCGAGTTTGATTCCTGGAAATGAGGGGAGGATGGAGCTTCGACCTGAATCTGGAGACGTGACTAAAACTGCTAAGAGGTATATATTTAATAGTTTTAGACAAATTGATCACGAGAAATGACGTATTAATGAAAGGTTTTGATGTTTTGGATTTCTAAAATTCAAAAATCTTTCGTTAGGCAATGCAACGTTTCAGATAATTTTGTTTTCAGTGTTGATTTTGAATCAGTTCAAAACGGTTTTCATACATTATTATTATTATTATTATTATTATTATTATTATTATTATTATTATTATTATTATTATTATTATTATTATTATTATTGAAATACATTTGCTTTTATGTATTTTCACTTATTTAAACTCAATATTTGCATTTATAAAATTACTTCAGTTTCTACGGAGATTTTTGCGCATAATTTAGTATGAATGTATTTGGAATTTTTGGTCAAAATGTAATGAAATTTAAAAGATAATGAAAAATTACGTTATTGTCTCAATAAAGAAACAGTGTTTATAGGTTACGCGTTACGGTTTTGGTTTGATGTCTTCGTAGGATGGTTTAAATGCACATCACAAGATCTCTGGTGGTAGACGGACTGTTTATTTTTTTTAATTAATTTCATTTACTTGTTTATTTCATTTTATTTATTTGTTTATTTAATTTTTTTATTTCTTTATTTAATTTTATTTATTCATTTATTTTACTTCAAAACAGTTAAAAACTGTGTGTGACATGCTGCGTGAAGAAATGAATTCTGTGCAGGTTTTCATAATTCTGAGATCCCTACCTTACGCCATATACTAGTTGAATTTTATACGCCATATACTTATTGAATTGTATGGAATTAAATACAGAAAGAAAATGAGCGTTTTTTGCATGGATTGTTAACAAAATATTCTCTCCGATGTAATAAAATATATTTTCAAGGTAAATTAAAGGTAAAATGTATTTTCAAATGTAATATGGTTTGAAGATTTTATATAATTTATCCTTCAATCAATCTCATATGACAAGTTAGAGTCAACATGTGATGACAATTATGCTAGGAAATTGATGAAAAAGTCATGTTCCACATTCCCCGCGATTTATTATCGTGTGATTATAAGAACTGATGAGTATCTGTAGGAATATCCATAACTATATATTTCAAGGAAAATCTTATTTATTTACGTGGATATAAAAATGTCAATAAGTAAACAATTAGAAATTCGTATGAAATGTTGATTTTATAAATGTTGTAACGTTTAAAGTAATAAATTAACAATTGCAATCTTTCGCGTACTGACACACACACACACACACACAGAAAAACTAGTATATTAGAAAGAACACATTAGTCTTATTTCCAGATATGTTTGATTGTAATTTTGAGAAATTACAAAGAAAACCTTTAACTTTATTTGTTTAATTAACGATTTATTTGTTTAAGTAACTTCTGCTTGAAATTAATCCCTGATTTTTCGAATGCCCGAGTAATTTAGGACACGTTTACATCAAACTATTAATACAAGCACGTTTGATGATGAAATAATATCGTGGATAAATTTTGCTTGCGGAATGACGAATTTTCAAACAGAAATCGCGGTCTGAGCTCGTGAAAATTTCAAGGTCATTAATAAGCATGAAGATTTTACGCTTTAAAGAGAGGATTCATGCGAATAAAGTTCACAAAGACCGAACACCGATCATACGTTTATATCGAAACGCCCAGTTAAAAAAAACTCCGACAAAGAGCAGATCTGATAACGCAGTTCGACGAAAAGCCATATCGAGAACGTGAGTCCAGAGAGAGGTGAAGTAAATAAACGGCTGTTAATAAATCGCGCAGCCGGGTGCCGACAGGGGAGGGGGGTCAGAAAGGCAGGTGACATAACACGTAGCGCGTCATAAATATTTAACGGTGTATCTGTCATATCGGAGAACGTAAACCGAAAATTATGTACAGGAACCGCGTTGGGGAAATGTGGGAGTTTTGTATCAGTGCGACAGAAGCTTACAGGATGGTTTGCTCGGGATAAAGAGATTTTCAGTATGTGAGCGGGACAGCCGACGTGGCCAGGGCAGTTCCATGATGTTTGTAGGCTTCGATTTAGTTACAGCCACGAAAGGGAATATAGCAATGAGAAAGAGCATGTCACACTCATGTATATAATTTGAACAGAAAGAACATGGAATTCAACAAAAAAGTATAATACTGTATTTTATTGTATGGAATTAAGTATTAATGAATCCAAAAAACAACACTTTCTCTTGAGGTATAAATACCTATGCCTTTACTTTCCGTATTAGACAAACTATTACACGAAAGCCAGAATCGAACCAGAGGCAGATAACGCTCCTTGTCTGTCTGTGTCCAACACTAGGGCCTAAACTGTTCAGACCATTCTCGCGAAAATTGATATTCTCCGATCGATCCGAACGAACAAAAGGACCTCCAAGTTTTGAGCGAAAATTTTTATTTTTGGGGTATTTATATTAAGCCTTCACATCACTTTCAACACTTACTCAAGAATATCTTTAATTGTTTTAATAAACTTTGACCTCTGAAAGTAACTCACAAAATGGCGCAGATCTCATTTTCGTTGAAATCCCTGATTTTTTGAAAATAGCAATTGTTCAACTTTTTTTAAATTACTCTCGGGCTAATCTCATGTCCTTGGAACACTACGTATTGTCGAAAATTGCAAAAGGTTAACAAAGTAAAACTACAAAACTGATGGTACGTTTTTTGCCTTAAACGAAATCTCTTCAAAACAACCAGATTTTTAAAAAAGGTTCAGTACAATGTTTGAAAAAGTAAGTAGTTTTCATGTAACTTTTGCTTGAAATTAATACAATTTACACAAAAACATTTTTTAACCGCTCCACATATTTCCTTTCATTCCTTCCAAGGAAGAATAAGAGTCTAAAAGAGTGGAGCTTGTCTCATTTTTCTCTGAATGAAAATGAGACCTAAGCCATTTTTAAACGTTCTCCACGCTTCCCAAATGAAAATTTAATAGATAATGGAGCCATTTTGACAATAGTTTCAAAATGTTGAGGCTTCATGTAAAAGTACACCCAAAAACAAAATATCAGTTTCAAACTCGCAGGACCCCTTGTTCGGCCAGATGTATCAGATTTTGTAATTTACTACATATTGGGACAGAATTTATGTACTTTTTCCAATCTGTGGCCTCACAATATGAGGTTTTTTTGTGAAAAAATCGCTGGTTTTTGCAGCTGCATTACTATTCTTTCTCGTCACTACATACGTATATAATAGAGAGAAAGTAAAAAAATAAAATTATATATTACAATACATTATTTTTACTACGTTCGTAAATAGAAAAGAGAGAGGAAAATGTATATTTAATAACAAAGAAAAGAACCCATTTCACAAATTGGTTTGCGAGTTCTCTCTCGAGCCGAAACAAGTTGCTTTGCGCAATGAAAACGGGACAACATCATCACTTGTCACCTACAGATTGCACGCAGGCAGATGGAATGACACGATAATTCTCGTAAGCCGACTGGATTACGAACGTCAGAGCTCTTTATGTCGACGTTTATGAGTACGTTTTCCCAGTTTTCTGTGAAAGGATTTGACTGTTTTCGACAACATCAAAAGAGAGAATTTTTATTGATGCATTCGAGCATGGTGATTACTATACTGACGCAGGAATTCGTCAAAAGTGGGACGATTCTTTCAGATTATTTTCAGACACTGATAAACAACTTTCCGTTTATGCGGCCATTTGTAGGTAATTCAAGGCCAAATTAAACGATTGCAAACAGAAATGCTTTAGGGTGATGCCACAATCTGGTTGTTCACAACGCGTTCTGTCAACTGTACGAGGTGTTTGCCAAGTACCAAATTTTTGAACTATTTTCTTGGCGATTTTTCCGAGTTACTTGCAAAGATCTTATTGTCGTTTGTTGCTTTGAAAATTCTCCGTCTCAGGGGTACTTCTTCATTCGCCTGTCAGTTGCGTCAGGAATCGGGTGTATGCAGTGTGTCGAGGTACCCGCCAGTTTGGACTCCTGATTTCATCTTCTAATACCCTATTTCTAATAAGATGATGCTGACCATATGCAAAGGACCAGATCTCTAAATTTTTAAGATCATAAATTACAAAGGATAGTGATACAAACAACTCTACCAGAAATATAGTGTGGTTCGTAGTTTTCCAGACCAAACTCACACCTGCTCCTTAGGAAATTGTTTGCAAACCGGAGTAGATTTCAGCAGTCGACTTAGCAGATTTAGTCGTGAATTAGAAGAATATTAACGGTGTTTACTTTACTATTGCAGATTAGCTGCAAGATCTTGAAAATAGATACCGACAAAACATTTGATATGTCTAGGTGTATAAACATTAACACGAGTTAAAATTAATAATTAAATAATTATTTAATCAATAATATTAGCAAATAATATATGCTACAAATCCTTGAATAATACGAAATGTTTATTGACGAATTTAATAATATATAGTTCATCGACGCATTACTCGATTCTGTGTAGCAGCAACCCTTGCAAATATCATGTCTTATTAATATTAGTTGACGAAAGGAGAAAGAGGAGAAAAATTTAAAAGAAAATACATAGAAATTATAGAAGGAAAAAGGATAAAATTAAAAAACAGAATAGATGAAGAAAAACGAAGAAAAAAGAAAGAAAAACGGAAGAAAGGAAAGACGAAAAGAGAAAGAAAAAAGAGAAAACGAGTGAAAGAAGACGCAAAGAAGGAAAAATAAAGAAACGAATAAAGATGAAACGGAAAAGGAGAAAAGAAGAAGAGAAAAAGAACGCGCAACGTCAAAAATGCCTACAAAATTATCGCCAGCAACATTAACAACGTCAGCAAAGCCAGCACCACCAGCCACACCACTAACGCCAATAACACCAGCCACAACAGCAAAGCAAGTAACACCAGAAAGACTAGAATCACCAACAGTGGCAACAACGCCAGCACTAGCAGACACTATACCAACGCCAACAACGCCAGCAACTGCAGCAACGCCAGCCACGCCAGCAACACCAACGTCAGCAACGCCAGCACTACCGGCCACGCCAAAAACGCCAGCCACGCCAGCAACAACGACGTCAGCAACGCAGGCATTATCAGCCACGACACGAACACCAACAACACTAGCCACACCAGCATCACCAACAACGCCAGCAATGCCAGCACTGCCAGCAACGCTAGTAACGCCAGCAACGCCATTATCACCAACAATGTCAACAACTCTAGCACTATCAGGCACAATACCAAAGCCAACAACGCCAGCAACTGCAGCAACGCCAGCCACGCCAGCAACACCAACAACGACAGCAACGCCAGCACAACCGGCCACGCCACCAGTGCTAACAACGCCAACCACGCCAGCCAAACCAGCAACAACAGCACTACCGGCCACGCCACCAACGCCAGCCACGCCAAACTCACCTTGCGCGAGACACAGCGGCGGCGGGTCGCTCCAGCGGCCGCGCGCGCAGGTGGCGCGGGCGGCGCCGCGCAGCCGGAAGCCCTGGCGGCAGCTGAAGCGCGCCTCCAGCACCCCATCGGCACGCAGCCGCAGCGCCAGCAGCCCGTGGCGGGGCGCCGACGCCCCCTCGCAACCAGCGCCCGGGGCGCCGCGCTCCGGCATCGCACCTGCACACACACGCAGCTCTTAGAAGGAGCTTGCAGGTGGGTGGGCAACTGGAGGAACAATATATATATATATATATATATATATATATATATATATATATATATACACACACATATACATATATACATTATATTTACAATATATTTTATATAATATTATATATGTTTTACAAATCTACAAAAAATGACCATCTTTTACAAATGATAATAAAACCACTAAATCCAATTAATCACTCAATAAACCACGTTGAAGCTCACCTTTAAACTCAAATATTACTTTCATATACGGACCAAGTTCCCTTTCCACAAACGGTGAAAATGAAGGAAGAGGAACTGGTAGGAACATTAACACGCCAGCCTCAAGGTCGGGGTACGGAAGAAAATTGGCTTGGGGAACAACCGTTAACACATTTGTATCCAGGTTTGGTTCAGACGGATATTTGCTTGGGAAACAAGTCATAATGTTGCAGTTCTTTGTCTGTTCGGGAGACACCGCAACGTGGACTTAGGTGTGAACGTTTCAGCCGCCTGCGAGTAGCTTCTCACTCCGGCCGCGGAAGCCTAGTTATGAAAGCCATAACCAAGCCACCAACAAGGAATGGGGAAATGATGAACATTTCCTTAGGAAAAAAGTTTGAACACTTTTCACCTCTAGGTAAGCGGGTATTTTCTTGTGAATCAAGCATTAAAACGTGAATCTCTAGGTAAGGATACACATGAAAAGTTGCTTGAGAATCACCTTCTAACATATGAGCCGCCTCGTCTGCGGTACATCGCGGTGTCGCCTCATTTGCAGGTACATCTGTAAAGATGTGTTACATAATTATATATATTCATTCTAAGTTCTGATCGTACTACACGCAATTTCATTTACTTTGAAGAATCGCTGCCCCTTGGGTGGCTTATGGACAGCGTGCTAGCTTTCCGTGATATGATCCCTCGTTCGATTCTCGATCGTGCAAAAATGAAGCTGTTGTTTTGTAATAGCTCAGGCAGGCCAAGTAAGCTAGGCACGCTGATATTAAAACGTCATGTTCACCCCAAGGCCTCCCATACTCTAGCCGTGGATAATAAATAAAAACAGAGCTAGGTCCTGGAACACCACTAGCTGGCCAAAGTCGGATTAATACGGCCTTCAGAGTTCGAATACATGCACCAGGAGAGATGGCTCAGGCCATCAACTGATGTCAGTGCAGCCCCTCAGACATGGAGCCCCTAGGTTCGAGTCCCGACGGTGGCAGGAGTTTCGACACTAGATTGTCAGCTAGGTCGAATTGAGGTGCTGTTTGGAGGAGAATTCTAGCGGCCGGCTGCTTTGAAGGGTAGTTTTTCGATTAACACTAAGCGAATGCTGGAGTAGTACCCTAACAAACGGGCCACAAACTACATGCAAGCTTTCCTACCTCTTCCTTGTCCTATCCTCACCCCTTACACACACCAACATGCACTACACTACCACACATAATAGGAGACCACTCGGGAGCTTAGAGCTGCTCGTGGCTGGGGTGGTACCCCTCCAGAGGGAGATAACTGATTGGAGTCACCCCACATGCGGGCGGTAGGTCGGCACCGGATCTCGCCATACAGCGGAGGAAAACCACCGCCACCTCCCGAGCAAAAACTCGCACTACACGTACGGGACTAACGACCATAGTAGTTGACGCTCCTGGAATCACTAACAATCAATCAATCAAATACATACGTTCATACATGCTTACAACAATAGTTGAGTGTCATAGTAGACTAGCCCTTTCGCACTTCTCCCCATAGTACGTCATAGTTCAAAATGTTTTTGATGTCAAATAAATAAACAGATAATAGAAAATCTACGATTGATAGAATTTAACAAAGTAGATCCACTGACCGCCGTGGAACGTCGACTGCCACGTAGTGATGATGCGGATTTCTGACGTTAAACACTGTGGACGTTAGCATAGAGCTAACGTTTTTTCTTCGAATGCTATGGTTTGTGCCTGAACTCCACTCGCATATTCCCTGATTTCCAACAGTTGCGGGCAGCTATGCTAAAATAATACTACTTTTCATTTGTATTTTTAGCTGTTGTTTCAAATTTGTTTATTTTCGTTTGTTTATGTTTTAAAAGTTTGTGATGGTTGGACTTTCGGCTTTCGCCTAGTAGCGAATACACGGGTGATCAAACACAGCACTCAACGCGGCGTCTTCGATCTGTTCTAAAAACATTTTGCTAAACTAACGAGCGGTGCACAGGCGTGTGCCAATATAGCTCTGTGGGACTATTTTATGACAGTGCAAATGATTTTATTTATTTTTGATCGCAAAAGGATGATAGAATTCTGTAAACATGTAAAATAAAAAAATCTACTCGTTCCAGATAATTGTCAATATTTTTAACAACAGAAACAGCATTCTAAAGACGATTATTTGAACGTAATAGTAAAAATTAATTTAATTTTGCGACGCTATCTCTGTTCTTACACCACGTTTAAGCAGCTTACACGGAGTCCCTAGGTTTAAACAGCTAACAGACATGCCAAGTTACATTTTATCTGACAAGTTATACAGGGTGAGTCATATAATTTTAGGACTTACTGTAATTTTGGAATGGTTGATTCAGCAATTCCATTTTTATTTGAAATTACTATGTTGCAATTCGATTTTCCCGAAAGTGCATTAGGGAATGAGGCTAATTGATGCATGTAGTTGTTTTGATTTTATCAATTGTATTTTTAAAAATAGTGAGATAACTTTTTCAAATGGAACTATTCATATTTTTTAGTCTATAATGACGAGCGTAAAATTACAAATCTCATGATATACGTATTGTCATATGTTAGATTAGCATTTTTTGAGTAATTTTGATAGTTTGCTACTCTTTAACGTATATTTTAAATGTAACAGTCTATCAGTCAAGGCCGCGCAGCGCTCACTCTGCTAGCACGTGCTGGGGGCGTTAGAATATCAGTTAAACATGAGTCGCCGGTGGTCAAGAAAATGCTTCTCTAACATAAGACAATATATATATAATCATTGGATTCGTCTTTTTGCGCTTGTCATGATAGACTAAAAAATGTCTTGCTGAATTTGAAAAAACAAACAAAGTTACCTCAATATCTCTAAAAATACAAATGAATACATGTATTAATTAGCCCAATTTCCGTCATGAAATTTCGTTAAAACTGTATTGCAATAAATTAAACCGTTAAAAAACTACAGAAGGTTCTAATGTTACGTGACTCACCCTGTTTATTAAGAAGGGCATACGTGCTATCGCTAGGAGATGAGGAGAGAGGCTTAAGATAAACAGCCACTACTGTTTAACGCATAGTGTATTCTATGTTTTTCTTGTTTATTGAATTCTACCAGATCCCTTTAAAACTATGGCTCACCGCCAAGCACAAAAGTAAGTTTGTAAATTCATAATATCTTTGAAGTCCACGTACAGTTGCTTTTAGATTAATTTGAGCAAATAATTTGACAATCAAAATATCACTTCCGAAAAACAAATGTACGGATTAAGAATTGTGTTTTAACTGAGTATGTATACAAAATTACGCAATACCGTTAAATTACTTCCTTTATTGTGTGTCTTTTGCCACTCAAGACGTTATACACAGACTTCTTGAACACACAAACCTTCTCCGCTGTTGTTCTTGCTTCCAGCAACCCTTCGTCAAATCCCAGAATGTAGTACAGAGGCAATTTGATTGGATCTTGACACATCGCCATTGGTGTTCGCCTGTAATGTCTTGTTTATTTGTTTAGTTAGTGACTTCTCCAACTAATTTTATCTCTTAATGCTGCATGAAGTATCTTTCTCTCCCTCCGTATATTTCAACCTTGTCTCCTGTGCGTTTGCTCTTTCTCTCTAAAAATGTTGGTCTAAATATTAGTGCTTTAGCAGCCTTGGCGAGGTGCCGAGCCCTGTGCAGGCACGCAGACATAAACATATATACACACACGCATGAAGAGACTTACTCGGATCACAGAAGAAACGTGATGAAAAAAATAATAATAGCCATTAAATGTGCAATTCTGAGTGTACATCGTAATAAAACGGCAGCGTTAAAAGGCGGAAGAGCGCTTTAGCCGCCCGCTTAGCATCATTTAGAGACAGAATCGCTTTAAGCTGAGTATCGATTGGGCAGCTTTCAGGCATTATTCGCGTAGTGCAGTGACGTTACGAATTCAATTTTGCTGCATCAAAGTGTCGCACATAAGTCTATGATATCCAAATATACATTTCTGTTTCTCTTGATAGTCAGGCAATAAAAATGAAATATCATCGGGCATTAAATACATCTGTTACGATTGTAACGTTGGCTTGGTGTTACAAACATTAGAGGAAACGTCTTATCCTTAAATTTCGTTTCAAATTTCTATTGATCCGTAAAACAAATACGGAGATGTTTCCTTGCCTTGAATTAAGATATTATACGAGTATATAGAGGCAAAAGAGGTTTAGAGCACTAACAAATATCACTGCAGTGCCTTTGATCAGGAAGCTCTTAAGTTCGTGTCCCGACGGTGGGAGAATTTTTGACACTATAGCTAGATAGCTATATCAAATTCAGCTACTGTCTGGAAGAGAATTCTAGCTTCCGGCTGCTCTAATCGGTCTTTTTCCGTGATTTCCCCGATCAACACCAGGCGAATGCCGGAGCAGAACCCTAACGAACACGCCATGGACCACATACGATCTTTCTTTCCTCTTCTTCGTCTTATCCTCACACATTACGTACACACACACGCACACTCGTATGCACTACACTACTACCCTTGTTGTGAGACCGGTCTGGAACATAGAGCTTGTACGGACGAAGACCGTGCAAGGCTGGAGGAAGACACCTGGAAAACACACGGCAAATACCAGCAAGCCGATGTAGGTCGGCGCCGAATCTCGTCTACCAGCGGGCGACGATCACCTCCAATCCTCCAATAAAAATGCACGTACTACACTTACGGGAATAATCACCTTAACAGTTAACGCTGCCGGAATCATTAACTAATCAATTTGTATCATACCTTTGATCCCTCCCAACCGGGAGCGGTAGCTCAGTGCATCAACTGATGTCACTGCAGCGCCTCTGACCGGGAGGCCCTAGGTTCGAGTCCTAATGGTGGCAGGATTTTCGACACTAGCTTTTCAGCTAGGTCGAATTCAGTCGCTGTCTGGAGGAGAATTCTAGCGGCCGGCTGCTCTGATCGGTAGTTTTCCGTGGTTTCTCCGATCAACAGCAGGCGAATGCCGGAGTAGTACCCTAACAAACGGGCCACGGACTGCGCGCGATCTGTCCTTCCTCTTCCTTGTCCTATTCTCTCCCCTTGCACATACACTTACACTAACAAGCACTACACTACCACATATTCCGGGAGATCGGTGGGGAACTTAGAGCTTGTCCCGGCTGGGGCGGTGCCGCGCTGGTGGGGAGTCCTGGTTAGGGGAAATCCCCGCTAGTAGACGGTAGGTCGGTGCCGGATCTCGCCATCGAGCGGGGGAAGATCACCGCCATCTCCCGAGAAAAAAACTTTCACTACACTAACGGGACAAATAACCAGAGCAGTTGACGCGCCCGGAAACACGAAAAAATCAATCAATCAATTGACCCCTCCCACGTCGACATACATATTGCTTTTTACAAAAATAATTACTGGTAAACAGTAAATGAAAAAAATTATAAACATGCCTTTCTGGAACTTGCACTCAAACACTAACATAACGATCCCTCCCGTCGACATTATTCAATCCATCAAAAATTATTTCCGCCCCGCACGCGCGTCGGAAGACGCGCGGCAAGGGCGCGTCCCGCCGCCGGGCACACGCGCGCGTCCAACAAGGCGGCCGCGGCCATCGGGCGGATTAGAGATGCCCCCGTCGGAAAACCTCATCCAATCTCGCCAATTGCGGCACGGCGCGCAGCCACCCTGTAATCTGGCTAATCCGCGCGGCGGCGTCGCGCTCACCGCGGAGGCGCAGCGTCGGGTCAACGAGGCGGCGCCGCGTCACGCCGCGCCGCGCCACGCCCCCGCGCCGCGCCACGCCACACTAAACCCCGCTATCACCGCCCCACCCCTTCCCGGCGCGCCCCCCCCCACGACGGCTGCGCCCTGTCCTGTTATTTCAACACGGTCTCTACTTGTCCCGCTCCGGCCCGGCCCCGCGCTCCACGCCGTGTGGCTCCCTGTCCGGCCACCGCACTACCGCACCCAGCCCCGATCTTCCAGTCGGATGTCGGTCGCTCTGTTGTGCCCTGGCCTGTTGTTCCAACATGGTATCTACACCCACCACTCCGGCCTGCTCCAGTACTCCACTACGTGTGGCACACACTTCCAGCGCACTACTGCACCCAGCTCCGCTCCTCCACTCTGGTGTCGTTCTGTTGTGCCGTGTTCTGTTGTTTCAACACGGTCTCTACTCGTCCCACTCCGGCCCAGCCCCGCACTCCTCTCCGTGTGGCACCCGTCCGGCTACCGCACTACCGCATCCAGCCCCGATCCTCCAGAAGGATGGCGCTCTGTTGCGCCCTGTCCTAATGTTTCAACATGTTCTCTACTCCCACCCCTCCGTCGTGCTCCAGTACTCCAATACGTGTGGCACACACTCCCACCAGCGCACTACTGCACCTAGCCCCGCTCCTCCATTCTGGTGTCGTTCTGTTGCGCGTCTGCCCTGTTATTTCAACACTGTCGCTATTCGCGCCACTCCGGCCAGTCCCCGCACTCCTCTCTATGTGGCACTCAGTCCGACCACCGCATTACCGTACCCAGCCCCGCTCCTGCACTCCGGTGTCGCTCTGTTGCGTCGTGTCCTCTTATTTAAACACGATCCCTCTATCCCGTCCCAGCACTCCATGTCCCACTACCTGATCCTACCACCGCCCTACCGAACTCTGCCCCGCTCCTCCACTCGGATATCGCTCTGTTGTTCCACGTCCTAATGTTCCAACATGATCTCCCCTACCACTCCGGCCCGGCCCACACTCTTCTCCATGTAGCACCGAGTCCAACCACCGCACTACCGCCACCATCTCCGCTACTTCACTGGGGTGTCGCTTGGCTTTGCCTTCCACTCTCCGCCTCGCCACGAACCATCTCAGCCCGTAAACCACAATCCTGCGACTACGCCACGCCAACCACTCACCAGGAAACGCAACGCCCATCCTGGCCTGTCTGCTACATACTGTCCGATCATTTCGAAACGGATTCTAGTTGCGCCACATCCTTGCGTCATAACTCTCCACTCCTATGACACCCCGTTCCACAATCGCACTATCGTCCCCAGCAGCGCTCCTCCTCTCGGGAGCCGCCTCGCCTTGCCATGCACTCTCCGCCACGTCTCGAACCATCCCAACCCACTATCCACATTCCGCTGTCCTCGTCATATCCACCACTCGCCAGGCAAGGCAGAGCCGCATCCTGCCCCACCCTCTCCATGCGAACTTCTACAATCTCGCGCCGCCCTCCTTGCCACGCCAATTACAACCCGTCTATCTGATAAGTCGTCGACTTGTCCCTTCATATCCCGCCATCCACGTCATATCATTTCATGATCCGCCAGGATACACTTTTCCCTGCCACGACACTCCATGACCCACCGAGATACATCATGACCGCCTCGACACACCATGACCCACCACAATTACCGTGCTCCGCAACGATAGGCGTGATCCACGACGATACGCCAAGTCCCGCCCCGCCATTCTATATCATGCTCCTCCGCGACAGAACAAGACTCCCGCTATGACCTGCTGCTGACATTGCGCAGTAGTGAGGATTTGGTGCCATCGTGGGCCTCTAGGAGCCAAACAAATGTAATGCCCGGGCCCCACTCCCCTCCGGTGCGCGGCCGCCCCAAATACAACCTGCCCCAAATTACAATTCGTCAACCCGCCCACCTCGACGCACCATGACCCACCTCGATCCCTCCAAAACTACCGTGCTGCGCAACGATACGCGTTATCCGCCACGATACACCAAGGCCCGCCCCGCTACGATGCAAGTCCCGCCATGCCACACCATGCTCCTCCACGACCCAACAAGGCTCGCCCCGCCACCTCCCGCCATGACTTGCTGCTGACATTGTGCAGCAATGAAGATCACCTTCATGGGCCTCTAGGAGCGCGACGAATGTAATGCCCTCCCCCGTCCCCCTCACGAGCGCGCCACCGCCCACAATGGCGTGATTACAGGATTTGACGCAACGCGACGCCACGCACCGCGACGCGCCGGCCGGCGCCCCGACGCGCATTGTTCGGGCGGTGAGGGCCTCATGTGGAGGGTGGGCGGGAAGAGCCGCGAACGGGCGGTTGTGCGAGTAGGTGGGGTGGGGAGAGGGAATGTAATGTCAGGAGGGAGAGAAGGGGAAGGAAGAAGGTGTGGGAGGGCAGGAGATGACGTGGCGGAGGGTCAGGCGATGCGTGTCACGGGTGGCTGGGAGATGGCATGGCATGGCATTGCATGGAACGTGGCATGGCATGCAGGGGCGTGGCGGGGAAACAGGACGTGACTTGGCTGGGTGAAGCGTAACCCAGAGGGAACGGTAACGGGTAAATGGTGGTGAATGTGGTAGGAACGGGCGAAGATGGAAAATAGACGAGGCAAAAGGCGGGATTTCGGGTGGAGAAGAAGTGTGAAAAAGGAGAGAGGAAGGAAGGGATAGGACTTATGAGTGAACTGGGCTGGTAGATGGTGGGTGGTTCGATGGGGAATTGTAGCAGACAGTTGGTAAGGAGAGAGAGCGGTATGGACCTGATGGCGATAGTGAGCTCGGGGTGATTGTGTGCTCGATGTGATGCCGTTGGCAAAATAAAATTATTTTACAACATTTATTCTTGGTAACGGTTACATGTATTATTGCAACCTCAAACACTTCAGTCATCACTTAAAAACACTGAACCAGACGAAAGGCGAGCGGTTGAAGAAATATATAATTTAATTTATTGAAAACTTAAAAATTTAAATAAAAATATTTGTTTGTTATTAAAAATCTGTGTATTCTTAGCAAAAGTTTAAAGAAACAGAATGAAAATTAACGTCAACACGGATTTAAACTTCAACGCCTAGGCTTCGGAATACGACGACTTTGCTACTAGTGTATTTGTGAGTATTTTCCTATAAAATGACACAGTAACTGTGACACCTAACAAAATTTTCAGAATTGAACTTGAAATTAGTCAGAATCAATCAATACTCCAAAAATGTACATGAAATAATTGAAAGATCTGATATTGAGAAATAGATTTCATTAAGAGAGAAGTACCTAGTCTAGTTGTTGAAGGAAATCTAAACATTTTTTAAGCAAGTTTCAAAATTCCAGAAATTATATGAAAATCCCAACTATGCCATATTATTAAGAAAACTTTACTCCTTTCGAACGAAAAATATAAAGAAATTTCGAGCTGTTTTTCTGAAAGCATGTTGACACGAGTTCCTGCATCGTTACAGAATATTTTTTACACCAAGTTTACGAGAAAGTAAAGGCATTTGGTCCGAACAGAATAGGTGTGACAAATCAAATGTGAAAAGATTTATTTTTCGAAATACTTAAAGAAAATGGAAGATTGCAGTTTCTATACTAATTCTATGATTTATGGAAATCGACGTATATATATATATATATATATATATATATATATATATATATATATATATATATATATATATATCTATCAATGGATAGATTTTGTTACGAACAATAGTTATTCTATTCCAAAAGGATGGTACACCAACGGCTAGCGATATTGTGAAGCTCTCACAAACTTCACAAAGTAAACAAACATAATTCCTTAAAAAAGGCGTGTTCATTAAAAACACTATGTAACATTTCTACTCATACTGTAAGGCACAGTGAATGTGCGCCAGAGGTGCGGATGCTAAGGTGTCTCTTTTTGTCGAGCAGTTGGAACCTCCTCATTGCAACGCTAGGATCCCTGAAATTCGATTTCCACAAATCCGTTGCAGATGACACACGTCACCTGCGACTCATGAGATCCGAACATTGGAGAGCTCTTCGCGTCACCGTGTGTTTCCATTCGAATACGCTTTCGTGCTTAAACCACCATCCGCGAATATAGAATGTCAAATATCAGCATTGTGTCGACGCATTTGCAAAAACGAAGATGACAGGTCTCTCCTTATCAAATGGAACCATCACTTTGATGCGCGGAAAGGCGAAACGTCTGGATATTGATCATATGAAACAACGTTATCGTCTTTACGTCCTCAGGTAATAGCTTTTAAAGCATTTAGTTCAGAAGGTGGTGCCTTTGGGGAAAACGTAATGGCAAGATAAGGTACAATGGGATGGAAATGGGCGAAAGCTAATAGAAGTTCAGCAACAGTGTGGAAACTAAGAGCGCAAAGGAAAATTGACGAAAGATAAGTAGGCAGAGTAAGAGTCGGAAATGATAAGAGAAAGCAAGTCTTTTTTTATCTACACGTTTTTGTCATAAGGCCAAGATAAGAGACTAATGCAAGATGTCATACGCCAATAAAACAAAAATTGGCAAAAAACGGTTAGAGGAAAAGTGGGAAGATAGAAAATGTGTGTTCATTGCCGAAGGACGAAGACGACAAAGTACATGAGAGAAGAAGCGGCGACAAACAATGAAGAATTAACGGAAGAAAAAATTATAAGAAACAACATACAAAAAAACTTATATGAATTATAACAATGTTATATGATACAAAAGTGAAATTGAAAGAGGTAATGGTACATTGGCGATAAAGTGTGAATGTTTCCTGATAGGATGGAAACACTTGTAAGACCACGTTGACATGTAATTTAAGTGTTTTAAGCAATAAACAGGATATATAGGTAATTTAGTGTATATAGTAATACGTATATAGGTAATTTACCACACGTTCGAGATGAATTAAAAACAAGAAGACGGATCTCCAAACTTTTTGACAAACAGCTAAACAGTTAATGGACATATGTGGGATGCGTTCTACAGATAGAAGTGATTAAACAAATTGTGCGAAGTTGGGTGTTTATCCTTTTGTTTTAACAATATCCATCGTGATTCGCTTTGCTCGCACATTTCCAAGTCCACTGCCCCGGACCGGCATAGGTTACTATGCCGACGATAGTAGGATTTTCGACATTAGCTACGTAGCTAAGTCGAGTTCAGCTCCTGTCTGATGGGGAATCCTAGCGGCCGGCCGCTCTGATTCGTAGTTTTCAGTGGTTTTTTTTCGAGTAACACTACGAGAGCCGATGGTCTTTCATATCTAGAAGGGCCGGAGCGGTCATTTTGACCGCCAAGTCTTTTTGTTTATACCTTTCCAAATTAATTAGTTCTTTTGGAAATATAATCATCAAATAAAATGTTATATTCCGTGCATCCAAGTGTTATTTAACACACATTTTTATTTTAGCTGAGAAAAAATAAAAAAATAGGATGTGAAATATGTTCTTATTAAACACTTTTTTACGTTATAACTAGACTTTTTATGAACGATTCATACGCACAACATTTATTTATTCTTTGCCACACTTAACGCGAACAGTTTCCTCACACATTCTTCAAAACTGCTGTTTTGTTCTGTTTACGTTGGTGTTTTGTCTGATATTGTTTTCACTTGATAGGTGTGGCTGTGTCCAAATTTTGTTGAACTGGATTTCTGCAAGGTCCCGCTGTACTCAGAACGTGCTTTCTACGTTGTTCTTCAATTAACTTCAAAATATATGAATGTAAAGATACTTTGCTCATTGCGAGATTCTTGCTCATTAATTTATTAATTACCCATGCATTCAAAGCTGCAAGATCAAGTATATTGTTAACCACACGGACTGCCCATCTTCGTGACCCTACATTTACAGTATATTTTTTGCCACCTAATCAACAATATCTACCCCGTATTTAGTTCCGTTGTAAAATATAACAGTTTCTGGTAGCTTTTTTTCTTCAGATTCAAATTGTACGTTTGTGTTGAAGGTGCTCAGAATAATTATATGTTTGTTCTTCTTACCTTGATACACAGTGAGCGTTGCATTATCGGTATTCAGAATTGTGCGGTCAAAAATTGTTTTTTTTTCAAGTTCTTCGCGCACATTGGAATTTTACTTCTATTATCTTTTATGCTACGGAGAATATTGGTTCTTAGATTTGAGCCGTTCTGCCAGTTTTAGTGAGGTAGAAAACTTGTCACAATTTACGATGCGCCCCTTTCTTATAACCGCTCAATTATTTTCATAACGCCATTTTCTAGCAGGCACTCTTTAGTAGATCTCTGTTTATTCTTACCGAGATATGGAATTGCATTACATAAATATTTCGAGTCAACGTCAGCCAATAGCCAGAATTTAATGCCAAATTTATCCGGCTTATTTGCTATGAATTGAGTAAATCTACAGCGCGATTTAGAAGGAAACAGTTGCTTGTCCAGAACTGTATGAAGCCCAACAATTCTCTACAAATTTGTCCAATAGAGCAGAAATTTCGATTTCAGTTTTTCAATCCTCGACTACAATTTCTTTCTTCCTCAGAATGGAACTCGCCAATTCGCGATGGCGTGAAACTCATCGCCCTTTATCTTCAGCATGATACTGACGAGAGACAACAAAGATTTCGTTCATAGAATGTATTGAATGGCAATAAGAGACATATCGTTCGAGAAAGGACGCAAAAATAAGTGTATATTTAAGCGAGTGTTGAAAATATGATTAGCAAACGTCTCGCATGTCCAAGGAAATATATGGAAACGACTCTAGGCAGAGCGGTCAGAATGACCGCCACGGCACTTTTAGATATATAGATAAATAAAACCAAAGGTAACAATGGGATTTTTTTTAAAAAAAATCGCTAATGTATATTATAACAAATAAGTAAATGTCACAAAGTATAGATATCCTACTTCAGACAGTTTCAAAGTATTACACATTTAAAGTTGAAAAATGGTCAGAGGGACCGTTCCGCACCTTCTCCTGTTAACACCAGGCAAATGCTGGAGCAGTAACCGAACAAGCGGGCCGCGAGCATTATTTCCTTCCTCTGCCTGGTCCTATCCTCATCCGTTACTTACACACTTTTACATTCACATGCACTACAATATCACTTGTCGAGAGACAGGTAAGGACCTTAGAGCTCGTCCTTTGGTGAAGCAGTGCAACGTTTGTGGGAAGTACCTGGTTAAGGGAAAATTCCCACAAGCCGACATAAATCGACGATCTGGCCATCCGGGGGGGGGGGAAGATTACCACCACTTCCCACGATGAAAACATACGGTATCCTTACGTAACCAATCACCTTAGAAGTTGGCACGCTCGGAATCACCAATCAATCAAATCAATCAAAACGGGGCTCTGGTCTTAAGTTTCCGTGATTCAAGAAAAATGTCTCACTAATGTTATGCCAACATACAGATACGGCTAATTTCACTGGCTTGAAATCTCTCAAAATATTTTTTCTTTGCTCATCAATAAAGGTGTATTTGTCACACATATAAGTAACCGAATTACCTAAATTAAACACCAACTTGAGTAGTGGTTACACATTACACTTTCGTGAATAACCGACATCTCCATCGCATTTCATACGTGTACCATTTGCCCATATATTCCTCTATTTGCCAAATAATCAGGCTTGAATTTGTCCGTCTGCACACATAAAGAGTCAGAGTGCACTTCTCTACACAAACCTAAAAAACTGCAAGGAAGAGATAAATTAGAAAGAATAGACGAAACAAGTAAGACAACAATATGGATTAAAAAATTGAAAAATATCGAAGTTAGGGACAATTATTAAATGTAAAGAGAAAAAAGACATAATGTAAGCTATAACAGTGTGAGGGCAGACACAAAAGAGAAGAAAAAGCAAGGATACGCGTATATCCCAGTGGAGAACGAGGAGCATCTTGAACGACATAAGTAATAACTAGCGTGGGTGATATGATTGAGATGAATCACAACTACAAGATGTGAATAGACGGTTCCTAGTCACTATAGGCGTGAGTGTATAGATGTCCGCTGCTCAGACTAGGCGCAAGTGACGAGAAAAGGGAGATGGCAAGGCGTCAGATATCTCGCAAATGATGTCTTCTGCGGTTGATTAATTATTTTGTTGTTGGGTACATCAACAGCTATGGTCATTAGTCCCGCAAGTGTAGTCTGCTATATCTCAAGAGGCGCAGGTGTTTCCCACGCTGGAACGTGAGACTCAGCACCGACCTACACGTCAGCTTGCGGGTCCGGTCAGCTGTGAGCTCTCAGTTCCCAACTGGTCTCCCTACATGGATAATGCAGTGTGTGTGTGTGTGTGTGTGTGTGTGTGTGAGAGAGAGAGAGAGAGAGAGAGAGGATGAGGAAGGAAAGATCGCACGTGGTCCGTCTGTTAGAGTACTGCACAGGCATTCGCCTGGTATTGAGCGAAAAAAACGGAAAACAACCTGTCAGAACTCCTTGCCGATAGAATTCTTCTTCTGGCTAAATGAAATCGAACGAGCTATGTTGCTAATGTTCAAAAACCGCCACAGTCGGGACTAAAACTGTAGAACCTCCCAGTCAGCGAGGGCACGGTAATGCTCTCACTGAGCCATGGCCGTCGATGTTTCTTATTCGGACCGCCCCCTCAAGCAGTTGAAGCGTTCAACAAGGGCGGAGAGATCGACTGACGGTGAACGCGAGGCGGAACCAAGTGCCCTCCATAATCAAACGCATGGGAACGCACAGAAACGGAAGTCATCATTATTTTTTATTTCGTCTACGACGAGGGACCTGAATCGGTAATTCTATTCAGCAAGTGTGATTAGAAGAAGCAGCTTACCGGCTTCTCAAATCTAAGAGCATGGGTTCGATCCAAACCAAGGTGGGTGGATATTCGAAGGGCACAAAATATACAGAGACCATGTCGTATTCACGGAATATAAATTCACCCGGTGTAAAAGCCCGGAAAAATTAAATTCTTCAACTTTTCCCGTCTTAATAAGATACACTTTTCAGTTAGCCCGGGAGCGCTTCAAGTAAAGGATAATTTTTATTGAAGCCATTGTTGTGTTGCTCCCTGTAAATATGGGAGTGATAATCTACTTGCGATAATGGGTGCCCATAGTCTACTAAGTACAAATTTCCGGCAGTTTCAATCCGTATCAGGAATGGGCCAATTGATACATCTCCAAGTTCACACGAAAAACAATGAAACCAAACCTTCGACTTTGTTTTAAGTTTAATTTGCCTTTGTGGAATGCTAGGAGAATTCATTGCTTTTATTTGACAATAATTATGATTTTTTCATGTTTGGGGATTTATAGATATAGGTCAAGACATTAAACAAAATTCCAAACTGTTGAAAACCTTTTCAACAATGAGGCAGATAATGAAAACCAAACTTTAATTTTTTCCCTAAAATGGAACCAAATGAGGCAGTTTTAGTTTTTAAAATATCATCATTTCCTGTGACTTGTTATGCTGGTTCACGTTTCGAAATATAATTCACAAGGTAAAGAACAGACTTCTGAACTCTTCAGACAGTACACAATTTTATTGATTTTTTATTTTCATTATTGAGGACGGAATCCTCAACAACTTCAATATATCGAAGTGCTATAGCAACATCATTAACTGCGAAATTATTTACTAAAAAATTGCAAAATGGAAAAACAGGAGAACCGTGAAAATGAAACGGAACCGGTTTCTTACGGAAACCTGAACGTTTAAAAAAATGGTTTGATGCATTTGTTTCGATACATATTGATTAATCAGACATCCTTCAGTGAGCTGTACCGAATAGTTATCAGAGAAACTGAATTCGAGAAATTGAAATGTGCGAGTATCACAAAAATTCTCCTGGATGCGACAGAAGACTATATTAAGTGAACCAGAGATATTGCATTTAGATACAAAATCGAGTTTGCTCTCGGTTTATCTAGTTTATGATTTACATTTGGTTTTGAAAAATACGTGAAATGTCTTCTATTTTCAGCATTTATTTGTATTGTAGTCACATATCCCTAGTCTATCTTAGAACATCAACACGACAAGATTCCGAGATTAACAATGTTTCCAATTTTCTTCCTGTGAGGTTTAGGTTATTCTCTGTAGTAGTGAACCCTTCCGTCTCCAGCAACCGATGAGATATGAAAGAGGAATTTATAGACAGCACATGAATTCGTTTATTCAGAAAAGGTTATGCTCGTTTACTCAAAGATTTTTCAGTTTTTCAACACAATCTCGAGAATTCATCATGAGTGTTTACAGATTGACCAGAGGTCTCCATTAACAAATGAAGGCAGAGTACCAAAGCACTCTAAGGGAGTGAGTGGGTTTTTACTTAAAGTGCCTGAACTATTCAGGTAAACAGTCATGTAGTTATTTCATGTTCTCCCTCAGGATGTGGCTGTTTCCCCTCACTTGGAATGTGAGATACAGCTCCGACCTACAACTTCGTTTTGCAGGTTTTTTCTCCCTCAGTGAGGCACTGAGCCCTCTACGATAGGTACTATGCTCCCGACAGACCCCCGATATGTGCCCTAGTGTAGTGCATGTAATTACGTGCGGGTAAGGGAAGAGGACGATGGGGATAATGAACAGAATATCACCCGTGCCCTCGTGCCCGTTTGTTAAGGAACTGATTCCGTATTCGTCTGGTATTGACAGGAGAAACCATGAAAAACTACCGATGAGAGCAGCCGCCCGGTAGAATTCTCCTCTAGAGAGACGTTCAATTGCCTCTAGATGGAGGCAACAGTGTTTCCAATGAGATATTGCAGCTGGTTAAATACTCCGACTGATGTGTCTTGATTAGTTAGCGTAATTGCTGTATTCATATCATCGACGAGGTGGAAGAAATAGGAAAGAAATGAATCAGCCTATCGCATGTAGAATTACGGAATGGGCTTTCAGCCGTCTGTATAGGAATCCCCGAGAAAGTTGAAGTGCTGCAAATGCTATCGAAAAATAATTTAGAGTTTTTATGAAATCAAATATCTTAATGGTTCATCTGATGTAAGATAATCCAGTCGTCATTGCGCTCCTGAGGATAGTAGAACACAAAATATTATCTCTAGACATGTCTCAACTGATTTGAGTAAATTGTTATATTTGAAGACTTCCACTACACTAGTAGAAATCCACTTTAGTCTTGTTCCACGATTTATCAGATCGATCCATTGTTAGTGATTCCGAGCGCGTCAACTACTAATGTCATTAGTCCGGTAAGTGTGGTGCATGTCTTTTTCATCGGGAAGTGGCGGTAATCTTCCCACACTGGAAGGCGAGATCCGGCGCCGACCTACACTAACGGGGTTTTCCCCTACCAGGTATCATCTCATAGCGGGGCACAGCCCTAACCGGGACAAGTTCTAAGTCCCCGACCGGTCTCCCGGCATGTGGAGTAGTGTAGTGCATGTTAGTGTAAGTGTATGTGTGAGAGGTAAGGATAGGACAAGGAAGAGGAAGGAAAGATCGCTGTTCGTGGCTGGTTTGTTAGAGTACTGCTCCGGCATTCACCTGGTGTTGATCGGAGAAACCACGGAAAACTACCGATCAGAGCAGCCGGAGGCGAGAATTCTCCTCCAGACAACGACTGAATTCGACCTAGCTGAAAAGCTAGTTGATGCACTGAGCCACCGCTCCCGGTATGATTTACCAGCAGGCTCCATTATACAAATCTCGAAAGGCAGAGCAGTAAAGTTCTTGAGCGAATGACGGGATGGGCGGGGTTGGCAGGATCCAGTGGTGGGTCTCCTGTATCGCGTGAAAAGACGCCGAATGTCAATGTTGAAACGTACCAGTCCATCTCAGAACAATGTGAGGATGTTAGGGTTAGCCCCCCAACAAAGGGAGAGGAAAGGAAACCCCAACTAAATATATAGGACGTTGCACTGAAAATGATTGACTTTCAAATGTTAATTTCCTTCCATCGCCCAAAAGTCCAACCACCGGCCGGTCCTGGTAATTAAAAGGAGAAACGTACATCACAGGTCACTAGTGTCTCAACATACGAGAGGTTTGTGTGCAGTGAATCAGTAGACGCACGATTCTAAACCCGGTCAACGGTCTCATTTCCTTATTGAAGCCCGACTCCTGACGAACACACAGAAATCCATCGAGCACTTGTTTAGCGATTCACCAGGGGGCTCCATAAAACAAATCTCCGAAGGCAGAGAACTAAAGCACTCGGGCCGGAGCGAAGGCGGGCCGGGTGGGTCCTGTGGTCGGTATTCATCTCGCTTATCGCGGCGGTCGACGCCGGAAGACGTGCGAGGCAGCACAAGAGGCCAACGCGGGCGGCGGCGGCCAGCATGGGGGGGGAGGGGAGGGTGGGGTGGGGGCGGCGCAGCAGGGGCCCGAGGCGGCCCCCGGGGGCACGTAAAGGAAGAAAGGGAGAAAGAACGCGTCGAAGGAACGACCGCCGGCCGCAGCGGCCCCGCTCAAAATGGGCACCGCGCTGCGCCGCGCCGCAGCGACTTGCAGTGCGGTGGGGTGGGGTGGGGTAGGGTGGGGTGCGGTGGGGGAGGAGCGGTCGTACCGTCATGTCAGGTGAAATGGTCAACCGCGGGAGAGATAAGGAATCGTAGCATTCCAGATTAATATTCACCATGTTTCACCATTCCACCGTTTGTTTGCATATCCCATGTGCAATGACATACCGTACACATGTTTTTTTTTGTTTCCAATATTCAACATTTGTGTGCATATAAAAAATTTGAGCGATTAGAATGTCAAGTGGTTGCTCACTGTAAACTACTGGGTCTAGTGGGGTATTGAACCTCAGTTTATTCATACAAGTCCATTAATTATTGGTCTTCATTTTCTTCAGATACTCCTGCGGCAAAAAATAAAAAGGTCAACAATAAAAAATAATTGGCAGAGATAGATGACTGCGGCTGAAACTATTGTGTATTAAGGTCGCGAGTTAGAGTATAGAGTTAGGTTTGGATAATTTAACCAAGTGGTTATAGACTGAAGGGCAATGTCATACCACGACGTATCGTGTGTAGTATTCTAAATTATTATGAAATATTACATTTTTCTCCAGGAAAAAACTAGATTTACGATCAGTATTTTGTCGCTTCGATATAAATATCGACTTATAGATATGGAATGAGAAAAAGATGAAGAAAACGATGGGGAATGTCTTGTTCTAAGGAAGTGATGCATTATGAACACAGACAAAATAGAAATTTCTGTTGGTTCTCCTGTCCCTAACATAAATACCAGAAAATTATGGAGGATTCGATATTGTTCGATAATTTACATGTGAAGTAATTATATAATACGCGAATAATACACCTTAAGAAGAGAATTCAATTATCTGAATAAGGCTACAGAGTCAGTGTCAAAAAATCTTAAAGTTTACACCATAATTTTACTTCGATAATTTTAGAACGAACTAAAATTTGCAATAAACTAAAATTTAAACAATGTTGAGAATATCACTAGAATTCTTTACCAATCATTAGCATATCTCTTGGAATCAAATCGATGAAAAATATATACTGTACGAAAACGACTTTATTCCAAGAAACAAAAAAAGCAAATCTGAAAACAAAATTTTTCAGAAGTGACAGAAACCCAACAAATATTTAACGCCAATTTTTGAATGGAAATACCTTGAAGTTCATTATTATTATTATTATTATTATTATTATTATTATTATTATTATTATTATTATTATTATTATTATTATTATTAACCATTGTAGAAATCACGACCGCTAATAAGTAGTAGGATATGGATCACGGGATCGGTCAATTAATGAAACACTTTAGTTTGCCAACGTTTCGGAATATTTAATTCCTTCATCAGGGCTTATTAATACACAAACTGGTTAAACTTCATGTTCGCCTACAGTCCAACTCCAATATAGAGTTGCTGAAGCACACAAGTCCATTGCAAGTCCGACCAGGGCTACGGACCGAAAGAAAGTGATATTAGTAAGCCCTGATGAAGGAATTAAATATTCCGAAACGTCGGCAAACTAATGTGTTTCATTAATTGACCGATCTAGTGATTCACATCCTACTTATTATTATTATTATTATTATTATTATTATTATTATTATTATTATTATTATTATTATTATTATTATTATTATTATTATTATTATTATTATTATTATTATTGGATCAAATCTCTCTTAGCAACATTTTTAAAACAAAATAAAATCATGCTCATTGATCACAAATTTTGATTAAAAATTGATATACTACAAAATGTTGAGTGACTTTAATTCTAGTAATATTCATAACGATGTAAGACAATAATGACACCTCAAATAACGATCGTTAAATAAAACAAGGGACTACGCAAGTATACGTGAATGAATTCACGACAGCTATACACAATACAATTTCATCTCTTGTTGATGGCAAAGAATATGGTACGTGGCGAATGTATTGTAGCTTTGGTGGGGGTGACAACGGCCGCGTAAGCAACGGCGGAGACGAGAAGACCGTGACGCTTCTCGACTATGGAGCGACGGGGGCAGTCGTATCAGCGGGAGCGGGGACCAAAGCGGGCCGAAGGAGGGTCGCCTTTGAGTACACAGGATGCGGAAAGAACGGAAATGGCCAAATGGAAAGGCCATGAACCGCGAAAAGATGGGGGCGGGGATAGTTGTGTGGCGGGGATATTGTCGAGACGCACGGCAAAACAACGACGTGAAAACTGACGGGCACCATGAAAGGCGCCGGAGATGATAGATGAAGGCAGGGCAGTGAAAACGGTGGAGAAGGCGACGGTGGTGTGGACACCGAGATGTGAGTGTGAGATTGATATCGGCGTGTTGGGGAAGTGATGCTGGCGAACCGAGGAATAGTGACGAGAGCAGTGAAAACGCCATAGTGCAGGGTACTAGGATATAGATTGCGGCCAGTGACAGACTGAGCGGGAAGAATCGACCACTTGTGGGGAAGTTGACTTGCTGAGGGCAATGAAATGCGGCTGGCCAGATGTGACGCGGGGTGCTAGCACGGAGTGACACAGAGCTCCCGTATCCATAACCTGGACACTGGTGGCGGGGGCAAAGATTAACTTCACAGCGGGGAAGTAATGCTGATGAAAACAGAGATGCTTCTGGGAACGTAACGCGTCAACACATGGGAGCAGAGGCAGCGGGAAAGTGATGACGACGGGGACGGTAGCGAGGACATGGATAACAGAGGATACTGTGTGGGGCGGTGGCTGGGGACACGCCGGAAGAACCGACAACTGCTGCCGGAGGTGACGGCGTGGCGGAGTAGTGGCGTAGCAGCGGCGGCAGCATCCGACGAGAAGCGGGGAGCAACCGCAGGGTGTCGGGTGGATAGGCTCTCTCCCCTTCCCTCCCCTCCTGTCCTCCCCCTCCTCCCCCTGCCCCGCGGCGCCGGACGGGTTGCCTCCCGGGGGACGCGCGGCGCCTGCCCAAAGGAAGATAATGGTTCCTGACGCTCGAGGTCGCCCGGGGCCCGGGCGCAAGGGGATGTAAACACACGGCGCCGATGCCCTGCCCCTCCCACTCCTCCCCCTACCCGCCCCCACGTATGCGCCCGTTCTTTGCGTTCGGCGCCCGCCGCGGGCGGCGCGGGACAAGCGGAGAACAGGAAAAGCGGGGCCGGAGGTGGAGACGGAGGCGGAGGCAGAGGCGGGGGCGGGACGGGGACGGAGACGGAGGCGGGGGCGGAGGCAGAGGCGGGGGCGGGACGGGGACGGAGGCGGAGCGGAGGCGCGGGACAAACGGAGAAGAGGAAAAGCGGGGACGGAGGTGGAGACGGAGGCGGAGACACAGGCGGGGGCGGGACGGGGATGGAGGCGGAGCGGAGGCGCGGGACAAGCAGAGAAGAGGAACAGCGGGGCCATAGGCGTGGTCGGGGACCAGGGGGGAGGCGGAGGTTAGGGCGGGGTCTGCGGCAGAGGCGTGGGCGGAGGCGTGGGTGGGAAGGGGAGGAGGGGCGGGGAGGAGGGGCGGGGAGGCGTGGTGGGGAGGCGGGGCGGGGAGGCATGGTGGGGAGGCGGGTGGGGTGGCGGGGCGGGGAGGCGGGTGGGGAGGCGGGGCGGGGAGGCGTGGCGGGGCGGGGAGGCGGGGCGGGGAGGCGGGGCGAGGGCAGAAGCGGTGGCAGGGCGGATGCGGGGGCGGGGGAGAGGGCGGGGGTGGAGGCCGAGGCGAGAGCGGGGTCTGCGGAGGAGGCGGGGGCAGAGGCTGCGGCGCAGGCGGAGGCGGGGGCGGGGCGGAGGCTGGGGCAGCGACGGGGAGCGCGGCGGCGAGCGCGGCGGCGAGAGGTTTTTAAAGAGGACTAGGAGGGCCCCGGCCGCTGAGTCACGGTCGCTGCCTTCCAAAGCGCCGAGATACCTTAACGCGTTGGAGTTTCGGGCGGCGCGCCGGGCATCCGACGCCTTCACTTTCTCCTACGGAGCCTCTACGAGAGCCATGCCTGCTAATACCGGTTGGGCGCGCGATGAGGTTGGCGTTTTACACACCTACTTCCGAATCAAGACGACGGGTATAATCAGAGTTTTACAATTCACATATAAAAAATTGGTGGACGTCATTGTTAAACACACGAAAGATAATATATCTATCGTGAAGATTACGATTTTGTCGGGTCCTTTCTGGATAAGTATCTAACTCAATGCTAATTAATAATTAATTTAAGGCATAATTCATAAACAATAATTTTTTAAACACTCATCAGAGTTTAGGTTAACTAAACTATGTCGGCATCGCAAATTAAACAGGATCTGAGATGCTAGAAAGTAGGCATAAGTGAAACCTGTGAAATGTTTATGATGGGGAAGGAGAAAGACGGATGGATAGCTGGATTAAAAAAATAAATGACTTCTTTAACAAGTTTCCAGAAGTAATGAGTTGTTGTAAGACGCTAGTGGGAAGTCATTGTTCATGAATGAAGAGGGCAACACTTTGCCCTTTTTTTTCAGTGGCTCTCTGGGAAATAGAATCCCTAAGTACTAACGTGGAAAATTTATTAGGTTACGGTTGAAGATTTTTTTTCGATACTGAGGACGAGGATGTACAACAATTCTCATTACTACTTTAAAGCGTACGTGCATGAGACATAATCGAAACACCCTAAAATTGTAATATTCCAATCTATATCAAACAAGAATGTCTACATTCTCAGATACATTTATTCCGATTTTCAGTTATGAAATGTGAAAACGTAGGATGCTGAAACGGGGTTTCAGACGTTATTTTGATAAATTCCCCGGTATATATCCCAATACAAGAGATCAAAATACATTCCACAAAAACAATTCGAATCTTTCTAGAACATTATCTCTTGAGTACCAATAATTTATTTATTTCTAGAAAAATATTATCTTTCTTAAGCACTCATCTAATATGAAAAAGATCTTCCAAACACTTAAAAATTATATTTACGAAGTCTCCATTGCGTACTTACATTACTTATTTCAATATTTAACATTTGCAGTTTTCTCTATCATGTGTAAGCCATGATATACAGTTACATTCCGCGACATTCTCGAAATAATTTCGAGTATAAGTTCAGCGGTGTTCGAACTTAGTTCGTTGGTGCAAATCGAGCATATTCTAGGAAATAGGACGTTCTAATTTTCGTAGACAACTTCCTTAATATTAAGTTAAGAATTTACCACGCATTAATTACTCCTAGAAACATTTTCGAAAAAAAGTCTCGAACATAAATATATAAAAGTCTCTAACATTAATATATTCTCTTTGAATCTTGTTTACTCTATAATTCAGGAATATGTGTAAAGAATCCCCGAAACCCCACGCGTACGCAATTTTCTCTGCAACACTTACGAAACACGAACAATTATTTTCATAACGACATTCGAGAACCAAATTTCGATGAGTTTTCCGTGCACATCCAACTCGAAGCAACGATCACGTCGCGTCCCATCCCAATGGAACCCGAAGACCAAACCTCCCTTGGCGACCACCTCCCGGAAACTAACAACCCCAATCACCTCCCATCCGAACAACCGCGCGCCCCCGCACTGCTCGTCTGGTGGAGGGAGCGAGGCAGGGGGGCGGACACATTCCCCCGGTGCAATCAGCCTCTTCATTACCGGGTCGCATCGCGAACCGGAATATTTTTTTCACGAGTGGGAATTGTCGCTCCCATCGCCGCTGTGGACGCGACCGCCGCCGAAGAGAGGGGGCGGAGGGGAAGGGCAGCGCGGCCGACGTCATCAGGACGCTGACGACGCTATGAATAAGGCATGGGTTCATACCCCACGGGTCGCGCACAGCCACACTCTGCCACAGGCGAGGAGCGGGGGAGGTGCAAACCGGGCGCAGGGTGGAGCGGGGATGGCACTGTAAAGTGCGGGGGCGGGACGAGCTGAGAGCAGGGGAGGTGTGGAGCGGGGATGGAGAGGGGGTACGTTACGAGACGTAAATCGGTGACGGGTGGAGAGAGAACGGAGAGGAGCAATGTACGGGGCGGAGTGGTGGCTGGGGAAGAGAGGGGACAGAATAGAGAAAACCCGGGGTGGACCGGGGATGGCGTGGAGAGAAATCGAGGCGGAGCAGGGATGGAGAGAGGCGGAAAGAGGACGGAGCGTAGGCGGGTTGGATGGTGGCCGGCGTTGAGCGGGGAGGCGTGGGGCGGAGTTGCCTTGTAGCGGGGAGAGCATGAAGAGGGGGTAGCCTGACACAGGGATGGTGTGGAGCGGTCGGGCGCGTACAGCGGGGACGACATGGAGTGGGGCGGCATGGAGCAGGGGCGTCATGGAGTGTGAACAGCGTTAAACAGGGGTGGTGCGGAGCGTAAAAGGCGTGAAGCGGGGGTCGGCAATGAACCAGGGCGGAGTGGAGCTTAGGTGGCATGGCGCGGGTGCAGGATGGTGCGAGGGTTGTGAGGAGTGGGGGCGGCGTAGAGCGGGGAGCGTGATATGCGGGGTTAGTGGAGCGGGGAGCCAGAATCGGACAGCGTGGAGCGGGGCGGCGAGGAGCCGGGCGGGAAGGAGCGGGGCGTTGAGGAGTGGGGCGGCGAGGAGCGGGGCGACGAGGAGCGGGGAGGCGAGGAGCGGGGCGGCGAGGAGCGGGGCGGTGAGGAGCGGGGCGGCGAGGAGCGGGGCGGCGAGGAGCGGGGCGACGAGTAGCGGGGCGACGATGAGCGGGACGGCGAGGAGCGGGGTGACGAGGAGCGTGGCGGCGGGGAGCGGGGCGGCGAGGAGAGGGGCGACGAGGAGCGGGGCGGGGAGGAGCGGGGTGGCGAGGAGCGGGGCGACGAGTAGCGAGACGACGAGGAGCGGGGTGACGAGGTGCGGGGCGACGAGGAGAGGAGCGTCGTGGAAGGGGAACGGTGTGGAGCTAGGGATGCAAGGGAGTGGGACGGAGGTTGGGCGGGTTGCAAAGGTGAATGAGATCAGGGGAAGGGAAATATTTGGAGAGGGCAAATTTTCTGGATTCGCTGTGCTTTTGTAACCATTCCGAGCTCGCACGCATTTTAAATTATGTAAGTGACGTCTAGGAATTTTCGGTTATTTTTATGCAACTGCCATTTCTTCTCCGGGTTATCATTTCTTCATCGGCACGATGTTTAATTCAGGCCCGGATAACATTAATACTTTTCCGCTGATTCCATGCTACAATGTAATACTTTAGTGAAGGAATAGTCTTTGGTTCCTAATCAATTTTCTTTCAGGGTACCCTCGACGTTTCATTGTTCTTTATTTTCCCGTTGGTTCAGAGATAATTTTATTCAGTTTCTTTAACACTCTTATATTTTATATGATTTGACATCACATCTGATTGTGTACATTTTTACCTCCTCACCCTTAATAGTCAAAGAGAAAGTATTGTTTTACATAATAATATAATACTAAGTAATATATAAATAATTATAAGCATTTTCGGCAAAAAACAACAATTCTTCTTGGGTCCAGGCGGCTAAAATAATGGATAACTCTGCTTACTATATTTAATTACTTCTAACAATTTCCGGAGTCAGAATCCATGTTTATAGGGTTCTTGAGACCGAAAAATCGATTAACGACGAAACATCTCTTTCCATCTGTCCGTCCGTCTGTCGATTATCCGTCCGTCTGTGATCAAAACTAGCACCAAAACAGTATAGCCGATTCTCTCCAAAATAGATACTCCTGGATCATTTTATATGAAGTCGGGGCCCTCGGAATTTGAAGCTGAAATTTTGATTGTTTTACTTTACATTAGATGAAGCCTCAAATTTTTACGTAACATGAAGCCTCCACAATAATTTCATAATTTTCTCGTAAATGGCTCCAAATCTTTTATTACACCTTCTTCTCGGATAGCGTAAAGATTCATGGTGTAGATCTCATTTTCGTTATAATTCATAATTTTTTTTAAAATCCCAAAAGTTTAATTTTTTCCGGCATTTCCTTACAACTACAACACTGAATTGGTTGGGATTGTTTCCTCAATGACATATGTTCTTGAAAGACGTATCTTGAAATAAGATCGTGTACACTATTTTCAAATGAGTCCATTTTTTCAAAGTGGAATGATGCAGGTGCCATTTTCGTTGAACTCTGAATTTTGCAACTTAAAGAAATAATGCTTATGATAATATATATGCTATTAATACATCACTAGTTTTACGTTGCGTTCCTGACCATGATCATTTTAACTCAGCAGAAAATGTGGAGTGCTGTATTACGATTTGATCCAGCTCCGCTATCTTTGCGTCCGTCTCGTTCGTGCGATCGCCTTTACTCAAGTGCCAGAAATGAAATTAGTAATAAGTATACCTAAAGGGATAATACAACAATATAATTGCTTGTGAGCGAGATAAGCTGCTTTATAAAGATAGCATTTTACGTACGAACTATTGGTGAGGTACTCTCAAAATCTAAGTAAAGTACACGCTGCAGTAAATATAAAAGGCAGTTCGCCCTTGTATTAAGATAAATTTAAGTAGTTTCTTTACAACGAATGAAACACACCGTCGTCAGGTATATTCTGCAAAGTTGCGCAGTACCAGGAATAATACTATTCCTCACGTGTTTCACAGATAAACAAGAACATTCATAGCTGTATTTCATTTTGTTGTTTACTACATACATGTGTAACCTGGTTTACTATTGCCGGGTCTCCCAAACATTTCCCATTAGATATAGTACGGTAACCAATAAAGTTAAAGAAGCAACGAAAATTATGACAGAGTTGTAAAAGGTTGATCTCATGTATATTACCTTCAGACGTTTATTGCGTTGTATAACACAAATGAACTGTTATTACAGCAACGCCTCTCACACCTTTCAGTGTGCAACCCTGCATTATATAGGTCCAGTTCTTTTCAAAAACAATTATTATAATTATAATTTTACTAAGTTTACTCTGTTTATCAAAAGGAGAGACTTAGAGCTCCGTGATTAAATCACACAGAATGTGAAAGAGAAAAAATAATTTCCTTTTAGAATAAAATTCGAGATTCTGAAGTGCTCTGACAAATTGTGTAACGAAGTGGTTTCCGGACGCGTCATTTGCAATGTGCTCATTACCCCGTAAGTGTAGCCCACGTTTTTATCACGGGAAGTGACTGAGTTATTCCCTCTACATTGTGAAATCCGGCGCCGACCTATACGTCGGTTTCCGAGGTTCGCCTTAACCATGTATCTCCCACCAGCGGGACAAGCTCTAAGCTCCCGAGAGGTCTTCCGCCATGTGTGGTAGTGTACTGCCCGTAAGTCTGTGGAAGTAAGGGATGAGGATAGGACAAGGAAAAGGAAGGAAAGATCCTACGCGGTTCGCGACCCGTTTGTTTGGGAAGTGCTTCATTCGCTTGGCGTTGATCAGAGAAACCACGGAAAACTACCGATTAGAGAAGCCGGCCGCCAGAATTCTTCTGACAGCGCATCACCTGAAAATGATTTCGCATTTTAAGGCGCATCAACGGCTATAATCATTCCTCCCGTAAGTCTAATGCGTACTTTTTATCGCAGGAGCTGGCGGTGTTCTTCCCCCGCTGGGTGGTGAGCGGCGCCCCACCAGCTGCACCCCGCCCCAGCCGGGATAAGCTCTGAGCTCCCGACATGTATGGAAGTGTTGTGCATGTAATTAATGGGTGAGGATAGGACAAGAAAGAGGAAGGAAACAACGCGCGCTGTCCATGGCCCGTTTGTTATCCTCCGATTTAAACATAGCTGCACTTCGATGTCACGAGCTGGAAAGGGAGGGGGACATTGTTATCCAATCAAGAGCTCCAATACAAAAAAAAAGTTTCAAACGAAGTTCCTGATTGGATGAGTGTTCCCCTCTCCTTCCTACTCGTCACCTTGAAGTGCAGATATGTTTAAATCGGAGTATAAAATAGTGCTCAGGTATTTTCCTGGTGTTGTTCGGAGAAACCACGGAAAACTATCGATGAGAGCACCCGGTCACTAGAGTTCTCCTTCAGACAGCGGTTGAATTCGACCTAGCTGTGTACCTACTGTTGGTCTCAAACAGTGAGATTCGGGGAGTATGGTGGGCTCTTCACTAGATAGTCGCACTGTGAGATTTGACACCGCGAATGTGACAAAAGTTCCTCATGCGCGCAGTCGGGCAGCAAAAAAGGAATTCCCGATTATATAGAAGGGGCACTTCTACCGTATTAGATGATTGTTAACAATACGTCAGTTTGAAAAATGTGACCGAAACCAACGATTTAATTGTTGCAAAATGTACAAGACATTCTAGAATCTGTTAAACTACAGCTTGGGAAGGAGTAAGTAAGCATTGATAGCGGGCATCTACACTTCGATTGTTCTAAAGTGGCCGATGACATTAGATTATTGTTCTACTTGGATTTAAACATGACAGCACTTGATGTAAATCAGCTGTTACGGTGTCATCCAATTGAGAGGTTGAACGTCACCACAGTGACGTCACTGTAGTGACGTGTAAGCTCCCGATGGGATGACACCGTAACAGCTGACGACCTGCCATAAATCCAAGTATAGACCTCCTGCCTTATAAAATGTGCCTTTTTAATTAAATCGCGAACGTCCTTCGCTACCTTGCTCGTCGCCTCAGAAATTTGCTTACCACTGTTAAAAATATTCATTTCATGAAGCAGGAGGTCTAACGAAACCCAAATGTTATCAGTCACTTTAGAAAAATCAAAGTATACTATTGTCAGTAGCTGTGTAAGTATAGTGTGTTCTGTTCCGGAAGGTGGCGATCCTCTTTCGGTGAAACATGACAGATGAAGCGGAACTACACGTCGGTTTGCGGGTTAATCCTCTTCGCGTATCTCCACCAGTGGTGCTTCTCCGCACCGGAACAATCTCTACACAACGGAAACGCGGCAATGTAGTGCAGGAAATTGTAGGTATATGTATGTATATATGTGTGTGTGTGTGTAAGGGACAGGAGGGGACATGAATGAGAAAGAAAAGGCCGCTCACGCACCGTGGTCCGTTGGTTAGGGTTCTGATCCAGACTGGTATGGATCGACGAAACCGTGGATATCGACCGATCAGAGCAAACGGCCGCTTGAATCTTCCTCCAGGCGGGGTCGTTTTCGACCCAGCTCCGTCGCGTAGGCCGGCGCATGCCGCGCGTCGCGAGGCCGCCGCCTTCTCCTTGGGAGGCGTCGCCCTTGGCGCCGGCGCCAAATCCGGGCGCGGCTCCAGCGCGACGCCCCGCGGCGCGCAGGCGATAATTAAGCAGAGGTGAAAAAAGGAAGGCGTAATTAAAAGAGCGCGCGCCCACTCCTCCGTCACCCGAACCGCCCACTCTACCCTGCCTCGCTTCCGCATCGCCCGCATCACCTATTGCCTTTGTCGCCTCCGCCTCGCACCCTTCATTGTTGTCGCCTCCGCACCGGGAGAGGTGGCTCAGTGCGTCAACTGATGTAACTCCAGTGCCTCTATTCGGGAGGTCCTAAGATTTTCGCTACTAGCTTGTCAGCTAGGTCGAATTCAGTTTGTCTGGAGAATTCTACAGGTTGGCTGCTGTGATCGGTAGTTTTCTGTAGTTTCTCCAATCAACGCCAGGTGAATGCTGGAGCAGTAACCTAACAAACGGGCCAAGGACTGCGCGCGATATTTCCTACCTCTTCCTTGTCCTATCCTCTCCCCTTACACCCACACGAATATATGCACTACACTACCGCACATTCAGGGAGACCGGTCGTGAGCTTAGAGCTAGTCCCGGATGGTCTCTCAGAGCCCTTAGAGCTAGTCTCAGCTCGTGGGAGATTCCTGGCTGGGAAATCCCTGCTAGCCGACGGTAGGTTGGCCCCGGATCTCGTCATCCAGCGGGGGAAGAACATCGCCATTTCCCGATGAAAAAACATGCACTACACTTACGGAACTAATGACCTTAGCTGTTGAATCGCCCGGAATCACTAACACCAACCAACCATTGGTTCCGTGGTTCTCTTGTCTCGTTGTTTCTTTTTCTGAACCATCCCACCGGCTGAGGTTAGCTCCACATTGCCGCTGTGTTTAGCGGCTCCATCCGACATGTCCTACGGTACGAGTGCTGCCGGAGACGGATTTGCAACACTAACTAGTTAGGTCGAATGTAGCCGCTGTTTGGAGGAGACTTCTAGCAGCTGGCTGCTCTGATTGGTAGTTTTTCGATCAATACCACGTGAATTACCGATGAGAACACTAACAAACCGTGCATAGAAGTGCCATCTTTCTTCCCTTCCCATGTCATCTCCCCCTCTCACTCGTCACCCCCCACACACACGCTCATACACACACACGCGCAGACATACGCACTCACACGCGCACGCACGCACACACACACACAGGTACACATACACACACATCCACTACGCTACCAAACGCTTCGGGAGACTAGTCGGGAGTTTAAAGTTTGTCCCAGTTGGGGCAATGGCTGGCTGCGGGAGATACATGGAGAAGGAAGTTCTCCGCAAGTCGTCGCTTATGTCGGCGCGGAATCTCGCTAACCTCTCTCAATAAAATATTTACTGCACGAAGAGAACTGATGATTTTTGGAGCTGACCTTCTCGTTGACATCAATCAATCAATCGATGCCACCCTCGTTCACTCCTCCACCAGCTGCCATCCCGCCTTCCCTCTTGACCCCTTCGTCACACTTATCTTCCTCTTCGGCTCCGTGGTACCCCTGTCACCCCGTTGCTCCCACGTCTATTTCACCGCCCTCGTCGCCTCACCACAGCCGGCGCCCTGACTTCATTCTTGTCACATTCGTCTACCCCGCCCCGTACGTTCCCCGTTTGTCCATCATCCCTGTCGACGCAAATTCCCTCTGCGTCATCTTCATCGCCCAGAGCGTCCAGCCTTGTCCCTTATTTTCCTGCACTCGTGTCTCATCTTCCTTATTCCGCATTTGCCTCCGATGACGCAGTCGCCCTCTTCTTCCCCAGTCGCCTCGCCCTGCCCCCTTTGTTCTCTCCGTCACACTTGCCTTCCCCGCCGACATCTTCGCCCCGTCGTCCTCGTAATCTCCCCCGGTCTGATTCGTGAGAAAGAACCCGGAAAGGAGTCTTTATACTAGAGAAACGAACGTTCGCGAGGAATCCGCATCCGCAATTAGGAGGTTCCTGAAAGTTCCACTTTAAAAAACAAAGCAACGAAACCAATTTTTCATTTCGTAGGATGGGATTCCTGTCAAAGAGCCAAACTATTCTTGGTCTGTGATGGTCTAGTTCTACGGTTGCGTCAGTTTTCAAATTACTGCAGTGCGTTCTCATCGGTACTATTATAACAATTTGATATCAGAGGGCATTGATTTTCATTATCCCACAAAGGATTTTAGTAGTTTTTCGCACAATTGGAAATAATTGGTTCCGCTCGACACCATTGTCATTTACAGGATTTCGGTTAGTTGAAACGAGAATCTGTGAATATAACGGAGTCTGGCCACAATGCAAACCGCTGGCATAATTCCCATCACCACTGTATCTAGCGTATGATGTTCCAGCCGACCTCGACTCTCGTGTACATCCCCTTCAATTCGCAAAGTTTACTCGTTGCCTTTGATTCATTATTTCAACGAGTATTTACTAAAAAGCAACGTTACACATTTGTTTAATATAATGATGTGCATGGGTTATTATTTTTACGTTCAATGCCTGGGGCGTATCAAATTAGTTAGGGAGAAGTGAAAGATTTTCAGTACATCAACAGGAATTTTCAACAGTTTATGTTTTGTCCAACAAGAAACCTAAATAAATGTCAATTAAAGCATATTTATTCTTCGAGCAAATTTATATTAAATAAATAATTCGTTGACAAGTATAAGATTATTTCTGAAACTCTTGCCAGCAAAGAATTGTTACCCGAACTCTTGTTATGCCACATTTTATTTTCCGTTATCTTTCTCTTCTCTGTCACAATAATTAACGCCAATGCCAAACCCCCCACGTCTTTCTCCAACCCAATTATCTTGGCCTTTTTCTGAGTCCAATCCGGCGCAATCGTATTACCTCACATCTAATCTTTTCGATCATCCTGGTCGTTCGGATCTCCTACACGGGAGAGACTTAATACACGTCTTAATATGCGGGCTTAATATTCGCACTTAGGACCTAATACACGGACTTAGGACTTAATACGCGTATAATAATATTTGTTGAAGGACACATATATTTACAATTTACTTACGATCTGAATTATATTCATTAATTCATTTTTATACAATTCAACGCTTTTAACAAGTTTTCACCACCCACACCATCTACTCTCGTTTCCTTTTTGTTAGAAGCAACTCCGCCTTCATTCTCTTTTCAAATATCACTTATGTCCCTCTCTTTCTCTCCCATCCACTTCTACACCAACCGCCCTCTTCACAGTTACCCGAAGCGCCCCAAACCTCTCTTCCCCTCTCGTTTCATTCACCCTCGCTACCATCTAATCCATTCTTTCCATCTCCGCTTCCACTCTTTCTCCTTGCCTCACTGCTCCAACCTCCGCCTGCACATCTTCTTCCCTCTCCATGCACGTATCGTCTTTGCACACTAGAGGTCATCACCTCCACTCCACTTACGCCAAATTCTCCATTTCTACTTTCGTCTTTGACGTCTGTCTCCACATACTCCGTCTCCACCTTCGTCTCTGTCTCCGATTACGCCTCTCCTTCTCCCATCACTTTTGCCTCCTTCCTCCTTCCACTTTCGCCTTTTTCTCACCTTCCATCTCTCCCTTTCCTTTCGCCACCATTCCTACCGCCTTCGCCTCTCCCTCTCCATTCGTCTTCTCTCTTCCCGCTGTCGCCTCCCCCTCCACATTTGTCTTTCCTCCCCTTCGCTACCTCCTCCACATTCTCCCCTTCTTCCGACCTTCTTCCCCTCCTCACCTGCCTCCCCCTCCTGCTCTCCCACCGCCTTCGCATCTTCGCACCGTTACCTTTCTCAAACCTCCAATTCAGGCTCCACCTTCCATTCCGCCTTCACTTTGCCTCCACGTGCACCGTCACCTTTCCCCCTGCATCCGCCTCGGCCACCGCCTCCGCGGCGGCGCCTCTCCGCGGACTAATAACACGCCGGTAATTAAACGACACGACAATCAAGACAGTCATAAATATGCAGCGACCTCAGCGCGGGCGCGCGCCGGCAGGCCGCGGTGGTGCGGGGGCGGTGCGGGGGCGTCTGGAGTTGCAGGAAGCGCCCACGCCCCCTCCCCCCATCCCCACTCGAAGACGCGACGCACGAGAAGCTGCGAGGAAATTTCTAGCGCCTCTATAAGGGTGCCGGTTCACAATGGGCTATTTATAGACAGTATCCTCTCCTCACTTCACCAGCAGCGGTGACTACTGACTAGACTACTGACTGGACGGAAACCGATGGAAATAAGTACTCGCCTCTCGTGCCGTGGGGAGAGAGCAATGCAGTAAATATTGTATTAAATGCATCTACAATGATATAATTTCGTGACGAACTAACAGATTCAGGTGACTATACATTTAATAGTCTAGTTACAAATAATATATTGCAATTTCCAAATATGCAAATGTTTATCTTCTTTGAAAGACCAAAGAGATAATATGGAGAAATTATTTCAATTATCGGAGTTTTTTCCAAAGTAATTGTGTTTGAAAATCAAACGATATGAACATTCTATTGAATGAATTAATGCAATGAGAATCGGAATTATCATATTTATACCCACCACATTTCCATCATAAATGTATGTTTGACACGCGCCAGAACCTCAAAAATGTAATTCTATCATAATGGCTAGTTACGTGATGGAATGGCGAATATATCTCATCGCTATGCTTTTATGATTTCCTTTTGAAAAGATATGGAATTGAGGCAAACCATCTAGTTGAAAGCGAAAGAGCCGGAAACGGCGTGTTGAAAACGCAAAGAAACAAACTATATTGAGAAAGAAAGTAACGATGCTGAGGACACTGAAGAGATATGCAATTCGGAATACGAGAAGGGCATACGATACTTTCAGATTTCCCCAGGCGATACACATTGTTTTCATCAGCATTCGTACATTCAAAATCGGCAGTTTTTGTTTCCAATGTTACCCACTGCCAAGAAACTTACATGATCAGGCATTCATTTGATTCTTATATTCTGAGCGAAGTACCAATACCGACTTCCTGTCTCCAGCAGTCTTTCTCGCATTCAAGAAACTGGAATGACGAAATAAACCGTGAACTACAAAAAAAGCGGAAATCTTCCAAAGAATAACTGCTTAATCGAATTGGGAATAATCGTATGTAGTATCGAGCTGGTCTAAAAAAATGAATTCGAATACACCTTCATACATATACACTGTTTCCGAGTAGAAGAAACTGAACGAAAACATGCTCGTACGCCAAGGTAACTAAATAAAGTCAAAATGAAACGAAAAACCAAGCAAAATCATATCAATTTCGGGTCTAAAGTTCGTCAAAAGTAAATATTTTCAACACTACTAATAGTAGTAGTGCTACAGAATGGCAGAGACTTCCTCGTACTAGTAACTTTTCTAATTTCTTTGGTCTGGCTTAGCTTTGCTGACTTTTGTCAGCTGCTATTTAGAATTCTAAAGAGATACTTTAAGAATATTAAATAAGAGTAAAGCCTCGTCCTAAATGGCAATTTTCATTGAAAAATTTGGAGCTGATTTTAAGAAAATGGCGTTTAAGTGTTACTGTAAATGCGAAATTTGAAGCATTTTTCATTTAAATTGTTTTTTGAAGCACATTCACTCACAAATGCAATTGTGTTAACAAATCGCTGGAAATGTGCAAATTAACGGAGTGAGAGATATTAAAAAAAATATATTTGTATAAATTTTGTACAAACCAAAGAATACAGCCAAATGAATTTTATGTCACCTTAAACAGTACAATTATCACTAGCCGTACGAAAAGTTTTAAGAAACAGTTTGGAGGAATTGTTGAGAAAGTGTAGTTTGAGCGTTTCTGAAAATGCGTAATTTTGATCATTTTCGCATAAAACTGTTGAGCTTTCGAAAGATTTCATATATTATTTAAACATATGTACTCATAAATATATAATAATGTAAAAAAAGCTGCTAATGTATATTAACGACGTGAGAGACAAGTCAAAATACTTTTTACAAATGTTAATAACGAAACTAAAAAAGTAAATAACGTTTCTTATCAAGGAAATTCGTTTTCGTTTTGTTTCAGCAAACAAATGAAATGAAACTGTCTTCAAAGATCTGTTCATTCTGTAACGAAACAAAATTCACGAGAAAATGATTTCGTTACAGCAGCATGGAAACCAAACGTTTAGTTTTGTTTCTGTTGCCATCCTTGGTTTTAAGTCATCAAAATCCGCCCCCTAGTAATGAAGACGAGTAGAAGGCGCTAGGATCTAGAGGATTCAGCTGCGGTGTGTGAGAACGAGCAGAGGCGGCCAGAGCAGCAGGGTGGGTGCAGACGCAGACGTGCGCGTGGCGTGGGGGCAGGGGCGGGGGCGGGGGCGGGGGCGGGGGGCGGAGGGAGCGCGTGGCGGGGGGCGCCGAGGCCTCCGGAAAGCCGCGCAAGGTCTGCTCGCCAGTTTACGAGGCGCGGGCGGCGAGGAGGAGAAGGCTTCGAGGTGGCTCGCACGCTGCCCGTAAATTGCTTTCGAAGAGAGCTTCTGGAGCGCTCCTGCGCCGTCGGTCGGGCGGTCGGGCGGTCGGGCGGTCGGGCGGTCGGGCGGACGAATTCCACAATAATAATGATAATAATAATGATGATGATAATAATAATAATAATAATAATAATAATAATAAGAAGAAGAAGAAGAAGAAGAAGAAATCCATTTCAACAACCACCTTAGTACCAAATTATGTATTAAAAACATTTGAAAACAATGCATTCTCTCTGTGCCTACGTTATCCATTTTGGATAAATTTTTATTATGATCCTCAGTACCTTGGTTTTTCAGGCACATGTGCGTTTCATTATCTGAACGGTTTTGATGGATGGGTGGTTATTATTATCATCATGATAATTGTGACAAATTGAAAGATAATGAACCAATGGTGGAACGAGACGCAGGGGAAACAGAGAGCCCGAGGAAAACCTGTCGCTACCTCGCTCTATCTAACGCAAATCCCAACTGGTTCTACCAGGGTTGGAATCCCGATAACCAGGGACAGAAGACACCCGGTCAGACATATACATCATGAGATGCTTCTGTAGCCATATTAGGTACATGGCAGATTGCCCGGAAAATTTTGAAAGGACCTGTAACATCTTTCGTTCGGGACTGGACAGGAAATCTGTCCTCATCTACCGGCGGACCCATTAACGAGTCGGGGACAACGGAAGATTCGCTAGTTAGTTTTCTAGGGATAAAAGTATGGCAGTTATAAATGCCAAAACAACAACAACAACAACAACAACAACAACAACAACAACAACAACAACAATAATAATAATAATAATAATAATAATAATAATAATAATAATAATAATCATAATAATAATAATAATAATAATAATAATAATAATAATAATAATATTAATAATAATAATAATAATAATAATAATAATAATAATAATAATAATAATAATAATAATAATAATAGGAAGTACAGGCCGACCTGGATGGCGTATACCTACTCAACGCTTCGGTCCAAAGGGTCGCGCTCCGCCTTGGGCACGGTTTTGTTCCATGTCTCTCATTTGTTATCGCGGAGGGCATCGCATTTTGCTGACCTCAGATCTGAAGAGCCCGCAAGTGTGTTGGTGTCTAGTGCATGGTACACGCGTTCTATCGGGACATAAAAGGTAACCGGCTGTCCGCTGGATATAAGCGCTAGGAAAAAAAATATCAATTAGGGCGAGGGGGGGCGACCGGACACGGGCGGTTGGAGGCGGAGGTGGAAGTGGAATGGGTAAATAAAGCGAAGTAGAAGCAGGGGGTGAAGATGGGGAGCTGGGGGGCGGCGACGAAGGGGCGTGGCAGACTACGAGGACGCTGGCGAGGCGGCAGTCGCGGGGGCGTGTGCGAGGGAGACGACGGCGCGGGCCGTCGTCGGAGGCGGCGCGTGCCTTGATGGACGAGCCTCGCTATCGTCAGCCGCCCTCGCCCCCGCCCTTCCGCCGTCAATGGAGCGAGATGGGTCTGTCGCGCGCCGACGCGCTCCGCTTCCTGAAGGATCGCAGGTGGCACGCGGTGAATGCGCGGCGCGGCAGAGGCCGGGAAGATGCGGGGCGGGGAGATGGTGGAGCGGAGATGTGGCAGAGCGGGGCGGGAAGGGGCGAAGAGGCATGGGGCGATCGGAATGCTATGGGGTGGGACGGAGGAAACAGGGAGACACGTTTCTGCGCGGGGAGGGACGGAGAGAGGCAGGGAAAGATGGCACGGGGTGGGGAGAGATGCAGCAAGGAGGAGGGATGGTGCTGGGCGGGGAGGTATACTGTGCAGCGTGGATAGATGTTGCTGTGCTGGAAGATTGATTGATTGATCGATTTTTTCGTGTTTCCGGGCGCGTCAACTGCTTTGGTCATTAGTCCCGTTACTGTAGTGCATGTTTTTTTCGCAGGAGATGGCGGTGATCTTCCCACGCCGGATGGCGAGATCCGGCTCCGACCTACCGTCGGCTAGCGGGGTTTCCCCCTTACCAGGACTCTCGCACCAGCGGGGCACCGTCCCAGCCGGGACAAACTCTAAGCTCCTGACCGGTCTTCCGAAATATGTGGTAGTGTAGTGCTTGTTAGTGTAAGTGTGTGTGTAAGGGGACAGGATAGGACAAGGAAAAGGAAAGACATCGCGCGCGATCCGTGGCCCGTTTGTTAGGGTACTGTTCCGGCATTCGCTGCTGTTGATCAGAGAAACCACGGAAAACTACCGATCAGAGTAGTCGGCCGCTACAATTCTCCTCCAGACAGCGACTGAATTCGACCTAGCTGAAAAGCTAGTGTCGAAAATCCTGCGTCCGTCAGGACTCAAACCTAGGACCTCCCGATCGGAGGCGCTGCAGTGACATCAGTTGATGCACTGAACTACCGCTCCCGGTATGGAGCTGAGCGGGGAGGTATACTGTGCGGCGTGGATATATGTTGCTGTGCTGGGAGAGTCGGAGCACGGCAGGGAGAGACAGTGCGACGTTGGGAGTGATAGAGTGTACATGGGAGGACTGAGATAGGTGGGAAGAGACGCTGACGGCGGGAGAGGTATAGCAACGCGGGGAGGGACGAAACGGGGCGGGGAGGGGCGGAGGAGGGTGGAGAAGAACGAAGCATGGGGTTAAACAGGGCGGGGACGATCGGGAGGGGGAGAAGAGGCAGGGACTGATGGGCAGAACGGGTGGGAGAATGGGCGGGTGGAGGGAGGAGAGAAGCGAAGGGCGGGAGAAGTAGAACTATGTGGGAGGGACGGGCGGGGCAGGGAGGAACGCAGTTCGGGAAGGGACGGAGCAAGGCGGATGATGAGAGCGGTGATAGACGGAGCGGACAGGGGTGGGGTGTCAGCGCGGAGTGTCAGGGAGGGGAACGTGGCGGGCGGGGAGGGACGGAGCGTGACCGGTAAGGACGGAGAGGGGCGAGGAGGGATTGGCGTGGAAGGGAGGAGCTGGGAGGAGGGTAGCGGGGCGGGGAGAGACATAGCGGGGCGGGGAGGACGTAGCGGGGTGGGAAGGGACGTAGTGGGGCGGGGAGAGACATAGCGGGCGGGGAGGAACGTAGCGGGGTGGGTAGGGACGTACCGGGGCGGGTAGGGACGTAGCGGGGCGGGTAGGGACGTAGCGGGGCGGGGAGGGACACACTTGAGGCAGGTAGGGACATGTAGGGCAGGTAGGGACATGTAAGAGGCAGGTAAGGCAGCGTAGCAGAAGACGGAGTAAGACATGTGGGAGCGGAGTAAAGGGACATGCCAGGGAGCGGAGGTAAAGGACATGTAAGGGCGGAGTCAAAGGGACATGTGCAGGGCGGAAGCCAAGGGACATGGCAGGGCAGGTAGGGACAGCAGGGCGGAGTAGGGACTAGCGGTGCGGGGGAGGGATGCAGTTGGGGGTAGGGACGTAGCGGGGCGGGTAGGGACGTAGCGGGGCGGGGAGGACGCAGTTGGGGGGAGGGACGTAGCGGGGCGGGGAGGGATGCAGTTGGGGGGAGGGACCTAGCGGGGCGGGGAGGGACGTACCAGGGCGTGAAGGGACACAGCGGGGCGGGGAGGGAAAGGAAGTCGGGACGCCGCAGCACACACCGGCAGTGTGGAGGGGAATGCGGAAGACGGGGAAAGGTGGGCGGATTCGCTCGCGTGACTGGTGCATCGTCCACGATGCTTGCTCGCCCGTGGCGCGCCGACGACGCGAGGCAACATGGGACGTTAGTCAGCTTTCAGTCAGGGCAGAAGAGCGAGTGCAATGGGCGACGACCGGGAAAGCGAGCGAGACGCCAAACACAAATGAGTTCCATTTCGAGAAACGTCGTCCTCTACGAACACGGTACTCTATCAATACATACGCCATGGAGTGGAAGAGTTTTTAAAAGCAGTTTTTGGAGACATATACCCAAATATTCATTTACAGAAATATTTAAAATAACATAAGTAAAAAAACTACTAAAATTCTTTTTATATTTTCATTTCTTATTTTGCAACACGTATTTTGCATATTTTTGTTAAGGAATCGCTATTAAAATGCTTGGGATTATTCTAAATCGCCAAGTTATTTTGATATGGATAGGAACGTACAAGAGCTTGTTGTCTGTATCATTACAGACAGAGAGAAACATAATTTAACATTTATTTTTGGCTGTAAACTCTATACTTGTCTTGTTACCTTCTCTTGTAATGAAGAATGAGAAATGACAGTGAATGAGATACGGGGAGGGACGGAGCCTTAAACTTTCACTTGTTTAAGAACATCGAAGAAGGTCGATAAAACGATGTAATGAATCTTTCACAGTTCATTTATGTGCGTTTCCGCCACTACTCTGATATCAAATAATCTAATAATCTTCTTGGAGGAACACAAAATTATCAACCTGAAGCTTCTATTAAAAATGAATGCATTAGCTTCCAAATTTCTTTATAAACTCTTATGTTATGTAAACAATAAGAAATTGAATCTTAATCGATTTAAGTACTTTAGTATTTTTATTGTGTAAGACACGTATATTCGTTGTCACATTCTGCAATCAATTAGAAAGAAATCCACATTTTTGTTCAGCGGAAATTTGTGGCAATGACTGGTAGATTTCAATGTCTTTGCTTTCATCATTAACGCGCAGAAATAAAACATTTATTTCCAAGCAGTACATTAATACAAATTAAGCATATTAAAATAATACATATTACAACAGTATTAATTCCAGAATGCGAACAAAGCCAAAAAAAGACAAGTGTTTGATGGCGCTGAATAGGTACAGAGCTGGATAAGTAGACCTAGATTTTTGAAACCTGTTTGTGGGTAAGAGATTTAGTCTCTGTGTTATGAAATTAATTGGTGTGCTGAGAGTTAAGTATCACCGTTCTGAACACATTACACTTTAACTGAATAATTCTTTATTAAAATTGGACTACTTCTCCTACCTTGCAATATGTTTGATATGTCGATAGGAATATAGAGGAATGTACCCAAAACCGGGACCGGTTCCTAATGCGAGCCCCCTGGATTTAATGCTCTGTAGATAGCTGATGCCTATTAGAGACGTACTAGAGTAGAATTTCTTTGCAAGTCCGCAGCCCGGTCAAGCAGTAGTTTCTTTATTTTGATTTATTGCCGGAAATTCGGCCATTATTGCGAACAGTAAAAAAGCAAACTTTTTTCAAGTGCTTATTCTCAGTTGCTTGATTTCGATACTTTATTACCAAGTATTCTAATCATTACATTATTTTGAAAGGGCCAATAAAAATATTGATGTAGAGTATTGTAATTTATTTTACTTGCTTTGTAAAAATGTTATTGGCATTTGGAATATAATCACGCTGGTGCCTAACCTGAGGTCTCAAATTTTTGTCTTGTATAACGAAAATAATTAAGGTATTTGGCACACCTTATACCTTAGGAATCTAATAAAAAGCAAGAGTCTACTGTGAATGCTATCGGTTCGATAGGGCAGGAAGAAGAAAGAGTTCAAGAAACAATTTCAGTATTTAATCCCACAGAAGTCGAAAAGCGAGACTTTTAGGAGAATTCAGAGGTTCAGCAAAAAGCAAAAAGAAGATTCCACCTCTTGCGAGGAATCGAATATCTCTCTGGCTTTTCCGTATTGGAAGTTCTTCCAGGAATATCTTCCATCCCAGGTGAAGAAGATGCAGAGTGCATGTTTTGTAGTGTCAATTTTCAGAGAGCTGTAGGAGAACTATGGGTGACGTGCCAAATATGTTCACTTTGAGCTCGTATAGAATGTGAGGGGGCGGAAAAATGTGCTTATATATTACTTTTGTTACTCTTGAATATATAGACTGTGTAAAAGACGTGTAAAACAATTTCTTATGTATAAGATGTTAAACTTGTGTTTTTGTAAAACTATACTGAATTCAATTTGCAGTTTTTCAATTTAGTTTTGCCCATTTCTTAGAACGTTTGCGGGAGGCTTATATTACGAAACTTTTTTATAAATCCACAAAATGTAATGTTTATGAAACAAATATTTGATTTTAAGCTATTTGGCTAATAATTATAAGTAGAATATAACATTTTTATAACTACGTAAGGTATGCATTTAAAATATTTTGATTTAATTGCGCGAAAAATTGAATTTAAAAACATTCGGAAACAAAATGGGGTCCCGGGTTTGGGTACTTTCTCCATCAATTTTTTGAAAGAAAGATGCAGTTATTAAGAACACGATATATAGTTTACATCCCTTTTGAAATAACGCACACTCTGATAATGTAGAGAGATCAACGTTGAAACCCACAGACATCACCGCCTCAGCACTTGGCGCGTTCTGATCTCGTGTGAGTGGGAGGGCGGGAGGGTGAGAGAGGGGGTGGGAGGGAGGGAAAGATGGAGTAGCGCGGGACCTGCGATCGCGACCGCCTCGCTCCATCATCTCTCTTTGCAGACGTCGCTATGGACGCGACACACCCATCACCGCATCACGGCTCTATCGTCCTCGGATCCCGCCCACCAACCCTTGCAGTTTTGTGAGAAGACCTCACGTCCCTCTTATGTGGAGTTTCTTTCTTGCTACCATATGCGTCTGCAGCCTAAATCAAGAGGGGGCGACATCAATTCTGGGCTCACTTTTCCTTTATGTTTTTTTCTACGTAAGATATATTTTACTAGTATATTAATAAAACGTACTACAAGGAAAATTAAATTATAACTTTCATGATACAACTAAAAAATACAATTTATTTTGTATTTTAATATTTAGAGATGGCTTGGAGAACCTCGCCTTCAAATGTGTTTCAAAAATAATCACCCGACGATGGCAGGATTTTTGACACTATCTAGCTAGGTTGAATTCAGTCGCTATCTGGAGGAGAATTCTAGTGTCCGGCTGCTCTGATCGGTAGTTTTCCGTGATGACTCCAATCAATACCAGGCGAATAGCTGAGCAGTGCAGCAACAAAACGGGCCACGGACCGCGCGCGATCTTTCCTTCCTCTTCCTTATCCTATCTTCACTTCTCACTTTCATACACTTACACTTATATGTCCAAAACCAACCACACCGTGAGAACGGTCGGGAGCTTAGAGCTTGTCCCGGTGGGGGCGGTGCCCCGCTGGTTGGATATACCTAGTTCGGGAAATCCCCGCTAGTCGCCAGGAGGGGGGGCGTTGAATCCCACCATCTAGCGGGGGAAGATCATCGCCACCTCCCGAGGAATAAAACGCACCGCACTACACTTACGGGACTAATAACCTAAGAAATTGACGCGCCTGGAATCACTAATCAATCAAAAGACCACATAATCGGGTTAAAAAATGGGGTTAAATATATTTACGGAAATAAAATGTTCCATTTCGAAAGAAAACGAGGCCTCTTTCACAATTTTCATGGCGGGGCAGCGCTTCCCTGGCCTCTCGTCTACGCACACCTACGTTTGATGTAGTTATTACTAGTGGCGCACTTCTTCTTCAGCACTAGATTTCTTGCCTCTCTCACATTTTAGACCTGTTATTCGACTTCTGCTTCTTCTCTTCGGCTTCTAAGCAAATCCACGACATAGGTAGTGATTGGGGGCGTCTTGTGGTAAAGCTGATAGCTGTCGCTGTGACAGGTTTGCTATCCCTGCTCAATGCAAGTGGAATTTGCAAATTTGCAGAGAACAAAATGGGGTTTGCGGAAGGTTTCCTCAAGGTTCTCCGTTTCCTCTGCCTCTTATTCCACCATGTTCTCCATCAATTTAAATGTTACATCATCATCAGCATCATCATCTATCAGCATCATCAGCATTACAGACAGAGTTGAAAACGTGAGAGTTGAGATGACTTCTAAATTATTGCCATCGTGCAGTCTCCCTAATAATTATTAATTTATTATTTATTTATTTAGCGAGGAAAAGTAAAACAATGTGATTAATGGAGGAGAAGTATAATTTTCGAACGTTTTCTTGAGCACTTATATCCTAACTCCTGTTCTTAACTAAACACAAATTAATCACAGCACTCTTATCATTATTTTTAAAATAATGTCATTCCACCATTGTATACCTTTAAAAAATATTTACATTTTTTTACTCAAAATTTTGAAATGCAAATGGTGATACCTTTTAGTCTGTTATGGAAAACAACATGAAGTTCTAATTTCATTATTGCAATATTTTGAGGTGGCAGTTTGAACTACCTACAGCTTGGAACAGCGTGCCCTTACGGGCACGCTAGGCACATAAAGGTAAGTTTTCAACAGGTAGCAACATTTGAAAACTAGAAATGTTCATACATGAGTCACATAAAAAAATTATTCGCATTAGCAAACATACTAACATTCGATTGTTTATTACTGCAATTGAAGCCATGTGATAAGTAAATAATCAATTAAACAAACAAACAAACAAACAAACAAACAAATAAATAAATAAATAAATAAATAAATAAATAAATAAATAAATAAATAAATAAATAAATAAATAAATAAATGAATGAATAAATAAATGAATAAATGAATGAATAAATGAATGAATAAATGAATGAATAAATGAATAAATGAATGAATAAATGAATAAATGAATGAATAAATGAATAAATGAATGAATAAATGAATAAATGAATGAATAAATGAATAAATGAATGAATAAATGAATAAATAAATAAATAAATAAATAAATAAATAAATAAATAAATAAATAAATAAATAAATAAATAAATAAATAAATAAATAAATAAATAAATAAATAAATAAATAAATAAATAAATAAATAAATAAATAAATAAATAAATAAATAAATAAATAAATAAATAAATAAATAAATAAATAAATAAATAAATAAATAAATAAATAAATAAATAAATAAATAAATAAATAAATAAATACTCGTATATATACGAAGCGATGGCGTCCGGAATCACCATTTGAGCCGAAAACTCGAACTCGCTTATCTCTCAGATCTTCGTAAATCCTTTCAGATGTTACATAACAACAGATGAGATTGCAATGGAATTGCAAAAAACTCTCGCTATTGCGGGCGATGTTTTTGAATTCCAGTTAATAAAGAAGAAACACCTCTTCCGAAACTTTAATTATACACTGAAAAATAACATATTCGAACAGCCTGCCTGCAACAATCCTGAAGAGAATCCTAGAAATAATAATCCTAGAAACGTATTAAATAGAATATCCTACATTCGGTGTTTGCAATACATTTGAAGTGTTCAGAAGAACAGAAGGGGTATCCCACATAGACTTAGTTCTGAAAATATGAGGGTTTTACTTAAACTTCGGTCATATAACTCTGTACATTTTTAAACTTTTAAACACAGTAGACTTTCATATAACTCACAGTACTTTTACATTCACGTAAGTGTAGTAGTTCGCTAGTTGTGGCTTTGCAATGTTGCTGGGAGAATATGAATACCCTTCGCAAATATCTTTGTACCAATTTGTATCTCAATTTCGTGACCAGGGAGCAAATTTCTATGATTTTGCATATTTTGATCCGTTGCTTCAGGACACAGCTAATTGAAATTTCTTGATATTTGATTAGAGTTGGATGTTATGTAGACTACTATGTTAGTGCACATTTGGCCGCTATTCCCTGTTGGTACATATTCGTGTAATTGCAGGAGCATATTTTGTTAAAATAGAGACTAATCTCTAAAACGTTTCATATTTTTATAGAATCTATTTATTTGTGAGCGTTCAATTATTAGAATAAGCTTGTCGCAATTTGCTGTTTTTTCTTCTTTTCTCGAGATGATAGAATACCTGTGCAAATGTAGAATGTTCTCGATATTATTTTATAACCCAGGCAGGAAAAATGAAACAAGACATGCATACAATGTAGTACATCATTAAGGTGCATATTTACTTCAATTATTTCTCCCGCCAAGTAAGCTAGGTTATACTATATTTGCATTCTTTTAAATTTTATTACGAAAGATTTATAAAGAAAATGAAATATTGTTAATTTTAATTGCATATTAAAGTGCGTATTTCAGAATTTTTAGATCATTAATACATAATTTTAAAAGAAAATTTCGAGATTTTTAGATCATAAAAACCCTCTTCCTAGTTATGACAATGCGGGCGCACTACAATCCTGCACTCGACCTACTCATAGTAGTCAGAAGTTTACGTGTACTACGAAAAGTGATAAAAACAATTACTGCCATCGGAATTATAGCGTTTATCGCAGAACTTTCGGAGAAAGCCATCGGAGCAGACGCCATACATAGATCACAAGAGAACCGCTTATATTGATCATAGGCAGTGCCTGCAAAATCGTTAAAGTCGCATTGTGGAAGCTATTTTTTTACCGAGTTTACATTACGAAACAGGTACTCGTATTTCTTTACGAAACACGAATCAGCACATCTTGTTTCTAATCTAATATTTCGTTATTTATTTTTAAAACTTGTTTTTTATTTTGTTATTTAAACACCCCGTGTGAGTAAACTCATTCCAAGAGTGTTCCCAAGAGACGGAGTGTTAATATTGCACAGTACGAATGTAGCACTTGCGATTTTATTCTACGTAAAGCGACATAATACTTTGTAATACGGGACTTGAAATCTCATTGTACTTGATATTTTTGAAGGGGTATTTCAGAGAGAATAAATATTATACCAATTCCCTTTGTTTTATATTTCATTATAAAAAAATTGAAATACTACGAATCAAGTTTAGTGATCAAATTGAAATGTACTTGACATTCTTTTGCGTTGTTAAATACATTCATGCTGTTAGAGTTGGAAATGAGATTTTGGTTTATTCACGAACCCTTCTCATTGAATGCAGTTGTTTCACAAGAAAATATTGGTAATAGAATAATACCTGGTTAGCATAGAATAATACCAGGTTATTTGCTCTTGAAATGAGAATGCTGAATATTCTCATATCGCCCAATATTATTAACCCTTCTTCAATTATTCAGTTATTTACTTACTGTATGAAATATACACGTACCATGTACGTTTGATTGATTTTTTTCGTGTTTCCAGGCGCGTCAACTGCTTCGGTCATTAGTCCCGTTAGTGTAGTGCATGTTTTTTCTCGGAAGATAGCGGTGATCTTCCCCCGCTGGATGGCGAGATACGGCGCCGACCTACCGTCGGCTAGTGGGGTTTCCCCTTAAACGAGACTCTCCCATCAGCGGGGACCGCCCCAGCCGGGACAAGCTCTAAGCTCCCGACCGGTCTCCCGGAATATGTGGTAGTGTAGTGCATGTTAGTTTAAGTGTGTGTGTGTAAGGGGAGAGGATAGAACAAGGAAGAGGAAGGACAGATCGCGCGCGGTCCGTGGCCCGTTTGTTAGGGTACTGCTCCGGCATTCGCCTGGTGTTGATCGGAGAAACCACGGAAAATTACGGATGAGAGCAGCCGGCCTCTAGAATTCTCCTCCAGGCAGCGACTGAATTCGACCTAGCTGAATAGCTAGTGTCGAAAATCCTGCCGCCGTCAGGACTCGAACCTAGGTCCTCCCGGTCAGAGGCGCTGCAGTGACATCAGTTGATGCACTGAGCTACCGCTCCCGGTACCATGTACGAAATATGTTGAAAAATATACATTGCAGTCTTCACAATCATTTTCTGTGCGTGCAGCGCGTCTACGAAGCACGAGTGGGGATTACGCGGCCTCTCTGTCCACGTTAAAAACACCCAGTGGATTTCCGTTGTGTAAGGAAGCTGCATCGCACGCCGGCAATATTGCAACATCACCAATCGCCGCCCCCACAGCACACGCACAAAAGCCGAACCCGAGTTATCTCCCTTTCTCTTTCTGCATATATTTGGAAGCGAGTCTACTAACGATTTATAGCGTCCTGGTAACGCGCCGTTGTGTCGTTATAGCGGCCCGTTAATTTTTCCCATTATTCCAGGGCGCAGGGCTTGGGCGCAAACAGCAGCCGACGCCGGCGGCTGCCGAAGCCTTTGGAGCCTTTTATTCTGTGAGCTCCAGTACGTAAGCAGTGGGCAACGGGTGGGGGGATTGGCGACGGGCAGCCGGCAGTGGGCGGTTGGCGGTGGGAGACGAGGCACGAGAGCGCGACGAGGACAAGGACGGGGCGGGAAGGACGGGGCGGGAAGGACGGGGCGGGAAGGATGGGGCGGGAAGGACGGGGCGGGAAGGACGGGGCGGGAAGGATGGGGCGGGAAGGGCGGGGCGGGAAGGACGGGGCGGGAAGGACGGGGCGGGAAGGACAGGGCGGGAGGGACAGGGCGGGAAGGACGGGGCGGGAAGGACGGGGCGGGAAGGACGGGGCGGGGCGAGAAGGACGGGGCGGGGCGATAAGGATGGGTGGAGAGGACGATTTGGTCAGGACGGTGCGGGGATGATGAGTAGGGTGGGCGGGTAGGGAGAACGGGGTGGGAGACGTGGCGGGAAGGATTGAACGAGGAAATCGAGCGGGGAGGACGGGGCGGGGGACTGGAACGCAGAGATGGGGGGGCTTGGAGAGAGAGAGAGAGAGAGAGAGGGGAGGTGTGGACGGGGTGGATAGAGCTAGGGTGGAGAGGACGGGGTGGATAGAGTTGGGGTGGAGAGGACAGCGTGGGGTGTAGAAAGCCGAGTGGACAAGTCGGGAAAGACGAGGAGGAATGGACGAGTACGACGAGGGAGAGGAGAGGGGGCAGTGGGACGGATAAGGATGGGCAGTGGAGGGAATGGAGCGGGTTAGATGGGGGTTGGAGGGGTGGGGTGGAAGGGGCGGGCTGGGGGCGGCGCGCGATCATCCGCTCGCTCGCGGGCGCGCAATTCCATGAACGAGTCGATTCAACGCCGCCAATGGAAACGGGCTATACAGAGATGCGACGCGTGGGCGCGTTGTATTGAGGCGGTCCAGATACAAAGCGTGCTATCGCCGGCGGGCAGGCGAAGGGGATGAGAAGCATGCAAGGGAAGAGATCGAGAAATGAGATGGGCGAAGGGGAAGAGGGAGGGCTGGGCGAACGGAGGTGTGAAACAGACGGATAGGAGGAAGATAAGAGCAGAGGAATTAGTGTGAAGAAAAAGAATGGGATGAATCAAAATAAGAAGACGGAGAAAGAGGATGGAGATGATAAAGAGGAAGATGGGGTGTGGATAAGGTGAACGTTGGAGCAATTGGTTTGAGGAGGACGTGGGTAAGAAAAGTCAGAATGGAACAAAGACTACAGGGGAGAGTGAGAGAAAGGTGATTAGAAGTAAGGGTTTTTTATAGTCAAAAACCATAAAAACTGCAAGTGAGCAATGCGGGATAATCAGTTGTTTGACGGTTGAAGTATAATATATATATATATATATATATATATATATATATATATATATATATATATATATATATATATATATATATATATATATAAACAGGTTTATTCATTGTGTATTCACAGTTAATGAATGTTTGTTTGCCATTCGTAGAAAAACGTATACAACACGAAATATACTTGGACATTTTGTTTTAATAAAGTTTAAATGTATTTTAAAAAAACGCATTTTACATTTCGTGCATTAGTGAGACCGAGAAGTGAATTCAGCAGTCCTTACTGACAATGAAACTAAAATTGAATTAATGTCACGAACACTCCTGCGTTGTGATAACACACTATGTCTATGAATAACAGAAATGTGAATTTATGTCACAAAATGAATAAGACACTTATTCTGCATGGTGAAAGTTTTTATCTTCAATTTCTACGCACTATTTTTCGAAGATTATTTTGTTCGTGTATTTTCAATCAGAAATGAAACGACTTCTCTTTTGTTCGCTCTTTCAATTTGAGTTCCTAAACCTCTTATTTCTATTGACAGTGGTCCACACCCCGAACGTACACCTCCTCTCTGCTCCACGCTACTATTGCATCCACTTAACCAACTGAATCAACGTCAGATCGTATCGAATGTAATACTCGCCTGGCACGCAAGCTACAGCGCTGCTGTATGAAAGCTCGCTGTGCGCTGCTGTGAAACACACAAAGACAAGATTATCCTCCTCTGGATATTGAGGTCCAGTTTCTGTTTCAATATATTCGTAGTATTCGTAGAGGGGGATGTCGGTCTGTTATAGATTTTGCAGGAACTTCGTTCTTTCAGACGCGTTGTCATCACTTGCATTATTTTCGGAAACATATCGTTCGTTCTTTTAAGAACTACATCTTACTGATCTCTCTATTATGCTCATTTCACGACCGTTTATAATCTGGCATATAACATCCAATTTTTCAAACGACATGTTAAGTCCAGCAAGTAGATTGATAGGATTGAGAAACTGATCGCCACTGGTCACAATCACACTAAAAACTACCTAATTTGCTGTTGTTTTACTGGTTGAAAATCAGACACATATCATTCGATAGAGCTAGAAACACTTGTCACACTCATTTTCCTTGATTCCAAAGTGTTGCCTTTTCAAACCGTGAATTCTATTTTTCCTTGATATCAGTCCTCACATATTCGCGTAATTTTAACTGTCACTAATGTTAATCCGTGTACCCAACAGAATCATTCCTCATCCAACTTCCTCCCACACTCCTATGCTCCAGCCGCACTAATGAACATATGCGCCCCTCATATTTTCCAATTTAGATTTAAAAAAAAATGTTGCGTCTTCAATTGAGCAACGCGTCTCCAAACCCCTTGGGGGGCGTTGGCGCTTTGCGCTTTCGGAGTAATCCTTTAGAGTAATAAGAGCGCGGGAGTAATCCTCCATTAATATGATGTCATATCCGTCACGTCTCGTCGCAGTCAGTTGTGAAGAGGACCGCTAGGTAGCATCTTCGCGTATGCGCCACCTACCTCGTGCTCCTGCATCACTACACCGTGGCCAGGATTGTGAAGGAAATAGGATAGGGGTAGGGTTCAGGACACTTGACAGTGGTTGGAATAGTCCCTGTGAAGCATGCAAACTCGTTTTGTTGCAACAAATTTGACATGAGATTGTCCGGGAATCGACGGGAATTAAACCTGGGCCTCATCAAGCGAGCAGCTACGCTCTGAGCCACTAAATGATACTTTTAGTCTCAAGTGCATAAGGAATTAACGAATTCATACCAAAGTTGTCAAAAATGGTATTATTTTGATATTGAATTCTAACCTAATGTGCTAAGAAGTGAACAATATTAATTTTATTCTTTGCTATACCTTATTTCTTATCTTTTCTGACACACGAGAGGTATTCGTTTAAAAGAAAAGATCTCTTCGTATTTTCTAGTAGTAGACGTTTTTTGGTGTACCGTACCATAAATTTGAAATCTTCGAGACGATATGGATGGAATTTTTATAGATACACTGTGTCAGTTGTTTGTTGCATTAACTATAAATCAGTGCGCTCCGTATATTTGCTCACATCGTATATTAGCAGGTGTGATGAATTATATAGGCACCAAAATGTATCATTGAATTGATAACCTATCCACACCTTCGTACTCTTTTACGACAGACATTTTTAATAATTTTTACATTAAATAAATAAATAAACAGATTCTTAAAGCTCAAGAGCATCTTTCAAGATCGAGCACTTGCATAATTTTTGCACTTGCATTTTAATGTATTTTCAATAAGTAATTTGCATCGATGCGCGTCTATGGTACAAACACTAATTAAACGAAATAATCGATAGTCAATGTAAATTAAACAACTCCGAAATTGGAAAACTTCCAACAAACTTCCAATTATCAGTTTACGAAATCTTTTCTAATCGACTTTTCCAAGTTTCCTTGCAACATCACAGCCCTCGGAAGAGAGAAGGGCCACTAAAACCGTCCGAGCACAGACATTCTCCTCACGTCGTAGCTTCTGCAGAGGAAGCTCCGATAAAAGTCTGCCCATTTGTTCGGTTGAGTATCTTGCGTGATCATATCTGCTCGACTTGGAGGGTGAGAGGAAGGCCAGTAAGTGAATAGATGACTGTAGAGGAGAGGGGGCTGAGACCGCAAAGGATAAAATCTGCGGAAAAGATAGATTTCTCATACTGCTAGAAGAATGCGAGTTCTGGATCTTGGGCCGTCGCAGTAAGAAACTTCGTACTCGGACCTCGGACACATTTTCTTGCGTAATTTTTCGTATTATCAGAATATAATAAACTACATTTCAAAAGAACCTCGCTATCATATTTTCATACAAGTTACAAACCATTTTTTAAGTTGCATTAAATAATGAATAATAGTTTTTTTAATTTAATAATGATTTCACTTTTCCTTGGTGCCTTATGGTGCTTTCTTTTGGTGGAAAATATATGAACATCCTGCATTCCCATATCTGTGTGAAAATCAAACAGTTTTAAGGATCACAACAGTCACTGGTAGTTTTGATTAATTTACTCTTTCTACTACGTAATTAACTTTTTTATCACCCATTCGATTAGAATGCATGATCAGTGTCTGACGATAAGTCCGTGCTAACCATTTCTCAAAATTTTAAATTTATCTAAAGCTCAAAGTTTGGTGACCAATTAGAGTACTTGGCGACGCGGCTTCCGGACTCTAAAATAGCTGACTAAGCGAGACCACCCAATTTTGAAAAAATATTGACTTCGATGACTGTCCATACAGCTATTATCGCATTTAATACGCACTTTCTCTCCGCAATGGAAATAACTCCAACCTGGTAACTTCTCTACTTTCCAAGAATTTGAAGGTGACGAAAATCGAGAATGTATAATTCACACAAAAGAGACCGTCTAAATGCGCGTCTAAAGACTGCTATAATTTGGATATCAGTCTTCCTTACTTCTCTGCTTTGAAACTACTTATTTCCGGTGTTTTATTTTTATTTCTATTTTTCTTACATTTTATTACTTACATTTTATTATGCACGAAAAGAAAATTTAAAACAAATAACGAGAAACTAAATGAAACATAATATTTTATATATTTTTAATACTTTGAACTCACTACTATCAATACAAAATAGAATATTAAAAATAATCCATAAAACCAAAAAACAGTCCACTGAATGACGGACAGTGGACAGTTGACAGTTTGCTTTAGGTTCTAAGTAGTTTCTATGAGTTGACCACACTTAACCTTATTCACTCGAAAAACATATCTAGAAATAACTAACAGTGCTAGAGCAGCACATACTTTCTCGTGATATTTGTATATTTGCAACTTTACAAAATTCATAAACTTCAACGAAAACGTGACCTGCGCCACTCTTTTAATCGTCCATCGTCTTACCCGCGGAAAATAATTAAAGAAAGAAAATTTGGATCGTTTTTGGTATAACTTTTTTTAATTACCTTACTTTCAGCCAGAAATTACGCAAAAAATACACGTTTATTCAAATAATTATATACAACCTTTTTTAAGAGCTGAGATTTAAGAACAGTTTGTGATTACGGTAAAAATATCTTTCTTCAACTTTGTAGTTCTGAAATGTAAACTGTTTGCAATTTCAAAAATACAGAGTTGGGCGGAAATGAGATTTTTACCGTCCTTTGATCCATGCGAAGAGAACATTTAAAGAAAAGAATAGGAGACTTTTCAGAAAATAATTGATCAAAATATTTGAAACAAACAAAATATGTCTTTGAAGATTTTAGTACCAAAAAATCACTCTTTTCAATAGTTTTGCTGTAGGAAGACACCGAAAAAAATGGGTTTTGCAATTTTCGAAAAATCAGAAATTAACAAAAAATGTAACCCGAAATTTTAAAAATGTTCAGGGATCCTGTAAAGAACTCCGAAAAATCCAAATATCCGTTTCAAAAGTCAAAGGACCTCGATTCTCTTTAAATTAATCGATGAATATCAATTTTGGAGCAAACCAGCTGAACGGTTTCGGCGTTAGTATTGACCGATTGCCCGCAGTCGGATAGACAGAGAGATGTTTTTCCGTAAATAGATTTTTCGGTATCAAGGACCGGCAAAACATATTTTGACTACACAGCGTGTTAGAGGAAGTAATTTCCTATACTATGTAAGAATTAGATTTACTCATGTTTTCATTACCAGCGTGGCAATAAGAGTTTTTCTGACGAAAATTCAACGTTCTCCGGCTCACGATTACAATACTTCCCATCTTACCATGTAAGAGCGGAAAAGTAAAAATAACTGTGACATCGAAGAACACAGATGACATACATTTTAAAATGTTCATTGTCAATAGCAATTTCCGCTTTTACCAACTAAATCTGCTTCTGAATTAATTTAGAGAATTCCAATCTACGAACAGTTAACTCGCGATAAAATAAATTGGATAAAAAATTATTAACGAGTTCTAAAGGAATATTTCGCTTTCTCACTCGGAATTGATCTGCCTTGGTAGCGTAGGTCTTCTAACAATCTCCAAGTTCGCCTAGGTGATGTCATCAGTTGTGAGTCCGGAAGAGCATGGCTGCTTTAACCAATATAATGTAGTATAATTGAATTCTCTTATGTCGATGGCTTAAAGCACACGTATTGTATGTTCAGCTTTCCCCGTATAAGGAAACCAAGTTTGAAAGTTTGTAAAGGTGCATTTAGTTAAAGAACGACAAAGTTTTCTTTTTAGGGATGTACATTATCTCTCTTATACTGACATTGTCTTTGAACACTAGGTAGATATGAACGGGAGAAAAATGATATCAAATCCAAAGTCACCATCAGTGGACACACAATGTTTGCGCACAAAGCCATCGATATATCATCGCAAGTATCCCAGCTGAATATCAATCCATTCATTTATCTTTAATCTCTCACCCCTCCTGATGTCTTGTGTAACGACTACTGCCGAGAAAAGGGCGGGCTTGAAAGAGTATGCTTTCTCCGTTACCAACGCTCAAAAACGGAGAACAGCCGTCATCATCGCCGAAAAGAATTTTAATTACTATATATATATATATATATATATATATATATATATATATATATATATAGAGAGAGAGAGAGAGAGAGAGAGCGTCATAACAAATCAACGAAACACTCTGGACGTGATATTCACAAAGTGTAATTATAGATCATGCCGGCATTCCTTTAAAAAATTCACACGCCTCCTGCTACAGGGGCCTTGAATATTCCACGAAAACGCTTTTAATAACTTGAGCCGTAGCGCAGCCACGGTATGCCATTTAGCCGGCGCACGAAGAAAGTAATATGCCGTCGCCGACGCAATATGCCGAAACGTAAAAAAAAAAGAAATTTCCAGAAGAGCAATGTAATTACTTGCGCAGGTAAAACCTTCGTCGCCTAACTTCTGTTTTTAACGACCAGAGTGATATCTCAAGTCGCAGGAAACTTCAAGGGCGAGCTTGAAAGCGCCGTACGGCGAGCACGTCATACGTAACCGTGCGTGCGTGTTCACTAGACGCATTATCCTAAAAACGTCTCGTGCGCTCGTGTTCGCCTACAGGCGATTACTTCCACAAAAGAGGCAACTTAGCCAAAGCCCACGTATAGCAAATTAAAACGCGCCGACGCGTTGTACATTCGGGAAAGCGTTTATGCCGTCCTGAGAGAGCGGATACCACTTTCTGGGCTGTTCTACGACTGCATTTCCAAGTCCTCTGTAAATGTTTGCTCTCACGTGAAAAGTGCGTTCAACTGGGAAGGGCATAATATGTACGAATGTAAATGCGATCAAAAGTCCCTGAACGAGAATGTTGAAATAATCCCTTTATGCTCCTGGACCGCGAATGTATCTTCACTGGTCCACAACACTGCACCCCTGGTATCTCCACTGGTGCAGAAGCAAAATAAATTGCGTGTAGACGTAATATTTATAATACTAGCTGCACCTGTGACAACATTCCACAATTTTTAAATCATTATTATAACCGTAAAAATAGCTCAGTTTTATAAGGAACCGTAAGTTTGAACCGCTTCACCCTGGACTCTGTATTACATCATTATACACCCGGTACTGTGGATGATTAAAACATCCTGCTGAGTGTTGATATTAAATTTCATTGAAAGTTAAATAGTCGCCCGCTATTCCCCCACCTGTCCTCACCTTTCCCTTACATATGCCTACCTGTCCTACCACATGTTAGTTGGTTAGTTAGTTAGTTAAATAGTTACTGCCTTATTTTACGTGGCGATTCTCGGGCCATCAGGTCCGCTCTTCCGTCTGACCACGCATATTTCGCAACGCTCATTTCATCCATCTAGAGGAGAAAGGAGGCATTATCTTTGGCAACGAAACAGGCGATTTGAGTTCAGCTCAGAGGCTTCTTTTAGGCTTGAGATTTTTTTTATATACACGCAGTGAATCTATTACACATGGGACAGCCGTTCTTACTTCCCTTCCGAAGGAAGGCCGACAAAGGATTTTTTCGCCCTTAGAATCACGGCTTCCATTGGGTTTGAACCCGCAAACTTGGGGACAAGAGTCCGGTACGCTAATCGTTATACCAATGAATCCGCTATACCACCCCCATATACACATGTGTCTACCTGTCTCTTGCCTGTGCACCACATGCTCCCAAAAACTCACGTATTCACAAAACTCACCTTACAGTTCACGCCACGGAAACCAATTTTGAAGGCCTAGGATGCATTGTTTCCGAGTTAAGTGTGATTTCAATGTGTGTTACGAAATCTTTTTTGCATTTCAGATTTTTGCGCGGGTTACTCACATTTTCTCGCAGACCACTAATGTTCTACGAACCATTACTAGGTGACCACATTACTAAATCGTACAGACGATTGTAAAGGCGATGGTGAAGTCGATCTTAATCATGTGGAAAACGTAGATTTCAAATTCTCTGCGGTAGAATTGTTGGTTCAAAAGTCGCGGAGATCGTCCCTGTCATTACGGCGTGAAAACAAAAGACACAACACAAGGCACTCCGAAACATCCAAATCAGCACATCTCTCCGAAAGTTTCATGAAGGATCTCGGTTATCTTTTTGCTGCGCCATATTGATAAAAAAAGCTCTTATGACAGGATTTAACTTTTTGCCAGAGAATTTTATTCTGCAATAAAAAGTGTACTACTAAAATTTATAATTACAAATTGCCCCATATCGCTCTACGGACAGGCTAGTTTTAGTACAAATTAATGTATCAATTCTCTGCTACTTTGAGGTCGCCCTCTCGAAAATTGTATTTCACTGGGTGAAGAAGAGAAACAATTCCTAAAATAGATACACAATCTTCTATTGTATATAGGTTTATTACAAATTCATTTGCCCGTTAATAAAGTACATTTTTTCCGCAATCTCTACCCACTGAATTTACAAACATACAAACTGACCCAAAGTTCTCCCGAATGACGGATTTTGCACTATACTCGCGAGCTTTTTGCTTTCCTCACACCCTAACGGCAGCCACGTCACGTAGAGGGCGATCGAAATTTCAGGCAGGAATTTTACAGCTTGCAATACACATTAGTATTTACGTGTCTGTAACTGTCAATGGGCACAAAAGGCTCCAAATGCATTTAACGACCATTCCCTAACGGACCTCATTATCGAATAATACGCAACTGCCGTAAAAAGGCAGTCAAATGCAACGATCCATGCGCGAAGTGGTCATCGGGTCCTTGATTAACGCCACGCATAGCTCATATCGGCGCAGCGTAACTCGTTGTGGAAAAGCGAATAGTGTGACATAGGTGCGCGTTCACTGATTATACCTCGACAACTTTGAAAAATACACTGGAGAGCGCATGCGTGAAAATCAGAGAGGAGAATATCCTCCCGATTTGTTGCTCATCTCCGTCTTAAGTCTTGTCTCCGCCACAACTGTCTACAAGAAAGTGATGCTGTTTTACTAGGTTCTACCCTGCTCTTTCCGTCGTTCTTTAATGGCTAGATCGAATTCAGACGTTGACTGAAGGAGAATTCTCTAACGGCCGGCTGTATCGATTGGTAGATTTCTGCGATTTCACCAATCAATTAAAGGAGAATGTTGGAGTAGTACCCAAATAAATGGGCCTCGGACAGCGCGCGATCTTTCCTTCCTCTTTTCGTCTCTTCTCCGCTCTCACACTTACATCCACTTCACTAACACACACCTCGGAACATCAGTTAGGAGCCTGCAGCTTGCCCCGGCTGAGGTAGCGCCCCGCGGAGGGAGATACCTGGAGGAGAACCCCGCGTGCCTACGTGTAACGTATAGTTTCGCGCCAGATAAAACGTTGCAACTGGGAGGAACATCGCCAACTCTCTGAATAAAACACACACTACATTTTCGGGTCTAGTGCCCATAGCAGTTGTCGAGCCCAAACACAAAATATACTACGTTACAAATTTTAAAAAATTAAGTACAATTTCAATTATTCCTTAATATTTATTCAAACACATCGCCTAATGAGAACACTACCATGTATTTTTTCTATCACGTACTGCTTTAGGAATGATAACTAACAATTATTAATAAAATATTAAGAAGTAAACGTCCATTATACACATTGCTTTATTTAATTATTAATCATTCGAGTAAAAAGGACGACAAAACTTATAATGAATTTGCACACATTAAAATATAAAATATATAGAAAAAATATAGTATATTGTACACAAAAAAATTAATAGTATATACGATTACACTCACAAACAGTTAATACACAATAAACAGTTAATCACAAAGATACTAACGTGAAATAAACCTAATTTCTCAATAACGGCAACGTTTACTAATATCGACAAAATGAGGGTCGTTTTTAAAAAAGCTATCGCTATGTACCTCAAAAACAATATGTGATGGAAACAAAAGACATCTACTTCCAACATACTGTAACTGACAGAAAACTATAATATCAATCAGTTTTTCAGGAACCGAAATGTGTCACACAGTGTATTCAATTTGATGGCGACGAATCTATAAGGTCAGCATACGTCACTGACGACTCCATCCTAGTGTCAACCATTCTTACGCAAATGAGGGCGTGAATGAGCCTTTGCAGTGACCTGTGGAGAACATCTGCTTCTCTATGGCAGCAGTGGGAGGCAGCATGAAATCGAATCTGAAAGTAGGGAAACCTCTGTATGTTGGCAATTGTGATTCGGAAACAAATAAGAGAAATAACTCATTTTCAGTGTGAATTGCTGGCAATACTGTCACTGTCATTTGTAACATGTTTGTGTGCATTCATATTTATTCTGAGTAAAAAGTTACTGAATTTATTTCGTGATGTCAAAAGTGAAATTTTCATCGTTTACCAGTTCGGTTTGCTAACTAAATCTGAAACAAAATTTTAAATAAATACTATTATAAAAATATTATCTAATAAAAAGGAAAGATCGCCTCATATATATAAGAAGAATTTTTAAATATAAAAATGTAATACATTTTCAATAAACAGGGTAAACACAGTAAAGAAAACTAAGGAATGCATTAGTTATTTCTGTATTTTTTAACTTGTATATTTCTTTTATAAAACAAACAGAACGAATATTTTATTTTATAGAAAAGCTCTTATCCAGGAGAATTTTTGTAACAGTATTAATAGAACCAATCAAGACACCTGCTCCAATGTGGATGAACGGGTGAATAGACATGGGAGGTAACGGACGGAAATATGGATTGAGATCGATCGTAAAAATTCAAAGAGGAAAATTGTCAAATTCTCGGTAACAGTACCTATGATCTCAATACACCATGTCATTTGGTATAAATCCATTGTCATTCTTCACTGAATTCAAATGGAACAGCTTAATCAGGTCGTGTGTAGAAATGGTTATAATACTCGTACACTCCTTCTTAAGCCTGCTTAGAGTAATACTGAAGAGAACGAATATGCCCACTATGCATTATATTTAAATCACAACAAACGATATCCTCAACTCAACCTTTGAAATAATTTGCACAAATTCTGCCTTCAGCAAAACGGAAAAAATATAATCGTTGCTGGACGTTATGTTTATTAGTAACCGCTCGTATTGTCAGAATGATTCATAAGTCCAAAAGCAACGAGCAACACACAGCAGAAATAAATGTTACGTAGTTGACAGCTTTAGAAGTCTTCACGTACATCACAGAACTATTTTCGTGTGAAATGAGTTTTTGTTCTCCAGTGCATCAACTCAGGACATCTTTGAAACACATTGGTATATATTGGAAAATGGTTCTGTAAAATAACTTGTGATGGCAAAGCAAAAACATAATATTTCAGTCTATGTACACATTTTCCTTCATTTATAAGTATATAGGGCGGTCTTTTTGAAGTGATGACATGGAATGGTAGTTGAAAACATGCATGAAAGTCGACATTCCTTTTCATTATTCTTTTTTGCTTGTACTTGCCTGCAATGTAAAGCTCCTTTAATGGACGTTAAAATTGGAACAGTTACAGCACTTTATGAAAAGTTCAAAGCTCCTTAATACACGACCGTGAGTAGAGCTCTGCAACATTTCGGCAATTGCAACACAAAGTGACCTTATGCAACCATATAAAACTTGCAAATGATTTCTCAAACCCCATTTGGCAGCAGGCAGACGGGACGAGTCAGCCATATGAAAACCGTACAATCGTTATTCTTTCTGCTGTGGTAGAGTAAACAACACAATTGAATAGATAGTTCTACGAATTGACGCATCAAATTTCAAACATTCATCTTATTAGAAAAGATGTATTTAATTACAATTAGTACATTTCGGAGGCGGTAATTTAGAAAATAGATAATATACTACAATTTTTATTATTATTATTATTATTAATAATAATAATAATAATAATAATAATAATAATAATAATAATAATAATAATAATAATAATAATAATAATAATAATAAGTTATTGCTATTTCAGACGATCATACCGTCGTAACCTAAAGTCAGGTAAACATCTAGATCTTTGATTGTTTGATTTTTGAACGTTTATTGTTCGAAATGGAAATGGATACTTCTGTTAAATTATCTTAAATTCAGGTTTGAAAATTGAACTCAGTCAAATGTGGGCTGTAAAAGTAAACCATTTCACTAGTTATTGGAGCTGTGAATTTTTTCCATAAAATGTATGTAAGAACTTATCCAAACTCACAGGTCATTCAAGATGTGTGGGAAATGCAATATATTGCTTCACCTAGAAAATCTCGTATTTGCGCCAAATATTGTGTAGGTACTCACAGCTACTCTTTAGACCTGGTTGCTACCAGACGAAAATTTCATATTTAACCAACCCCTAATTCCTTCAGTCGTAATTTCCACGACATTGTTTATAGTAGATTATCAGATTCTATCTACTCAGTCTACAAACGATATCCATGTGTGTAATGATATAGACACTTCTATTACAAATGGACTGTCCTCGTGATGCATACTTGTGACACATCGCAAGTTAAAATCACTAACACTCAATCTCATAATAGGTATGTTATAAAATAGCTGTTTGTTTACCTTTCTTCAAAATTAAGTTTTAGGTATAGTTGAATTTTATTTTCATTATCACGTTCACAAACTTTGAAATCGTATCGGTTGTTTAATTCTTAGTTATAATTAAAGCATTGGTAATAACTCCATGCACGACATGTGTTTAAGCCACATTAATATGTCAAAGAATTTTCATAACAACTTTACATAACTCATACAACATCTGTATAGCTTTTCGTAATAGATTTAATATGCATTACATATAGCCTTTTTTCTTTAAAAAAAGTCACATTTCCAATGGCTTTTATGTAATACTGTATAACAAAGCTTGGTAGAAAAATCTTAATTTAAAGTTTCGTAAGTTATTGAAAAACTTCTACATCTCTGTAGGACAATTGAGTGACTACTTCTTTCAGAACATGTCATGAAAGTGAGATTAGAAATCTGGAATGTCTATTTTTTATTAAACAGTTCATCAAATTAAAACATGTTTTAAATGAAACGATACACCTTTTACTTCTGGATAATTTATTCTAAGGTTCTAATTACGACTTAAGTCATAGTTAGTTTTTTTTAATCCTGAAAAATTACGTGCTTTTGAAAATGAGCTGACATGTATTATTTAGGCGAGATTCAAATTCACGTGAGAATCAAATGTAAGACGATTTCTTTCGGGGCAAATACTGAATACATTTTACTTCACTCGAACAAAATCATACAGAGCTCGTCCAACACTCAGCGCACGAAATCATTTTCGTAAATAGTACCCTCTCTCCGACGAAGCCCTTCTTATCTTCCCAGAACTAAATCACGAAAAAATCGTCTCGGCGCTGCGGCGACGCAAGCAGTCCCGCGTCACGTCTTCTTCCTTGGCGGCGCAAGCGGGCTGATGAGGCGCGGGGCGGGGGCGGGGCGGGGCGGGGCGGGGGAGGGGGCGGGGAGGGGGCTGGGCGGGGGTAGGAGCAAGGGCAGGGCCGGGGCTTGGCATGGAGCGGGGGAGCGGGGGGTCGGGGCAGGCGAGGCGGGGCGGGGTCGGGGCGGGGGCGGGGCAGGGGTGGGGAGAGGCGGGGCGGAGCGAGCACGGGCACGGGGACGAGGCAGCCACGAGGCGGGGAAAGGGACGGGGCGGGGATGAGAAGCCGTGCTGACGAGGCCCGGCTCGTTGCGGGCGCCGCTACCACTTGCACGACCACTGCCTGCCGCCCCCGCCTCCGCCCCGCAGGCAAACGCGTTACTGCCGCCCCGCGAATCCCATCCTCGACGAGGCCGCCGTCGGCTTACCCAAGCCCAGGCCACGCCCACACCCACGGAAGCCATGCATCGCACGTCTCCAGAAACACTGTGACCAGTTTCTGGTCTCCTGCTGTGGCCCTGTTGGCAGACATCTCCTGCCTTCATCACCAACGCCATCGCGCGCGTCTGTATTGGAGGGGGGATTGGAAAAAAACAGTGATATTTTCCAATAGAAATATCGACATTATAGCATCGATGTTTTGCTTCCGATGTTTTCTTCAGGCCGACATATTTGTTCAAAAACATTGATGTTTTTAAAAAATTCTCATGATATAGATATAATATCCAGCATCTAATTTTTTAGTGGATTGCTCGCAATTAAGTGCCATTCACAACAGTCACTATTGTCGATCCCCAGGAGGCACGAAACCGTTTGTTATGCGCAACCTCTCTCCAGTGTTATTAACGTTTATGATTATTTGTTACATGGTAATATCGTTAAATTGCATTTTTAACCTGGAATACATAGAACATTGATTAGGAAATTAAGATAATAAAATACGGAAGAATATACAAAAATAACATGGAGGTGTTGTGAATGATATTATAACCACGATATTTTACTTCGATACGTTTCATCAGACTTAAAACATCGATATTTTGAACCTCAATGTTTTTGTGGATGTTTGCATCGACGCAGAAAACATTTTGTTGATGTATCAAAGTATCGATATTTTGCTAAATTTACCATCACTATGTGTGTGTGTGTGTGTGTGTGTCATTATTTCTACTGCTGCAGCGGACACCGCCACACCACTGTCATAACGGCCAAATTGCCAAAACCACTACCAAAAACCATCACAAACCACTGCAAAAACCACTACCACCTACATCACTACCGTCTCCGCCATTAATGCCAACACTAGTACCACCAATAACACCAAATATAGCAGCCACAATCCTGTTCATTCTAAAAACGTCACCATCACTGCTACCATCACCGACACTCCCTCTACCGGTGTAACAATCAAGAGCACAAGAGTAATGTAGAACCCGCGTCACCGCCAGCCATACCATTATCTTGATCACCACCGTAACAAATGCTTTGGCCATGCATTCACAGATCCGTCATCATATCTCCACTGCCGATTTACGCAACATACCCATCCATACAGCCATTCCATTGGAGTCCCGTATTCTCTCCACTGCCACAACATCGTCGTATGGATTATCGTAGCCGCATCACTATCGCTACCGCCTCTATATTTAAGTCTCCCCTCAACACAAAGGCAACCCGTGTTGTAAAAGTCTGATTGCTCTGCTTCGTCCACTGGGAGCGGGTTTCGAAACCCTCACGATCCATGTTGGGTATTTGATGAGCAAAGCGGAGTCATGGCAGGTGTGTGCCGGAGTTCTTTTGATGCCCTTGACTCTACCATTTCCCCATCATTTATACAGCATCTTCATAATCGCCTTCCCATAGAAAACACTAATTAATTTCCTGGTGTGGCCATATCGCTTAGGCACTGTCAACACTGACACTCACAAACTTGTCAAAATTTGATGGTTACTAAGTAGAAAACTACAGAAGTGACATTCAATTTTCGCACTGAAACAATCGCTAACTATAACATCGACCTTTCTCGCCTCCAGACCTCGTCGCGACGACTACATTGATCGATTACAATTCGCATAAGAAAAAACCAAGTAATGAACAAATGACGTCAGAAAAGCGTTCATCCCATTGATTTAATATATATTTAATATTTAGTGTTTATTCAAGGAAACCTGCTAAGAGTAAATGATACTACATCTAGAGCCCTCTATTTTTCTTTGAAAGGAAAATATCACGAAATTAGGTTTATAGAAAATTCGAACGATTTTCTAAACAAACACTTTCAGTATTTCAATGTTATACTACAGTCAATGTTCAACATTAGAATACTTCCTCGCCATCAATATTCTTGTCCCCGCATTGACCACCTCAAAATTATCGGTGTAGTTCACTAGTTTCCGAAAGTTTGCGAAAGTTAGAGTTGCCTGTACGCAAAGGACACAGGGTAATCGATGTGTGAGGTCTCTCTTACTCTACCCTCCTTACACGTCACGTACAGTGGAACGAACTGTACCTACCAGGTCCGCCATCTCCGGCATCGCCTCTGCTGTTTCCGCTATCAGCACTTCAGCAGCATAGGCGGTGTTCATCATCACCAATTTTACTCTTCAATTCGGGATGGTTACGCCATTCTGCCTGAGGTTTTCATCATTACCTCAACACGCTCCTCGTTACAATACGCCTCTCTAATCAGCCGTCGCTACCTTTTCACCATCGGCGTTATCCACTGTCACGATCGCCGTTTGCGATAAAAACATGAGGATGCGGTGAGGATGGCACCATCTCACCATCGCCTCTGCCGTAAGTTGAAGTAATCATCACTTCAACATCTTTGACATAATCACCACTTCTACGACTATCCCTTGCACAGCGCTGTCACCATCACATTACAATGACATTCTCCATGGCTACGCCAGTATTACCGTCAGCAGCAGTGCCAGCATCATTGCCACTACTGCCGCCGCCGTCGTCACCGTCGTCACCGTCACCACCTCAGTGCCGCCACCAGCGCCTCCGCAGTGCCGTCGCCACTACGGCTTCCTCCGCCCCCAAGAAGTCATCACACCTTTGGCACTAATCCCACTTCTATTACTACCGCTTGCACACCGCCGTCACCATCACATTACAATTACATTCTCCATGTCTACGCCTGTATGACCTTCGTGCCAGCGTTGCTGCCACTACTGCCGCCGCCGTCGTCGTCACCGTCACCACCTCAGTGCCGCCGCCAGCGCCTCCGCAGTGCCGTCGCCACTACGGCTTCCTCCGCCCCCAAGAAGTCATCACACCTTTGGCACTAATCCCACTTCTATTACTACCGCTTGCACACCGCCGTCACCATCACATTACAATTACATTCTCCATGTCTACGCCTGTATGACCTTCGTGCCAGCGTTGCTGCCACTACTGCCGCCGCCGTCGTCGTCACCGTCACCACCTCAGTGCCGCCGCCAGCGCCTCCGCAGTGCCGTCGCCACTACGGCTTCCTCCGCCCCCAAGAAGTCATCACACCTTTGGCACTAATCCCACTTCTATTACTACCGCTTGCACAGGCGGCGGTGGTGCTGCCACTAGGGGACGGAGAAGGCGGTCCCCGCCTCTCGGACGACGCAGGGCTCGGTAGGGAAGATGGGAAGGCAGCGGTCGGGCAGATTGCGCCATGTTTGGACACTTCAGCCAGCAAGAAAGTACGTTTTCCAGGGGGGGGAGGAAGAATCGACGAAACAGATAAACAAGAAGAAATATGTGCTAAGCCCGAGGCGAAATAAACACGTGGAAAAGAGAAGGCAAATCAGAAAGGGCCGAGCTAACGAGGTTGAAGTGTATGAGGACAAAGGCGTGAGAGTAGGGAGGGGAAAATTTGGAGAAGTGAGGTTGTTAATTTCGTTGTTAGAATGAATTAAAATGTAAAAAGGCAAAGTCTCCTAAATACATTTTCGAGCGTTGCCAAGGTAATGTGGAGTCCCAGGGTCGCAGCGACAACGGAGATGGATGAAAAAGTGGAATGAATTGGACATGTAAAAAAAATTATATAAAGGAACCGCGAAAAGAAGGAACTCAAGTAGCCAGAAAAATGAAATACAATCAAATAATAGTTACGATTATACTGTACTATCTCTAAAGGGCTCTCTACATATCACATTTAATGCAGGGCAAGAAAAATAGTACATCACTTCAGTGATCAGAATTTTAAAAAAACATGAAGAAAACTCACAAAAATATAAAATAAGGGAGAAATTACGGAAATAAAGAGATAACGAAAGAAAAAGAGGAGAGAAAGAGAGAGAGCAAATGATTAGCGAGAAATAGAGAGAGAGCAAGTGCTGAACGAGAAAAAGAGAGAAAGAATAAAAGAGAGAAAACTGAAAAAAGAATGTGTGAGAGAGAGAGAAAGAAAGAAAGAGAGAGAGAGGGAGACAGAGAGAAATTGAGAAAAGGATGAAAGAGCGAGAGCGAAAGAGACTAGAAAACATTGAGTACGCACAAGAGAAGAGCACAGAAAAGCAACGGGATAACCGAGAAAGAAGAACAGCAGCAGAGGGGGGAGCAGATGCGGAGAGAAATGGAGCGGAAACGCAGAGGATGAAAGATAGGAAGTCTTAGGCCGCGACGACGAGGTCACTGTTTTCGGATACTGCAAAGTTGGCGGGAAACATGGGACGTGGGGTGAGGAAGTCTCCGGAGGGCGACGTCGTCAGAGCCGCGGAATTGCAAGGGGGGGCAGAGGCGAGTGTAGAGGGCGGTCGTGATTTGGCGGAGCCTCTGCGGAGAAGAAAAAGAGGTCGTGGACGACCCGTATGGCCACGTTGCTACACCGGGTGTGTACATCGCTGTCAGTACTAGCTCACCCATGCTGAAAAGCCTACTTTTCAACATCAAATTCGTACATTCAACTCAACGGCTTGCAATTTTAAAGATTCATTGATTGATTGATTTTTTCCCGTTTCCGGGCGCGTCAACTGCTCTGGTCATTAGTCCCGTTAGTGTAGTGCATGTTTTTGTCGGGAGATGGCGGTGATCTTCCCCCGCTGGATGGCGAGATTCGGCGCCGACCTACCGTCGGCTAGTGGGGCTTCCCCCTAACCAGGACTCTCCTACCAGCGGGGCACCGCCCCAGCCGGGACAAGCTCTAACTTCCCGACCGGTCACCCGGAATATGTGGCAGTGTAGTGCATGTTAGTGTAGATGTGTGTGTGTAAGGGGAGCGGATAGGACAAGGAAGAGGAAGGACAGATCGCGCGCGGTCCGTGGCCCGTTTGGTAGGGTACTGCTCCGGTATTCGCCTGGTGTTGATCGGAGAAACCACGGAAAACTACCGATCAGAGCAGCCGGCCGCTAGAATTCTCCTCCAGACAGCAGCTGAATTCGACCTAGCCGAAAAGCTAGTGTGGAATTCCTGCCGCCGTCAGGACTCGAACCTAGGACCTCTCGGTTAGAGGCGCTGCAGTGCAATTTTAAAGAAAAATATTATCGAATCTGCTTTGGCGGGTATAAGTTGATGAGTATTAGTCGGTAATACCATGAATATTTCGAAAATTACAGAAATATCGATGAGCCGCCCAGCAGAAGTGGATTTAGCTGGGAATCTCCAAAGCACGAGTGCTATTGATTATCACTGTAGTTGAATACAATGATAATGATATTTAAAGGATGTTACTTCATAACAATACAACCATTAATTCGGCAGATAACATTATAAAATATCGCTGGGAGAGGAAGTATATGCTAGTTCGCATTTAAAAGATAAAACGAAATTTATAAAACCCCAGCGATAAAACTACGCATGGCATTCGTTCACTATTGACTACGTTTCCTAAGTTGGGAAATATCGGTGCAGACTCGCATAAAAATGCTACGGAACAAGTTCAGAGTGCATGCCTTCATAGAGGATAATGCGTACTTTACTACGTAGTGATTAAGCTGCGGACTTTTTCTGTTTGCCTATTTCTTTCATTCAACAGAAAAGGCAATCTTTTAGGTTACGTATTCATTTTGAGTTATTAGGAGTAGCATAAGCGAATTTTATTGTGCCTGTAAATGTCTATTTCACTAACCAACGCTTATTTTGTATTTCAATGTCTAATGTTGCCTATTACCGTATTTATCGTGAGCGTAGTGTCCATGGATGTGGGTGATGTGTTTCATAACCTAACTATATCACCTATTTTTATTTTAAATTAATTGTCAATTGTCCATTTGTTATTTTGTAGTACAAGTTTTGTTCCATTCACGTTTCAAACCTTACGCCGTTGAGGATTCGATTCCTCACACGGCTGAACAGTCGAATGACTCACTCTGGTATGCCGCCTTGCCTGCGCTGGGAATCAGATGTACAGTTGTTCATTGCATCCAACGTACTTATGCAATAGCTATTGTTCCGAAACTTCATTGTTTCTTTTTGAATGATTTTTTTTCGTGTGTCCGGGCGCGTCAACGGCTTTGATCATTAGTCCCGTAAATGAAATACATGTTTTTTCTCTCTCGGGAGATGGCGGTGGCCTTCCTCTGCTGGATGGCGAGATCCGGCGCCGACCTACCGCCGGCAAGTGGGGTTTCCCCTTTACCACGACTCTCCCACCACCCCAGCCGGGACAAGCTCTAAGCTCCCGACCGGTTTCCCGGAATATGTGGTAGTGTAGTGCATGTTAGTGTAAATGTATGTGTAAGGGGAATCAGATGTACAGTTGTTCATTGCATCCAACGTACTTATGCAATAGCTATTGTTCCGAAACTTCATTGTTTCTTTTTGAATGATTTTTTTTCGTGTGTCCGGGCGCGTCAACGGCTTTGATCATTAGTCCCGTAAATGAAATACATGTTTTTTCTCTCTCGGGAGATGGCGGTGGCCTTCCTCTGCTGGATGGCGAGATCCGGCGCCGACCTACCGCCGGCAAGTGGGGTTTCCCCTTTACCACGACTCTCCCACCACCCCAGCCGGGACAAGCTCTAAGCTCCCGACCGGTTTCCCGGAATATGTGGTAGTGTAGTGCATGTTAGTGTAAATGTATGTGTAAGGGCAGAGGATAGGACAAGGAAGAGGAAGGAAAGATCGCGCGCGGTCCGTGGCCCGTTTGTAAGGGGTCCGCATTCCTGCTCCGGCATTCGCCTGGTGTTGATCGGAGAAACCACGAAAAATTACCGTTCAGAGCAGCCGGCCGTTAGAATTCTCCTCCAGACAGCGACTGAATTCGATCTAGCTGAAAAGCTAGTGTCACAAATCCTGCCACCGTCTGGACTCGAACCTAGGACCTCCCGGTCAGAGGTGTTGCAGTGAAACTTCATTGTTTTCTTCGGTGTTTGTGAAAGAGAATGATTAATTTATGATCATTTTAGTTTTACTTAATATTATTTTAACATTTAAATGCATTTAGCAACTATACATTTGTAGCCAATTTAGGTTAGGGATTGTTCTGGTTCAATGACAGAAGAGTATGCGCCCGTGCATTGTGTATCTGTGACGTGAAATTGTGAGCACAGCGCCATCCGAACAAGTGATTATATCATTATGGGATCATATTGTTGTGCCGTGGACAAATTGAAAACTTGAAGTATACAGACTCTAACACACAGTTACAATACCAATAGAGTTGTTGTTGGTCTTGCTCTAACATTCTCTTTAAAAAAATTATAATTAAAGCAGTATCATTACGAACATTAAAATGTCAGGGACATTCAAAATTTATGATCAAGAATCATGGATATGCGGTTATAAGACAAAAACGTTATTTTGTTGATATTCTATTCTCAAACGAAAATAAGTGTAGAATTTCAATGATTAGGCAAATTTAAATAATATTTACAATGGTATCAAGACACATAGTAAGTAGGCCTAATCATACAATCACATAGCATATGAGAAACAGATTAAAAAGTTTGGAAAATCTGAGAGGATAGAATTTAATTTAAGTACAGGCTTTGTTAAGCAACACATCAGTGTTATAAAAAGAAAAAAAGAAACTTTATCGCACTTCATCCGAGTTGTAGGCTATTTTGCGAGACAAGGGCTTCAATTTCGTGGTCATGATGAGAGTTAGGGGTCATCAAATAGAGGACATTTCATAAAATATATAAGTAAAATAATAGAATATTATAAAACTCTCAAGGATCATATGGAAAATTCCATTGTGTTTCGTGCAACCTCCCTAGATATTCGGAGCAATTTGATTTCAAGTGTGAGCATGGTAATGACCCGTGAAATTAAAAATGTAATTTCTAAAGCTGCTTTTGTCTCCTTAACGCTGGATGAAACCCCCTGATATAAGTAGCAAATAACAACATTCATTTCTTTTGTGTTTGTAGTAGTAGTTTATGCAATTAGTTTACAATGTTAAGCTTTATTGCATGAGTACATGTTTTGAAAACAAGCGACGTTAGGAGCTAGTTTTCAAATTTGAACGAATGCAACAAAGCAACATTTCAAACAAGTTACATACGCTATTACTTTCTATAACAGCTTTATAAATTCTTAAGAGACTTAAACTTAATTTTGCGAAACAACTTTCTTGTGACGTCTCGAGTTTTTGACATCTGTGTAAGAAAACTGGTCGGCTGTCCCCTTTACCGCTCCCTCCCCAAGATTCTCTCGCAGCGTTTGGCTGAATATGTGATGACGCAATCATTCGTGCTGCAAAATCTAATATGTCATTATTTGCGCCATAAAAGACCCTTTTATGTACGATTTTTTGCAACAGAAAATGTCGTTTATAATGCTGGCATACAAAAAATTATTTTCTTCCTCAGTGTTTTTTTATGATAAGTCAATGCCTTCCATTTTATAAATTATGCCCATTCTAATAGGTCTGTAATGATATGTATTGGATAATTTTGAAAATAATTGATTGTTAGAGTGTTCTTATTATTAAAGTATAAGGACACATGTTTATATTTTGCTAGGTCCTAAACTTCAGGCAACATTTTCTAATCTTCAACCAACTCATAAAGTACGTGAACCATTATTACTTTTGCTGGATCTGTTTTTATTTTAAATTTACAAATTATTTTGTGCTCTAATTGACCAAAGAGTCAGATACGGTATTGGTGAATGTGGAATATCCGGGAGTTTTAAATTATTTTTTCATTTCTCGGGTTACATACCCTAAGCCAAAAATCAAGCTACGCCACTGGTATTTATGGATAAGTGGATAAAATTTGTGGATATGCAATTAACCTTATCAAACATTTTCACATGTACGTTCCTTCGTTTTTATCCAGTAGAGTAGAGAGAAATCCAAAGTCGACCAATGTATGTTGCGTTTTACTTCCAACAGAGCGCGGGTTTGTGTCTGCCTGCAGATCTTTAATCATAATGATTAAAGATCTGCACACAGCAAAAACGTGTCGCTTATGGAAGAGGATTTTTAAACCATCACAGTTATATTTTACAAATATTAAAATATGCAAATAACTTAATACATTATGTTTGCACGACCATAAAGGGAAAGTCTTAATCTTCTCTTAGATATTCTGTGTGGATGCTGTAAACTAATCGTTTTTGAAGCAGGAAATACAGAATAGTATGGTGATCACAGCTGTTTGGTCGTGACCATAACCAAACCTTTTAACGCAGGCGCTCCTATAAATCACTCCTGTATAGAACTAATATAGTCTAGGAACATGGGTGAGTACGTTAGTTTAAATTTCTTGTGAATCTCTTACTCCCAATTGCACATAGAAGGAGCGGATGTTTCTCCCAACATATTTTAAAATCTGAATGAAATAAATTTGGATTTCCGAGCACTATATTGAACGTTATAACTTATCTGCAGCAAATTCATGTTTTAATTAATGGGTTTCTTAGAAGAAGCAAACTAGTGTCGAGATTGTTCTGGCGGCATCAAAAACTTCGTAGCGTAGACGAGCATAGAAATGGATTTATGACTTTTCTCCGAATTATATGTTCGGCAATGTGCTTCAATGTGGTTATGCCACTTGCGGAATGGAAATGTCCCAGCAGATAGCGCCAGTTGCAGGGAATAATGAAGTGAAATATCTCAAAATAGAGAATTCTGAACTTCTTCTTTCTTGTAATAAACCTCTCAATTTTTTATTATTATATTTTTATTATAACTATTATTATTATTATTATTATTATTATTATTATTATTATTATTATTATTATTACTATTCATTGTAACTAAGACCATACCCGAGAAGAAATGAATAGTTTGATGGTGGGTGATAAAGAGATGATATGAATGAAGCTGGAGCAATGATAGAGAGGTAAGAACAACGGGAGAAATCTGGAACAATTTAGAAGGAATGCGATTTGTCTCTGCTCTGTGACTGCTACGCAACCGTACACCACATTATTAGCTTATCATAGGTAATACCCCGAATGGTTTGGAAATTGTCGATAAATATCCAACTTGCGAAGCGAGGAGGTTATAATTTAAACTGCACTATTCTCAAACTTCTCGAGAGACAGAAATGTCGAACGAGAAGAAATAAATTTAAAAAAAAAGAAATTTATCTGAGAATTTCAATAGTGATATTTATAAGGACTATTCCACGAATGAAATTTCGTCCAACATAGTTCGAAAATGCGCAAAATATTGAAAATAACTTAAAGCATGCTTAAAGCAAAGAGATGAAGTAATAGTACATACGCGGTTTATTGCACATCAACACACCAACCGCTACATATCGCATCGTAAGATAGACAAGTCGCAGCTTTTTATTGACCAGTTGGGAGGAGCGGTAAGAAAAATTCGCTAGAAAAAGTAATAAATTTTTGGAAAAACACCGCCCTGATTGGAACATTTTATACGTATATTTAAACATTATTGGTTTTAATTTCACGAGTGTATTTAAACACTATTGGTTTATAATTATTTGACTTTTCCGGGTTTGTAGGCCATGGTTTAACGGAGACTTGTCCACGGAAATGTCAAATAATTTAGAAACCGGCTGTGAAAGCCTACATTGTATATTACTATTGGTTTCAATTTCACGAGTGTATTTACACATTATTGATTTTAATTCCATGAGTATATTTAAACACTCTTGCTTTTAATTTCACAATAGTCGCAAGAATTACCCACAGAACATTGACCGCGCATCTTCGGCCGCGAACCACTGTGCGGTGGCTGCGGGCGATATTACCACCTCTAATGACGGGCCATTAGGTGCGTGGCAAGTGGCCGCATGGGTGCGGGGAAAGCCCGCGCTCCTCCCACGCATCCACAGCGCCTGAAGACGACATCAGACCAGCCTCTCGGAACGAGACGGGACGGGAGGGCGTGGGCGGTCGTTGATACCGACGAAAGGGATGTCGAAGGCCGCGCCGGCGACGGCGCCAGGGGATGATGGTAACGGCAGCGATAACGGCCACGGGAACGATGATTGTAACGGTCACGATAATTGCGGCGACACGCCGTGACTGCTGTGAACGCTGGGGCGGAGGGCCCGGTGAAGCGCGGGGATGGGGATAAGCCAACATGTGATTGGTAGAACGAGGACAGCGACGGGGGTGGGAGCTGCGGCCTCGGTTTCTTCGCAAATAAAAGTATTCGAACAAACTTCAAGTGCATGAGGTCACGTTTGTAACTGAACGACTTGTTATGCAACAAATCGTTACAGACGGCATTCAGCGTTTATGAAGATGTTTATGCGAGGAGATTTTGTTGCAGCGTAAAAACCGTTGGAATTTCATTAAATAATGTTCCCGAAACGTCAACCTCACCACAAACGATATCTTACACCTTACAATCATCCATCATAATATAATACATGATATGCCCTTGGATTGCTATCCTCTTTATACTGCTGTCCAGGTCTAAGGGAGATGATAAATTTGAACAACTCTCCGCTTTTCATCTTGTCAGCTAGGTATCTTGAATTATGCTGGCTTGTTTTCACAATTGTACATCGCAACGCATCGATACGTTAAATTAAATGTCTGAGAGTCGACTGAAATAAAAATCCTAACAGTCATTATTAATTTACTGAAAGCAACACACTTTCTATTTCGATATATTAGTAAAATATTCTTCTTGATTATTTGTATTATTATTATTATTATTATTATTATTATTATTATTATTATTATTATTATTATTATTATTATTATTAATGATTTTCAATGAACAAGTACAAAACTTAGTCTGGTCAGAAATCTACATTACAATGTATCCACTAACATAAGTAACATCACTGTTAATCAGATTCTGCTTTCTCAGACATACCAAATCCGTGTTCAACCAGTAAAAACTTTTGAAGTGCGGTCTTAAAAAACTTTTAAAAGTTTAAATCCAGTTTCGGGCCACTTTGGGCCGAGAGGACGTAACTTTTAATGGGTTAGGAAAGATGTTTGAACAGAACAACTATTTTGTTGACCTCTGTACAAAGGTGTTCCTTGAAGCCTGCTATTCTGAAACACGAACCTAATCGACACTAAATCAACTGGAAATTGTGAGGTTGACACATAATTACGATTAAAAGTTATTAGCAAATTGCTCATAATGTTATCATTAAAAAACGCATATGAGGAAATTCTGAAAGGAAAGATCAAAGAATAACAAAAGACGACAAATACGAAATAACATATACAAGAACGAAAATTGAAGTACTTTTCTGTAACTCGAAAACGAAAACTTTTAGTTTTCAAATGTAGCTAACAATAAAAAAATTGATAATTTTATCCCACTATGTATAGTAATTTGTTTCAACTTTGTATAGTAAGAAAGGAGTAAAGGATTCTGGAGGTCAAGAAAAAACGTAGCAAATTATACTTCTGGCCCATACGTCTCATTCATTTTTTACTTCTTTTCTGGCAAAACTAAATTAAAATTGAATTAAATTGTTATTGAAATTCAGTTAATTTAAATTCAACAAACAAAACTGGCCCAAAATGTAGGTAAAACGGCTACTGGAAAACGCATCTACCAACCGTGCCTCCTTTTTCAAACGAAGCGACCCGCATGTATTCAGCGACTGAAAGAGTTGTAGCCAAATACCCGTCGTCTCCGCATGGTGCCACACGGCGAAAGATCGAGAAGCCACCGAACCCTTTAGTATTTCCGAGAACTTAATATCGCATGTAAGCCTGCGTTTTGCATTCATATACCGTTCAGACCAACATGAGCTGAACCTGTAACGTTGTCGATTTTCCGCCTATTCGCATAAAGAACTCTCCTGGAGTTGTTTTATTTCGCTGCACAAAAGCGTTTGTTCCTTTAGAAGATACACGCCGCTGGCGGAGCGTATCATAAATAGCGTAAGACACAACGAACATATATTAATCGTGCACCAATGAATAAACTTCGTGCAACAGATAGCTACCTACCAACCTCTCTGTAAAACAGAAGTACTTCTATTTCGATGATCAGAGTTTAATGTCATCGTATTCAAAATGAAATTTGTAATTTTCAGTGAACATGAAGATATAAAGAGAATCTTATTATATATATTATATTATTATATTATTTACTTATTTAATTATTATATATATTATATATATTATCTATATATATATTACATGCTGGAGCTGCAAACGCAAACCTGTTAATATTGTTCACCTTCGTCATCGAGTATTCTTTCACATTCGAATCCATATAAAATATAAAAATCAGAGCGCTATATTATAACCCGTGTCAGAATATCTCACTTCATTATAACTTAACACGTATGTTATAGAGTTTTGATGCTCACTGTTTAATCTACAATCAAGGCGACACAATCTATTTAATGTGAAAAAGAAGATTTAAAAAAAATGTAATTGTGAAATAAACCACCTCTGTCTGTATACATCTTTGAACGAACAAGTCATTAGGATCCATTGCACACATTGTATAAGTAACAAACAAAGAGGATATAGAGGATATAAAGTTATTTTACGGACGGGATGTTTTATTCACAAATTATTGGATGAAAATAAACATAAAGAGTATTAGTAGTAATTGCATAGTATATACAAAGTTTTCATTCTCAGATCTCAGTAAGACAAAAATAAAATAAAATAAAATAAAAAATGGAAAGTCCCAAACATTCCATCAGCTTCATTGCTTCATTTGCTGACTTTGTCAGGGCTTTTTTAAACGAAAACCAAAAAGGATATTATTAATGATTTATGTCTGCTTTACATTTTTTTAGTTTTCATCAACACAATTTCTGTGGAAATCTCCAAATTAAGAGTAAATATTTGTGACTTTTCAGTATTTTTTGTTTGGAATTTGATCTACCAAGATCGACAATGGAAAGTTTTTGAATAAACGAGAAATCTTTACATCTTTTGTTTTTGTATTTTCCCTTGGTTACAATGAAAAGCGATGTATTTGGCACTGTCCTTACATAAAAGTAAAATCATCAGTATATGAAATTCACCCGACAACTCATCCTCACAATTCTGAGAGGATGACAGATCTACTAAACCGCAAGTATTGCTGTGGAAGAAAAAACCTAAGTTACAATTTTAACATGTGTGCATTTGTTTAAAGACAAAATACTCGTGAAGTTCCACAAAATAATTAATAAAAATGGTGGAAAAGCTGTATAAAAATATTCGGGGATATATTTTCTCTATTTATATTTCTTTGACGTAGGAACAAATAACATCTCAACGATACCTTATCAAACCTATAAAAAAAACTAGCCATCATCTCGCAGTTTTCAAACTCTCCTGATAGTACTTGTTAAAAACGTAGAACTATACATCTATAAATTTAGTCTCGTTTTTATTATAACAATAATTTTTTTTGAAGGCTGTATTTTAAAAGCTAGGCTCGGATTTTGTATTTGCAAACTGGAAGCGTTATTTTCTTCATTGTACAAAGAGGTAAATATTCGTCTTTGATAATAAGAAATTTGCACTTCTCAACCAGTCATTTACTCAATTCTCTGTGACATTCTTTATCATTATCGTAACATTCACAAGCACACACATTCTGACATACATCACACTCAAACATTTCCAGAAACAAGTCCTAATTAAATACCCCACCACTTAGGTTTACTAACTACAACTCAGCCGGGTTCTATTTTTCATAACATGACACATCGACAATTAACGTCTCACAAATTCATTGTCTTCATTATGTAAAACATGAATATATTGAGAGAGGAAGCACGAAGTGTTCACTGGACTCAATACCCACAGATCATATTTCAAACCGTAATGGCCTTTTGAAAATATGAGAGCTATTAATATCCCAAAGAATTGAATAGGTGACGTCTGTTAGCAACAATATTGCTTGAATACAGATTTTTGCCCGGAGCATTTTCTTTCACGCAACCGAGATCAATCAAGATAACAAAGAGTGAAGAGCTACAGCTTTAAAACCGACCACGCTTGGATTACTTTTCACAGAGGACACCGTCTGGTAATATATCCAGTCAATCCACGTAACTCGAAAAAAACTACCATTTTTTCTAAAATTACCTTCATGTTCTAGAAAATTGTTTTCATTGCTCTCAGTTAAATACTAAGAAAAAGTTTTAACCAAAGCAACAACATAACGGCACTTAACAACGAAGATAGTATATATTATGTATAATTAGTATAATAATACGAAATAAACATTTCTTAGTGCCTATTGTGTAACATTAAATCAATCGGTTTCATCTATACAACTCTATAAGAGATGGTGAATCGAAGTGATAAAAAATCTTACAATCCTAATAAAAAAATTTCATGTCCTTTAGTACATTTTCGCTCACAATGATTTATTTTTTTAAATTCTATGGAATGTAAAGCTCAGCTCAGAAGCATTTCCGAAACATTTAAATTAATGTGTCATAGGAAGTCGTTTAATATATTTTTACTTTCTCGTATACGTACGTATATGCGGAGTAAATACGTAGTATATACAAAGTTATGTAATACTGCGGAAAATAGATTTCGATATTTCAACGGAAAAACATATTTTGGGGTTCCATGATTGCGAATTATTTTCCCAAAACGTCCGTCCGTCCATCCACGCGTCCATCCGACCGTCCGTCCGTCCGTGAACACTACTAGCGCCTAAAGTATACGTAAGATTTTTCCGAAATGAAGAAAGAGTGCATCTGTGTGCTGAAGTGTCCATCTGGCTCAAGTGAAAACTTTGAGATTTTGAAAAACATTCTTGAAAATTTAGGTAGTTTAGGTAGTTTACATAAAGCTCACGGGACATTTTCACAATTTTATCAAAAACGGCTTGAACTTATTTTTTCAAATTTCTTGTAAGAATAGAGAAAAATACACGTATAAAGATGGCGTAGGTCGGATTTGCAAGATTAACTCTGAATTTTCGAAAATTACAAAAGTTTGAATTTTTCGGCGTCTTTCTACAACTACAAAAGTGAAGATAGAGATTTGTCCTTCAAATAATTTTTTTTCCACATTTAGTTGTTTTATTAAGGTCATGTACATTTTTTGAATATTTTAGTAATTTTCGCGCAATATTTGCAATTTAAAAAATTACAAAAAAACAAGATTTTCTCGAAAACGGCCCCCAAATTTTTCTGTTAACTTTTGGTAGGGATAGCGATAAATATACCGTATAGAATGACATAAACGCCATATTGCTCTATACTTTTTTTTTTATAGGAGGCGAAGGGAAGTAGGAATCGGAAATGTTAGGGCAGAGGCGTTGGTGCGGACGATTTTCTGTGGTGCTGTTTGTTTTCAGGTGCGGAGGAGGCCAAACACTGGAAGGAGAATGTCTGACGCCCGCGCCAAATAAATAAATGGTTTAAAAACCGGATAGATTAGCATGTACTCGGCTTCTGACGGCAGGTTTTTCCCCCTTCAGGGGTTTTTTCCTCAGCCGTACCTTATGGTCTCTTTTCCGCGGCTTTGATGCGAAGGAGAGACCATTTGGGGTGAATACCAGAATTCGAAAGGTTAGAACGCTGTAGAATGTAGGTATTGTAATGGCTTAAAGGCCTTCGGCCTAGCCACATTGCATCAAGATTTTTACTTTGCCTGTAATAATTACCTATTAAATAAAAAAAATACTTTTGTTTTTTCAAAAATTACAAAAAATTTAATTTTATTGACTTGTCTCTCATGTCATTGATATTTACATTAACAGCAATATTTTTACATTATTATATTTACAAGTATTCGTGCTTTAAATAACACCATAAAACATTTCTCGAAAGCTCAACTTTTTTTTGTGAAAATGAGCTCAAAATTCCGCATTTTCAGAAACGCTCAAACGCCAGTTTCTCAAAAATGGCTGCAAACTTTTTCTTCAAACTTTTTCAGGGGTAGTGTCCATTGCACTGTTAAAAATGACAAATTTCATTTTGTATTCTTTTGTTTTTTAAAAAATTACACAAATGTATTTTTTCAAATATCTCTCACGTCGTTAATACGCACATTACCAGCGATTTTTAAAAACTATTGCATTTGCGAATTAAAGTATTTCAAATGACTTTAAATGAAGTTTTTCGAAAACTCAAAAAGTTTCTGTGAAAAAGCTTCAAAATTTTGTATTACAGTAACGCTTAAATGCCATTGCCTTAAAGACGGCTCCACATTTTTCAATAAAAATTGCCATTTATGACGAGGTTTCACTCGTCTCTAATGTCTTAAAGTAATATTTCGGTTCTAGTATTAGGAAACCGAAAAATTGAGAAAATGTCAAACAATGTACTTGGGGCGGCGATAGACCGTAAAACCAGTCCACACCAAGGAAATTAGAAAACTTTACTACGAAAAAGTCTGTACATTTTGTAGAACTACTAGTTTACTGACTGTGAACATTTTTTTTTCATTTCGGACCTCCTCTTTTTTTCTAACCTTTATAATTCCATAGTACATGTACTTTTTAAAGGTGAAATTAATTTATTTATTTTACAGTTAACATTAACAAAAAAGGTTTAAAATATGAGCGCCAAGTGCTATACCAAAAAGTGTAATCTGCGCACATTTTCTTAAATTCGGTGATCTCTACCCTCAGAGAAACGAATTCGATTACATATTATTCATGTACACATACCTGTATATCTTTTAACTCAAATAGTGTTGTTTTTCCAGTAGTGTGAGAACTTTCGCAAAGATTATTGTACATCCTGCTGTAGAAAACCTTTTTACTATCGTACATGTTTTATACTACGTATATCCGGAGTGTATGGACGAAGTTACATAAGGCTGCAATAACGGGTTTTTATTAAAAACTCTGAAATTGTGATAATTGCAAAAAGTTAATTCTGTTTTTTATATATGGGGAAGAGGTGAGTTGTATGTGGTTGTGTACTATCGGTTGTATGCCAACAGAGCAGAGCGCAAGTAGTTTTGTAAATAAGACGATTGCTCGCGGACTCTAGGTACAAACTCATCTAGATACGAATCCTCACGCGGATAAATATTTTCGCTGTTTCAAATCACTTGTGAGTGTTGACTTAGTGTTCTAATATTACTTAAAACCTACATTTAAAACAAGAAAGTATCTTCTGTTGTAGCATCGCTACTTTTGTCACGATACCCCTGGCTTTTCGTGCTTACGTTCAAAACCAAGACAGGGCAAATACTTTTCGAATTGGAAAAGTTCGCAGTGGCATTTGTCGGGTCAATGAAGCGACACCTAAGTGAAGTAACGTGTTTTTGTCAACTATAACAAATCCAATAGAGTTCAAGTGTGTGAAAGTTTCCGTCGAGTTCATCTACTGTTTTTATATTACGTGGCCGTTACAAATAATAGGAAATTGATGGCGCTGATGTAGCACCATCAATTTCCACTGAACACCTACAAATTAAGTCCTTCTACAATTCGGTAAAATTTTCATAACTCATTCATTTCCATGCCTCAAGATCTTAAACACAATAATTACACAATCACAATCAATTAATACTATCACAAAAATGAAGATTTTATTTCTCTGCAATTGAAGGAGGTATATATTTTTGTAAATTATTTCGAAAAACAAACCTACAACAAACGCCAGATGAGACATAAATTAAACGATTATTGTACGTCAAAGATTTCAGTTTCACGATTATAAATCCAGATCTCAGAAAGCAAAAAAAGTAAATCAGTTACACGTATGATTACTTCACCATTCCCAACAACGAAACCCGAAACGCATCATAAAACACCTTCAAAATATGGCGCAGTATGAAACTACGCGGAACAGCATCATGAATAAAACCAACTGTTGCTACGGGGAGCGAGGAAAGCGAACGTAATAGCTGGCGGCCGCCGATAGTGTTTGTGCCACTCTACGTCGCGCTTGCTCGTTAATTATTGGAGTGACACTGGCGAACACGGTCGTTGTGTGTCCCCGGTCGATAACGAAGGTGTGCAGGAATGCTTCAAACGGCGAGCTTAGTATTCGTTAAGCGCTTTGTGCTCAATTAGCAGGCGGTCGCTGTGAACGCGACCTCGCGCCGAGTCGCGTTGCCGCATTGGGAGGACACCCGCCGCCGAGGGAACAATGGGGCGTGGCCGCGAGCCGGGATGAGAGGCCCGGGCCTGGAGAGCCAAGGTCGGATGTCGATGGCTGCCAGTGGGCTGGTGCGCACAGGCTGATGTGTTAGAGGATACTTGAGAGCGGGAACTGGTATGTGGGCATTGGTGAGTGAGGACTGGTAAACGAGACTGGTAAGATGGGTTGGTGAGCAAGTGTTAGAACGGGGACCGGCGAACAAGGACTGAAGGGCAGAACGTGGAGAATGGGGACTGGTGAAAGTGTTTTGGTGAACGGGTACTAGAGATCGGGGACTGGTGAGTGGACTGGTGGCACTGGTGAGCGGGGAATGGTGAACCGAGGCAGCTGAGCTGGGCTTGTGAGAGGGTACTAGAGGACGGGGACTGGTAAGTGGGCATTGGTGACCGAGGTTTAAAGAGCGGGCACTGATGAATTAACACTGGCGAGAGGGTACTAAAGACCGGGGACTGGTAAGTTGACATTGATAAGCGAGGACTGGAGAGCGTGAATTAGTGAGTGAACACCTCTGGGCGGGAACTAGTGAACGAGACTGGTGAGCTGGGATGTTGAGCTAGTACTAACGAGCGGCGACTGGCGAGTGGGCACTGGAGAAACGAGGACTGAAGAACGGAAAATGAAGAACAGGATTGATGAGTGCGCATTGGTGAGCGGGGACTGGTGAGAGGTCAGAAGAGGGGGAAATGGACAACGTGCACTAATAAGATTGAATAGTGAGCGAGTACTAGAGTGGAGGCTTGAGAGCGGGGACTGGTGAGTGGGCACTGGTGAGAGAGGATAGGAGAGCGGGAACCGGAGAGAGGACCGGATTAAATAGTGTTTCCGGGTGCCAACCTTGGGGAATTTTCCCTACCAATATCTCCCATCAGTCGGGTACCTCCCCAGTCGACACAAGGTCTATGCTCCTGACCCGCCTTCCGTCATATGTGGTAGAGTGGAGCATGTAAGTGTGAGTATGTAGGTAGGTAAGGAATGAGGATGAAACAGGGAAGAGGACGAAGGAAGAAAGAGAGCACGAAGTAGATAACGGAACAGGATGTGTCCCTGTGGAAGGAGAAGAGAGCAGCTCTTGGCACGGAAAATCAGCATAGGGTGGAGACAAACAGGGCTCCGCAGATTAGATTAGGGGAGGAAATCATATGAGAAATCAGGACAGGGTAGGGTAGACAATGACAACACATAGCAGGGTGCGGTCGAACCAGGTGTCGGGTAGGGTTCTTCAGAGTAAGACTGGGGATGATGCAATATGCTGGGCTTAGAAAGGGGAGGTGGACCAGAAGCGACTCTGAAGAAGCGAGAGGAGGCGCTCCAGCAGCGAGAGTGCACCGGGGTTGTGGTGGGTGGGGGAGGGGGCAGAGGGGTCGGGAGCTGCAGGGCGGCCGACCCCCGCCGCGCCGCGCCTTGTCCACCGAGTGCTCGGGGGCCGCGGCCCCTGACGCGACATAAATCAAAGGCGAACGCGTTTATATTCAATTATTTCAATGAGATTCAGCGCACTCTATCATTTGGTCTCTCGCCGCCTGGCATCTTTTCACGCTGTTATATGGGCCTATTTATTTTCCGCGCCGATCATTGGCTGCTCATTAGGTTGCCGCTGTGGTATTTACGTTAATTGCGTCGGACAACGCCCGTTGGTTTGCCCGTTGCGCCGACCCGACAGAACGACTGTGCGTTGCTTAAACTACCGTTCGCGGGATGGTTTCCGGGGAAGGACGAACTATTTTGTCTGTTGCAATATTTTTTCGTCAGAGAGAAAAGGACAGGAAAAATTTCGAAGAAGAATTGTATCGTCCGAAAATATCTGATACTTCACATCCAGAAAAGGTTTCTTGGTTATTTTTAATTTCAACGTGGGTATACCAATATAATTCTTATGTGAAATTATTAGAAGTACAAGACCGTTATTATGCCTGAATTGAGAGCAATAGACTGCTTATTAGGGAGAGTCAAAAATGTATTAATGAGACTAAAGAAAATGTTCTACCCTTTTGAATTCTGATCTAGCGAAATATTTTCCTATACTTGAAAATGGCGTTTCAAAGCCTGTATTGAAATATAATGAACGTTATTGAAATATAATGAACCTTCATTAACACGAATTCCAAGGGACCTGAAATTTCAAAATTCAAAATTTATTGCTTATTTATCCTTGAAAATATATTTTATTACATGGGAGTTGTTTTTTTTTTGTTTTTTTCTCTCTTTCAAAATTAAAAATTTAAGTAGTATATGACTTAGTGTAGGGATCACAGAATTTTGAAAATGTGCACACAATTCACTTTTCCCCATAGCACGTCATACGCAGTTTTTAACTGTTTTTTTGACGTAAAATAAATAAATAAATAAATAAATTATCGGAGTTCGTGTTATAAAATTTCGTGTTGTCTGAGTATTATAAATGTTCATTTTACCGTATTCTCTTGTCGGGACCGACGTTTTGTCTGTGTTACGGCAAAATTTGTGTCAAGCGAGTTCGTGTTAAAAAGGGTTTTCCGTAATATAATTATCACACGTTTTGAAGAAAATTACATCTCAAATAGAAAAGACATGACCCACTTTACGATTAGTCGTCTGTCAAATATTTTATGAAATCATTTTGAATTGCTGAAAATAAATACCATCAGTAAAACCTAAATATAGTTTTTTGTCTATTTCCGACAGGCTATTAATGCAATTTGTAATCGCAAGATTGCGTCAAAGATTCATAATTCACTATAGGCCTATCTAATAGGCACGTTTAAAATTATTAAATTGAATACGAACTATTTTAGGAACTTCCTGCCCTAATAAATGTTCCAAGAAAATCTGAAGACTTTTTATTAACTGATGTAGGTCCTTGGAAATGTTTATGAATAACTTGGACGCCGTCATTTTTCTTTCTTAAAACCGGTCACGAAACTGGATTATCGGCTGTATTTCATGTATTTATACCTTAATTAAATTGTCTCCCGACTAGGTCTCCTATTTAGAGGCCGAAAGACCCATCAATTCTTTTCTATGTGTCTAATAACTTTATTTTCCTTCATATCCATCACCGTTGCTCACGTAGGAACTTCCATCAAAAGAAGAAGCACGCGTCATTCCTTGATAATTGGGATGAAACTAAAAGTAGAAATAGACAAGGTGGAGTAAGTGGTTAGAGACATTGTTTCTCAATTATATGTATTAAAGATCTCACATTTAGATTATCTAAAAAAACAATAAATGAGCATCACGTTTGTAGTATAGTGTTATAATGTTAAAATTATACCGTATTAATCTTCATAAACAAGTTTTGTGTAGCACGTTGAAATTTTATATTTTATTCAAATATATGCAAGAAAGAAATTGTTTCTACATGTCAATAAGTTGAACCCAAATCAAACTATGGATGTTAGCTCCCTCGTATTGAAGAGGGTGCACACCCAGAAAGAAAGGAATTCAGTGATTATGGGTCGCAAATAAATACAAATATATAACAAATTCTTTTGAAGATCCTTTGAAAATGACGCCGCACAGCATTACTCCTCCAATTTCTGTGCTCTTTTGGGGCATGAACTGTTGCATTATAGATGTCTCGTGTACCTGCGTTACTGTGCATCTCCTCCAATTTCTGTGCTGTTTTGTGGCATGAACTGTTGCATTATAGATGTCTGGTGTACTCAATGAATTTTATTCACTACTATTAATAATTGAATCGTTTATTTCAGAAATCCGTCAAACGACAAAATTTAAAATGCGCTTTAGCAGTGGAATATGGTTCCATGAGGATAGACACATCGCTTATGCCATATTTATCTGAAAAATATTCATTTATTAACTGCTTTAAAATTAAAAAATATTTTGAAATCGGAAAAACAGGGACATTTTTTCTCAATTTTCTCGACATGACAAATTTGGCGATTCACGGGTTTCTGAAATAAACGATTCAATTATTGTCGTACATGTTAATTTTTACGTTATTTTCATAATAATGCCGCAATGTATTAACTAAAATAAATGACTAAATTGTAATAGATTAGAAGTGCAAAATCGAAACACCAATAATAAATTGTCGCGATTGTGGTAACTAGTTTTGTTTTTTGTTCGTATTTCAGATGCAAGAAAGCTATCCAAAATTTCAACAACTTTTTTTCACAGACCTCTTTTAGTTTGCTTCTTCGAAGAACTATACTTTTGGGAAAACAGACATTCAATGTGCCTTAGAACGATAGTATGTTCAGAAGTTCCCCATTGAAAACAGTACCTATCATTTCCAGCATTGTAGAGGCTACCGTTAACTCTTTTTATTTATTTAGTCAAAAACAGTCAAAAACTGTACGTGACGTATGGGGGCGAAAATCATCTGCGCATGCTCTCTTGATTTTCAGAATCCTTTTCAAACAATTCAACTATTAATAATTGAAAGTAGAAAAATAATAGTAATGATAATAAAAATATTAAGTTTAAAAAAGCGCGAGATTAACATTTCAAAAACTAGATATTTTCGTTACCGAATTATAGAAAACTTATTTTTAACGGTAAACGAACGAACTCTTAGAAAGCGCAGTCACCATTTTGTTGACAAGAACCGTGAATAGCAAAAGGCGAGAATCTATATCATAATTATTAAAATGTGCTTGCTTTCGCTTTCCAAACTCTCACTACTACTAAAGAATTAGCACCGTGAAACAGAGGATTATCTTTCGACAGACGGCACGCGAATCCACGTGCTAACGTAACAGTTCGTTTTCCGCACACATCCTACGCTCCTGTACACGCGCCCTTTGACAACGACACTGCTTTCCCGCCCGCGGGAGAAAGTTAACATTCCGAACTTCCCGCGAGTTCCAAAATAATAAATTTCCCCTCCGCAAGCCGGTGCTCGAAATTTCCATGAAGAGTTGCGACGACCTGCCAGACTCAAACTAACTTTGCCGATATTCCGAAAATGTTGCGATATTAAAGAGGAAAACTTTATGAATTTTATTAAGGGAACAATAATTTATGAGTGCACTGGGAGGCGAAATCCTTTCAGGTGAAATAACACGGCTGCGAGCTGGGAAGGAGCGAACAAGAAGAAGTGATTGCCCGCTGCAGAACGGAGGGTTTGCTGGTAAAGCGGCATTTGGTCCCCCCGGGTACACCTTTGAATCATAATTATTAATTAAATAACTTTAGATTTGACCATGAATTTGTTGCATTAAATTTCATTACGACATATCCGATTTCCAATGATATCGTATTTCCGATGATTCGGAGCCGATGACACAAGTAATTGAATTTTCGACAAACACCTGTTTTACTAGTTGAGATAAAAAATCAACATTAATTACAAACACAATCCATACGTTTACAATACAACAGACATTATATTTATAGAGCTTTAGAATTCATATTTCAAGTCGAAAAATACCAATCGTTGGTTATTATTCTCATTATCAGATATTTTTATTACCTTGCCTATTTAAAAATTTGATTCGTGGTCGAATCATCTGAAGTAGGAAAATTCCGTTATTCATATTCGAAATAAGAAGTGTATCTTCTATGTTTTACGATAATCATTTAAGACAATCATTAGATTCACAACGTTTCATAACTATGTTCTTTAAATCATCAGGGGTACTAAAACAGAAATATAAAACAGCACTGTAGATATTGACATGACAAGGTTGATATAATTTAACATTATGGAAAATCTAGGTAAGAGATTGAAAATGCCGAACGTCATGCACCAATATTAAGGGATGTTAAAAGAAAAAAGGGTAAAACATTTAAAAATCAAATTAAAACAATTAAAAAGAGGAAGTACGAAATAAAAGACTGAAAGAGGCACTCATCGTTACAATATAAAAACAGAATACATTTGTATTAAGATCATATTATATCACATGGTGTAAAATGTATGAAAATAAAATAAAATTACACTCAAAATGAGCTCGAGGCATTTGTGGAAATTTACTCATGTAAATTCTTGGAGACCAACTGACGAATCGACGAAGACCAGACACCAGCTGTAATGTCACTACCAGGTGAAACTTTTTCAGTGCGAGAAACCTAACAAATATTTCTAACATTAAGTTATTCTCAATATTGAACACTATCAGTCACTCAATAACAAGAAAGAGATGAAAAGTTTTACCTATGACAACGTACTTTACAAAATCAAAAGTATGTCATACTAAATTATCTCAAAGTTTAAATATAAAGCTGAAATCTCTTTGCAAATAAACGCAGATTATCGGGGCTGCGCTCTGCAAAGCTATTCTAAAAGGTGAAAAATCATGCACCAAAATTAAGAGATGTTAAAAGCAAAAGGGTACAGCATTAAAAATCAAATGAAAACAATTAAAAAGGGGAAGTACGACATAAAAGACTGAAAGAGGCACTCACTGTTTCAATATAAAGACAGAATACATTCTTATTAAGATCATATCATATCACATAGTGTATTACACGCAAATTCATAAAAATAAAATTACACTCAAAAGGACGTAACAGATCAATGACAATTATTTCCATATGCTGGAGACACAAGGGTAGGAATCGAAAGATTATTATTTTATGTTCATAAATTATTATTTCGAGTGATATTAGACAAAGATAACAAATAACCTCACAATTTACAAGCAAATTCAAGAGAAAAATTCTAGAATTTTTAGAGAGAAATGTATGTCATTGTACGTTAATATTATCTGTCTGCTATCTATATTTTGCCATTGCCATTGAAAGCTGCTATTGAAATAATTTTGTTGCCAATGGTAACTCCTGTAATTATTTCATTTTAAATGTCAACGACAACTCACCACAAAACCAATATATTTTTGCCGTTTACATTAATTTTGTTCCTTTCAATATTTCATACTCATATATTTGTAATACAAGTTTGAAGTAACTAACATTTATTAGGGAAAGTTATTTTCATCTTAACTCATATTGCATGTTTTAGTATATATATAGCCTTTTAAACTCCTATATTGAGTACCTACAATAGAAGGTTTAGGATGTAAGATTCCGAAAACCCAATATCAGAAGCTTTTCTCAAACGTCATACACGTCATACGCAGTTTCAACTGTTTTTTTACGTAAATAAATAAATAAATAATTGTTTACTTATTAATTTTTATATTTTACGACAAAAATAGTTAAAAACTGTGTGTGGCGTGCTATGGGGAGAAGTGTATTCTGTGCACTTTTCCTCAATTCTGGGATCCCTACCCTGAGTCATATATAAGTTGAATATTGAATACAGTGAATACTGAATACAGTAAATATTGAACACACTTTTGAAAGTGTATTGTATTTTGTAATAAATATTACTATTTTAAAAATTGTGAACGTATTTTTTCTTCCCGAAATTATCCGGGCTTAAGAAACACCCCATTTTTAAATGTAACTATGCTATTGCTATATAATCTTCACTTTCATAACTAGAAACTATTTCTTTACTTCAAGAATGAGGTTATTTGCCATCTCAAAATTCCAGTGCTGGTAAATTTCAGTACACATCCCTTTTATAGGACATTTGGAGGGGGGATTAGTCATCTACGCCGTAAATATATACTACTCAATTTACAATTTCACTTGGTCACGAATGAGAAAAAACATTTTCTAACTCATCCATAATACTAAAATAATGGGCAATATTATATTTCAAAAACTCGTTGAAATGTTATATTGGTGACAAAAGTCTACGCTTATCATAACTATAACCAGGATTAGCTGTCTGCTTTTTACGTTGTAATACATGCGGATCAATTTCTTCTTATACATCTGGTCACTTTTCTGAACTGTAAGCTCGCCATAATTACTTTGATCATTTCTTAACAGGACAAAATTTCAGTTTTTGCTCATACTAATACTTCGAAAAAATACTGTCTCCTAAAGCTGGTCACCGAGTCATATTGTCAGCCTATGTTGGTAATATCGCCTATCTCATAATTTTGTTCAGAAAATGAAGATTTTATTCACATAACCGAAATAATGTTCTTAGTTAAAATAAGAAAAAAGGTTTACTTAAGAATACTTATAGAACACATTATATTGTATATCAATAATTTGTAAATAATTATTTGCGGGAAATCAAACACCAAAAATTCTTAAGTTGTTTGTTTGTTTGGTTGATTTGTTTTGTTGTTTTCTTTCTACCTAGTAACGCTTGTGAGGTACCGGACATTATTCCTAAGCACTAAGACTGTCGTATCTTAAAAAAAAGTCGAAAATCAGTAAGACGTTTTGCAAGTCTTACATGGTTGCCCATTTACTAAAATGTTCATAGCCAATAATTTTAGTTTTCTACGATGCGCTTTCTAGGCTTAGAAAGGGAGAAATAACTATGTGTTCTTGATTATTCATTAAAATCCGGAGCAGTAATTATGAAAAAAATGAAAATAATTCTTTTGTTTAAATTATAAAAAGTCAATATTTGCTAGGAAATCTTATAACGGAAATCTTATACCAAAATGGCTAATCACGCTGTCAGAGTGGAATCATTGTGGTCTGCGGCAAGCAAAATGTACTAACTACTGACTGGGGAACAACATCTAACTGCGATTTCGCGGTTTCAGATCAAACTATGTTCAGAGTGAAAGCAGGATTCCATTAGCAGTCGAGTCGTAAAATCATCCGACCAACTTACGAATACAAAGTATCATGAGACAAAGCTAATCAATGCTAATACAGTCGATTACGGTTATAGTGAACTTGGATATAGGGAACAGATCTAGTGAACTTAAGTCACTGACCCCGTTTCACTTACATTACACATAAGCACAAGAAAACTCGGTTATAGTGAACCTGAACCTCGGCTATAGTGAACGTAGGACATACGTCCTTGTAATTAATTCCCCTTTGGAAAAAATAGATCACCTCAGTGCCACAAATTCCAGTACCACGCAGGTTGGAGAATATATGGACGGCCATAACAGAAGGCCATAACAGAAGAAGTCTCGCCTGAGGTGAAGGTAGGGGACCGGGAATGGGCACCTTACTGATGACCTATGCTACTCAATTTCACTGTGAAAACAAAAGGCAAAAAACAAACCTGATCCATTGAGCAAATGCTGAGATGGCCCCTTGATTTGCTTCTGGACGTAAATGTAGCTTCACTATGCGCACGTTTTGTTGAACTTTCCTTTTGCTTGTAGTGGTAGTAGAGCTTAGGGTGAGTTTCCATTTGGTTAACAATACAGAAAAATCAAATCTGCAGTTCATTTGCCGTTAAAAATAAGTTTTCTATAATTTGGCAACGAAAATATCTAGTTTTTGAAATGTTAATCTCTCGATTTTTAAAATTTGTTATTATTATTCTTATTATTATTATTTTTCATCTTTCAACTATTAATAGTTAAATTATTGGGAAGTGAATCTGAAACTCAAGAAAGCGTGCGCAGATGATTTCCTCCCCCATACGTCACATACAGTTTTTGACTGTTTTTGACTAAATAAATAAATAAATAAAATAAAGGCCGTGTCCTGCGTGGGCTGAAACTGTGGGCGGCGACGCCCGATTGCTTCAGTTTCAATATTGGTGTTACTTCATATTCCGCGGGACAAAGTGCGTTGAGTGCGACGTAGGCGACAGGAAGCAGGCGACTGCCACAGCCAGGCGATATCCGCCGTACCGCGCGGAACAGCGACCGGTTTCATTAGTCGTTTGCGCCATCCCGCCAACGAAAGCATCTCGTATGTTATAAGGCGAGACTATCAGAGAGTGGGACGGTATTCCAACAGTGCAAGAGGCATTGAAGGTTGTCAAGACTGCATGACGATTCTTCGACCCAGAGGACAATGCAGAATCAATTATGGAGAGGCACGAACTCTAGAGAAGGGCAAAGGGAAATTACTAATGAAAAAATTCGAGGTAAACATTTGAAAATAAATTGATTTTTTAAGGACAAATAAAGATGTTGGAATTATCAGTTCGTGCAGTTAATGTTTTTTGCTGTAACTCTATATTAATAAAATCAAACGTTATGGATGTTTAATTTTGTTTAATTTCGGTTTAATTCTGTTTAATTTTGACATCGGATGTAGTGAACCAAAAATGTTACTCCCTAGAAGTTCTCTATAACCGGAGTCGATTGTATATTGCTAATATTCTGCAAGGGAAAGTATATTTAATCTTCTAGTCATTAATACATAATATACGTTACTTTACAAATATACACGACTTAGTACCAGCTCAAATAGTTCACTGTTTCGCATAATTTGAATCGAAATTACCAATGTAGGTATCAGAGTTGATCAACAAGTATAGTAATCAGTCTGTTCAGGCAAATTGTCCCCATTTTACAAACGAGAACAGTTAGCATAATGTTTGCTTACGTACTTACTTGTTTGCTTGCATTCTCGGAAGACTTCCATTACAATTTGCATTAATTTTCATATTGAGCAGGGAGAACAGATACCGATTGATCGACCAGAGGGAGTTGAGTTTAGCTAACTTCCAAAACCGGAACTGAGTTTCAAATCACAAATTACTGGATGGAAGGGTACTTTCTCAATGAGTATGACCTGAAATGAATTAAAAGATCTGAATTCGAATAATAGTCTACTTTTTTGTATGGTTAGGTATATTAAAAGAATACTAACATAACTAAACACATGGATTATACTTGCTTACTGATTACACAGCCAATCAATAAAATCTTTCATATAAAATAATACGTATCAGCCCCACTTAATGATTTCTTCACACTTCGACACGTTCAAAATATTCAAGAGACAAAGGTATAATATAAAAAGACAATAAATTATTTTTGCAACAATACAATTAAAGAACTCACCAAAAGTAGACCAATATATTTAGTTTCTCATTGAAGTATATTTTCCCATTCCACGTCTATGGGACATTCCACGTCAGGTTGCAACAACCTGACAATAGCCTCGTTGATATTACACTTATGCCCAATAAATATTGAAATGGATAAAAATAAACAAAATTCTGACTTTGCAGATTCGCGAAAAATGCATTGAGAAACGAAAGTCATGCTCCATGGTGCACTGAAGCCATAACACGATTCTCGAAGTAGCATTTACCACTGCTTCCTATTCGAATAAATCGTAATGAGTTGAATATATTTCCAACCACATAGAGTACTATTTCACAAATTTCCCTCGTTGTCCATGTTCCAAATTTCCCTCGTTGTTCATTCCACTGAAGAATCCAAATAGAAATCAATATAGTTATACTCACGGTGAGCTCATATTATGCAATTCGTTACGTTCTTGTATTGCATTTTTATTTGTAAATAAGTTTTTAGAGAAGGTTATATAACAAAATATTTCTAAAATAGAAGGAACAACGAATTCTCAGCTTAGAAACAAAACCTTGATCATATGAACCCACCCAGCAATTATTTAGATAACTGTTATATAGACCTCCGATCAGAGGGGTATCTATGGCAGAAATGGCACGTGCTATGGGCGTTACTCACAAAAGGCGCTCTTTAGAATATACCCGCTAAAACAAATAATAACAATCCTAATTTCAAGTATACTGACAGGGGCACAAATTCTGTGCTTGCCATGGGCGCCTGAATACCTAGATACATCTCTCCCTCCGATATACATTTTACCACATTTAAAACACGATCCCACCACGAGATGGGTTCATCTAATGCTGTTCCCCCATCTTCAGTGCGGAGCCCGTCGTTCGTTCTGCTTGCGCAGGAGCCGCGCGGTGGTCGTAGCGGGGGCGAAGCCGAGGGCCAAGGAGGAGACGGGGGCGGGGGAGTTTTCATGGGTAATTTACATTCCCACGAAATTCCGGCGGAAGAAAGCTATTCAGCCGCTTATCCTTCACCTGCGAGGGCTTAGGCCTCAAGACAAACAGCCCGCGGAGATTAGGCAAAGCAGTGCGGGGGAGGTGGCGTGAACGCTCGGCGCCGGAGGCCAGGAAGCACAGCGCATGAGGGGACGTGCGAGGCGCTAATGAAGAGTCAACAGAAACGGGGGCAATAGGAGAGTGAGTGAAGGGGCGGCTTCTACAATTGATACGGTGTTGGTAATGTGTTTCAACATGGTGTCCTAGGTCAAATTCAGTCGCTGTCTGGAGGAGAATTCTAGCGGCCGGCTGCTCTGATCGGTAGTTTTCCGTGGTTTCTCCGATCATCACCAGGCGAATGCCGGAGCAGTACCCTACCAAACGAGCCACGGACCGGGCACGATCTGTCCTTCCTCTTCCTTGTCCTATCCTCTCCTCTTACACACATACTTACACTAACATGCACTACACTACCACATACTCTGGGAGACCGGTCGGGAGCTTAGAGCTTGTCCCGGCTGGGGCGGTGCCCCGCTGGTGGGAGAGTCCTGGTTAGGGGGAAACCCCACTAGCCGACGGTAGGTCGAAGTCGGATCTCGCCATCCAGCGGGGGAAGATCGCCGCCAGTTCCCGAGAAAAACATGCACTACACTAACGGGACAAATGACCAAAGCAGTTGATGCGCCCGGAAACACGAAAAATCAATCAATCAATCAACATGGTATCTCGGTTTTCATGTTTATTTTATTTGTACTTAATATTCAGGGTGTAGGACTCGATTCTTGAAAGTGACTTCCGTTTCAAGTTTTCTCAAGAACGCTTGGTACGAATGCTGAGATTGTTTGTTGTATGTTTCAGAATACTACTAGATATGCAGTTACACATCTATATTGATAAATATATTATTATTATTATTATTATTATTATTATTATTATTATTATTATTATTATTATTATTATTATTATTATTATTATTATTATTATTATATTAATGTGCACTGAGGTTATAGAGAAGAACGTGGGAAGTGTGTGATAAAAAAGATGAGGTCAGACATCAATTATTTGTATATACAACTATAAGTCAATATCTTGTCGGCCATAAATATCGCGCGATTATTATGGCCTGATTTTCATTTCCGATGCAGACTTTATATCCAAATGATACGTAATTTCTGTCAGTGTGGCTTTAGTAGAGCGTCGGGAGAACATATTCACATATACGGAATTATTTGTTTTAGTCTTAGTATCATAATAGGATTTTCTCATGGTAAACCTCGCATGCATTTTTGTTTTTTTCTACAATACACAAGTAAAAATTATATAAATAACAAATTTTTATTACATACAGCAAATGTTAGAACAGAACTTATCTAATACTTCGTCACTGGTTTTTGGGCAGGGCGACACGTGGTATACAAGTGTGACAACTCACCTTCCATCGTCGGCGTTAGACGGCGCTAGACGAATTACTTCATACGCTCCGTGAATTCACGGAAGTTGAGCAAATCGAGACACCACTGATTCCTAGGCGAGTTGCTACATGTGAATCCCGATTACTAACGGCGCCGAGCCCCTGACAGAAGGGATAAAATGCTGACTGCCTGCGACGTGACGAATCAAAAACTTGAAGGAGGATTACACCAGGGAAGCTCAATGCTCCAGAATAGCTAAGACACGTGTTGCTAACATCTGCTATGTATCGCTGAGATGGGAATTCAATTCTCGGTCAATAAATGAGAATTATGTGATGAACATGTGGATTTGCAATAGCTTTTTTCGGGATCTCCCGTTTCACTTGCCTCTTTTTCCCCATTGTTCCATTATCATTTAGTATTTCACCATCCCCCATTAATCATCTCATCCACTCCATGGTAGGCCAAAAGACGTTGACGAAGTAGTCAGAATTCGGTAGTGGAATTGTGATTGTGATCACTTCGAAATTTCTCTAAATACAGTTTGGTAAAATCGATACACAAATTTAAGTTCAAAGTAAAATGATTTCTGTTGCATAGCTCTTTATACAAATATGGACTATATTAACCATTATTTATTTGAACAATGATATATAAAGCATTAGATTACATTTGTATCGAGTAATAAAAAAATATTTAATGTGTGTGGAACAAGTAATGTATTTGAGATTTTGAGTGAATGACCCGCATCTGGTCAGGTTTTCGTCTAGGTTCCCTGGTTCATTGAGGAATTCTGAGGTGGATCCTTGTTTTGCTTCTGAAGTAGATTCACTACAGAAATAGTTTTGCTGAGCTATTTTGCTGGTCGTGGGAGGAGTAGAGCCAGTGGAGTGAATTTATAATTGGTTAGCAACACTAAAAATCAAATCTGTATTTCGTTTACGAATTCATCAAAATTTTCTATTACTCGAAAGCGAAAATGTCTAGTTTTAAATATTAATAACCTCACTTTTTTGGATCTCTTCTCCATCATTCACATAACTATGATTAAAAGATAGGAAAAAGATTCCGAAAACATGCACAATTTGTATTTTTCTCCAATACGTCACATACAGTTTTTACCGTTCTTTGATTGATTGATTGATTGATTTTTTCGTGTTTCCGGGCGGGTCAATTGCTTTGGTCATTAGTCCCGTTAGTGTAGTGCATATTTTTCTCGGGAGATGGCGGTGATCTTCCCCCACTTGATGGTGAGATCCGGCGCCAACCTACCGTCGGCTAGTGGGGTTTCCCCCTAATCAGGACTCTTCCCCCAGCGGGGCACCGTCCCAGCCGGGACAAGCTCTAAGTTCCCGTCCGATCTTCCGGAATATGTGAAAGTGTAGTGCATGTTAGTGTATGTGTGTGTGTAAGGGGAGAGGATAGGACAAGGAAGAGGAAGGACAGATCGAGCGCGATTCGTGGCCTGTTTGGTAGGGTACTGCACCGACATTCGCCTGATGTTGACCGGAGAAACCACGGAAAACTACCGATCAGAGCAGCCGGCCGCTAGAATTCTCCTCCAGACAGCGACTGAATTCGACCTAGCTGAAAAGCTAATGTCGAAAATCCTGCCGCCGTCAGAACTCGAACCTAGGACCTCCCGGTCACAGGCGCTGCCCGTTCTTTCACAAAATAAATCGAATCAAATGAAATGATGCTGGCTCTTTGCCGTTTTCCTTTATCGGTTCCTGACTGCTCAGACGCATCTAGACACCGTATGACTCACACAGCCTCTCCCTTCTCCGTGGGCAGCCTCCGCGCCTTTATTGATTGTATGCTTTTCGAAAGAGTTGTTTTCAATGGTCCATTACTCTCGGTTACACCGCACCCGATTGTGTACACACGGCTGCTGTTTTTGGACTGGCGGACACTACCAAATGCTCTCGTGACTTTTCACGCCTTAGAAAAGAACTTTCATCTCCGCAGAGCAAAATAACACCTCTGAGCACAGTTGACACACTGAATGAATGGGCATTTGTTTAGAGTTGAGTAAATGATGCATAGAAGAATCGGATCAAATCCATCAAGCCGTCAACTTGCAACAAAAATGACCTAATGAAGATTAAAGATGATCTATTATTCAATTCCATTCGTATTATTAAACCACTAATTGCGCTATTCACTCTTATGCTCTTTCGACCGCCTGCTTTTTAGACCAATAAGCAAACCGGGTTCTGATTCATAAGCTTCGCAGGATTTCTTTCACCTCCGATTAACGGACTTCATATTCAGATCTTCCATGTAGTTTGTCGAGACAAATAGCACGACAGTTGGGGCACGGACCAACAGCTACTGATGCGAATTCAGAATGGGCTCACTTACTATGCAGATCTAGAAATTAGTGGTACCTAATCTGCCACATCCATCATAATCACTAACTTTCGATTAAATCCTTACTGATGGGCAAATCTGCCTTAGAGGGGACACTAAATAATGATAATGCGGAATATCTGAAAGGGAAGTAGATTTGTGGAAGGTATTCACAAGGCTTTCCAAATAATCCCTAGTCTGCGGTAACCGCCTCATCTCAATAATCATTAACACGCTGGCCGCGGTTACGATCACGCATCAGAGGGGATCAGGGTTCAAAGCCTTCTGAACGTCGAGAACACGAAATATAGAACTTTTAAAATAAAAATTCAACGATTATTGAATTTGATTTATTTGTCAAATTTATTTGTATTTTGTTTTATACGAAGGTAATCCCAAAAGCAAGGTCTCCTACTTTTTTATAACTACATAGACCTGTTTATTTCTACAATGGTGTACATCAGTTTACAGTTTGAACATTTAGCTATTTTTTGACATAATCACCATTTCTGTCGATGCATTTTCGCAGACTCTGTGACCGTTTTGTGTGCCCGTCATACCAGCTCGCCGTCATGCTGCTCAGAAAGTTATGAACCTCTTCTTTCACCTCGTCGTCGGAGCTGAATCGCTTTCCGGCCAAATGTCCTTTCAACTTAGGGAACATGTGATAGTCACTGGGCGCCAAGTAGGGAGTATATGGTGGGTGGGTGATGATGCGTGGGTGGTTGGAGGACTGAGCGCCTCAGCGCGGTGTGCGCATGCTTACACGCAGCGCGGGAAGCACTCTTCGTTACAGTGTGACCAACTGCCACACAAACAGACTTCTGTACTTATAAAAAAATAGGAGACCTTACGTTTGGGGTTACCGTCGTATTTCCCGCGGAATGATACTGTGGGTTTGTTTGTGGCAAGAGCAGGGACGCTTAATAAATCTACAACCGCTTAAATAATTTTTGTTGCGTATAAAGCACACTAACTAGCGCCCCGAAGCAGAAAAATGATGCAGAATGAAACCACACATTTTATTTTTCCATTAAGTAGCACGCACACTGATCAAGAACAATGTATAAAAACTATCGTGTAACATTGTAAGAAAGGAAATATTTTAACAAAAAGATTCTTCGCAAATACTGAAATATCATAGTATATGGAAAACAGCAGCAATTCGTTATATACCAATAATTTCAAAAAAGTTGCAGTTCTCTGACGCAATAGGTGAATAGAAAATATTTAATGGCGGGCGGCCTCTCCCTTGGAGTTTTGCTAACTTATGATGTTCAATGTAAAGTAAGCAATGACGCCCCGAATAAGAAAATGAAGTTGGGGCGCGCAGTATGAGAATATGCGAGATAACAATCAAATATTTGCATTTTTAAGTAAAACTGTTTCATTGTTTTGGGATTTTTTTTCAGTTCCTGGAAATCTAACGAAACCACAGATCCCTCTCACATTACTGGACGCTGCGTAGTTTTCTCAGTATCTACACCCATTGGAAATGAGTAATACAGATATTCGTATTACAAATAACTCCTAATATAAATCGAAAAGGTTTCTAGGCCAAAAAGTTAAATATTCATTAAATGAACGTTTCTCAGTAGGAATAGATTATATACATTTTCGAACACTCAAAATTTTTAAATATTTTAAAATATCTGGGATTTTTTATATTATCTATACAAACTTTAATTTATTATTTATATTACACAAATATTTCGAGGCACATCTTTGTCAATTTGTATCATTACGCAGCATTCGATGGGTAAAATACAAATCTCGAGAAGGAATTCATCTCAATGGAAGAGAAAGAACGATTCGAATTATACACTCGTATTATAGACTATTATAACGAATACAGTGAATTCGTTTATGTCTGAGCAAGTATACAGTAGGGACGAGTAGGTCTTGTAAAATCTATCTTTCCTCGTAAAAAAAACTGAAACTGCAACATCACACGTTAGCGCGACGTCTAAGATGCGCCGTGTGTATTTTTCTCCAGCCTCCTCAGCGTAGTAAAGCGTGACTCCGGTTGCCCCGGCCTCCGCGCACCCACGGTTTCCGTGTACATCGGCCCAACATTATCACCTCCCCGAGCCATTGCTCTGGCCTTCCGCTGACTTGTTCTCCGCCGCCGCCGCCACAGAGGCCGCCGCAGCCGCCGGGGCTGTGGCCGGCGATGCCACCCAGGCACCGCCCCCTCATCCCCCCGCCACCTACCACCGCTCCCACCCCCACCACCGTTGCCGCCCCCGGTCTCCGCCTGTCCCCGCCTGCGTCCCCGGCGCATCTCCTGCCGCCGTCCGTTCCTCCACCCGCACCGCCGCCTACACCCTACCAACTCTAGAGCCATCATGCCCCCGTGTCCCCACCCCACCCCGCCGCCACCGCCCCGCCCCCGGCGCCCACAGTGCAGACTGCAGACCCCCTCGCCCTTATACCGTCCTCCGCTGCCTGCCGCCGCTCCGCCCCGCCGTGGCTACCTCTCGCGTCTAAACAAGCCTTCCTAACCACGCTCGTTTTTCTCCCGCTCTCGCCGTCTGCCGCCCCCGCGCCCGCCCCCTCGCCATTTCCGCCCGCTTGCGGCCTCTTCGCTCTCCACTGCCAAATCTGGCCTCGCGCGGCTTAGCGCTGGGCTTGCCCTAGTGTCTCTCGTCGCGCTCAACCATCTACTAGCTGTGCAGTGGGGAATACAGTCATTCAAATTATCATTCTCCATTTTCTCGCGGCAGTACGCGTCCATTTATTGATGGGCACGATGAGGGATAACAGCTAAAATCTGTAGATGATTTGCCTTTGCAAATGTTTTTTATTACAAGGGAGCGAATGTTCTCTCATCAATTCTTGCCACGAACACTCGTGGCCATCTGAATACGGGTTAGAATAGGGATCCCAAAATTTAATAAAATATGCACAGACTACAACTCATTCAATTGTTTTAAATATTATATAAACAGTGCCGGGGACAGTCCTCTCTCCGTATGGACTTCTCTCTCATTAAACGTCATTTTCTTCTCCAAATCGTGCCATTCGGACTATGCTTTGACATGTTCCGCCATCACCTTTAGTCACATCACTTAGTCTCTCGCATTGTTTCGATATTTCTAATCCTTCCCAGCCAGCTCTCGCTATCTCACTTCCTTTCTGCCCAATTTCCATCATCCAACACCTTGCCTCTGCATCACACGGCCACTTCGTGTTTACGATATTATTACCCCTGTTCTGCGTCATCCTCTGCCTTTCAACCTTTTCCCTAAATACTTCGTCTATTCACATCGCCCTCGGCAGACTATCTCCAGCTCTCCGTCTTGCGTCAACTACTGCATTTCATCATTTACCATGCTTCTCCTCGCTTTCTTCTCCTGCCATTTCTTGTCGCTTTCTTACTTTTCTTGTCTCCGCTCCTGCTCCTATAATTCTATTTTCCAATGCGGTCTTCCTTCTTTCCCAACGTCACAATTTGAAAACTTACCGTAACTCCGTGCCTTTCTACTTGCTTTCTCTATCTCACCATCTCTTCTTTCTCCTCCTCTGTATCTCTTCCCGTTTCTCACCTCTCTCTACCTCTTATTTTTCCGATCTCTTCTCTCTTCTCGGCTTCCTCTTGTCTCTTTTCTTGTTTCCTCCTCTTCCGTCTCTATCGCCCTCTCTCTTCCGTCACTCTCCCCCTCTCCCGTGTCTCACGCCCTCTCCCGTGTCTCTCACCCTCTCTCCTCTGTATCCTCTTTCCCCCCTCTCTCACTTTCTTCACTACTTTCTCTCTCTAACCCCTCTCAGACATTTTGGATTTCTTCCTTTCTACATCTGTCAGCTTTGGCTGTCCACCTTCGAGCCTCGTCCGTCGCTTGAGGTCGTCAATCCACGTCGTTCTCCAACTGCCCGCTTTCCTTTCCCGCTCGCTCACCACCTCTTTGCCTCTCTCTCTCTCTCTCTCTCTCTCAGCCTCGGGCCTGCGTCGTCCGTGCCATGCCCGCCGTGCCTCCCACGCTTCTCTCCGCCCACGCCTGGCGAGCCCCTTCCCCTCCGCCCCCCTCCACCCTCCGGCGGCGTCGGCGGCGTCGGCGTCGGCGGCGGCGTCGGCGGTGCGGGTGAGGTCGCCTGCGCAGCCGCCACCGGAACCTTATCTTCTCGGAAAGCTCGCGTGATAAACAGAGCGGGAGGGCACAGATCTACGACGACGTCCTCTTGGTCGCAGAGCGGCGCGGCCGGGCCTCCGCATGAGTTATGCAAACGCCTTCCAACTTCATGGCGCTCCCGGAGCATATTTCCGAACGGCCGCGTTCTCACCCGGCCCCGCCGCCGTCTTCATTTTGGAGGCGAGTGCGTGGCGTTGTATGAATGCATGAAGACTTTTACGTATACAAGAGAAATATTAGAAATCGCTTTGTGTGTGGTCGATTCGAGTCAAAATATCGTGGCTTCAAAATGTGGGCATAGTAAGAGAAACGAGATGATTCATAAATAATAAATATCCATTATTTTAATTTATTTAACAACATAATACCGAGAGAGATGAATTGTGTTACAGTTTCAACTGGAAGCAGATACCTTGTAAACTTAATATTATATGCAATGAAATTTGAGAGATCCCTTTAATTTCTTTTTCAATAGTTATTGAACTGACTTCATTTATTGACTGAAAGTGAAGATTTTTACAATTTGTAAAAAAATAGAATTTTATTTATACTTTTAAAAACCATACACAAAATATGAATTCGTCAAGAATATTCACTCTGCTCGAAATATCAAACTCCAATAAATAGCGAAAAGAAACACTAGCGACCTATCCAGCTCTCTACATAAATATTGCACGATTAAACTAAACTTCTGCCGAGAGCTTCGCGTAAATAAATTAACGAATAATTGTGTTTCTGATGTCATTGACCACCTATGCAACTGCCAAAAAATCCGACAATTCTAATGAACTGTGAAAACATAACCAACAGAATATTGGCATTTTCTATGGCGAAACTATTTTTTAATGAATTTCATATGCCACAACATGGCCTTAAGTCTTGGACGTCCTCAACAGATCTAAAAATAATATGTGACACTTTCTCACGTCAAGAAATATAGAGAGGCACCCAGAATTACTATAACAGCTTCTACACGTACTTGGGAACAGAAATCTCCAGCCAGTAAGGCGAGATTGGATGTCTTAGGGGATTTGGGAAGAAATCCGAAAGTGCGGAGCGGCTCTCGTTCCAATAATTAAACCGCCTGAGCCCTTGTCGTAAGTAAGCCGTGTTTCGATGAAGTTCTGTGGAAAGTCTCGCCCAAGGCGCGGTAACTAAGCATATTTGCAGTGCGGTCCCTAATTAAGGCCACAGCCTTAGCTGGGACACTGTTCACTGTGCCGTCGGGTGGAAGACTGCGGGCGAACCCTGAGCAAGCCCTTTAACTCTCCTAGCTCCCCGTGTTTCATGTATTGCACTGACGATGTTGAATTCCTCTTGAAGCTACACGTGGACATCTGCCTTCAAAGAATGGCGGCGTGTAGTGTCAGAAATACAAACTAACTGCTCCTGTTGCTATGATGTCTTTTATACTCCATACAAACAATATAACAAAATGTAAGGGAATAAAGAATGAATCTACACTTACTGTGTAGACTCAATGCAACGGGCCAGCTTGAAGCACAGCTCTACCGAGAGAATTGACTGAAATTGAAGAGAGAATGAATCTACACTTATTGTGTAGACTCCAAGTAACGGGTCAGCTTGAAGCCCAGCTCTACCGAGAGAATTGACTGAAATTTCCTGCCAATTGATCATTTATCGAGTATGTGGGATATGTCATCACGTAAGCCCCCATACCACACTCTCCGCACACGCCCCGCTCTGCCCACATCCCCGTCCATCTTCCTATCATCACTCCCACCCCGTCCTTTATTCGCCCCGACCACGTCCCGCAACCGATCCGACCTCAGCAGGCAACCGCCAAACTCCCACCACGCACCCGCCACTTCCCCGCCCGCAGCCACCCTCCCCCACCTCACCCGGCCCAACCCCACATCCGCCTCGCCCTGCCCCCGCTACGACACAACCTCGCTAACCATTGGGAGCCGCTCCACCGCGGACCTCAGCCTCCTCGAGGACGCACCCCCGCCGCACTCCCACCTCGCCCCGCTCCCTCCCGCTTACCCGTCCCGCCTCGCTCCCGCCACACCCCCGCCCCGTCACGGCCCCCGCCCCTCAATTGCCCCTTCCCCGCCATGCCCCCGACCTCCGCCTCGCCCACGCCCACTCCAACATCCACCTCTCCCTTAACGCTACGCTCTTACCCTCACCCCGCCTTGCACCCGCACCGCAATTGCACACCCTCCACACCCTGCACACACTGTGCCCCGCACCCGGCCTGTTCCCATCCTCGTTTCTGTCCCAGCGCTCGCCCCACCCCTTGCTTCTGCGATGCGCATATCCCACTGACCGGTTCTGGCGGGCGCCGCGGTGGCGATGGAGGCGGCGGTGGCGACGACGCATATTGCAGGGGCGGAGGCGGCGGCGGCGGCGGTCCCTCGCTGACCCAATTTGGTGATTTATGGCGAATCGCACCGCCTAGAACAGCCCCTGCGAGCGACGTCCCCTGTGAACGATGAGCTACGGCGTTTTCTACACGCTAGACTGCCCCTATTGGCGCACGTGTTCGGCCTTCGAGAAAGTGGGTGCAATTTGGCTAAGCGAGATTCAGAACAGGGAGAGGACTTGTTACGAGCTCAGTATGATGTCTCCGACGCATTCAAATTTTGTAAAACTATTATCACGTGTTAACGTTTTTCAATTATTCTGTGCAATTTTTTATGAAAAGTTAAACGTATTGCATAACTGGCTTCTCCATCCTTGGGCTTAGTTCATGAAAAATATCGATTACCAGTTAAAATTAAGAAGAAAAAATATGTGTCCTGTCCCTCTTCTGAATCTGAATATGTTCTTTCGGCTTATGGCCTCTACCCACCCCGACTTTCGATGGATTATCGAGCGGTTTATTAAAGAAAATATAATGTGAATTTCTGTTCAGGAACTTATAAATGCACACGTATATAAATCGTAGTAATGGTGAAAATTTCCCTCTGAGCAGCTATTTTTCGGCCACGAATACACTGGTACATGTTTTAAATTTTACGTTAAGTCACATTTAATTAGGTTGAACATTATGTTTAATTATCGTCATCCCCATTTATCAAGCGGCACCGGTTCATGTTATTTCAGAAAAAGAATGTAGTAATTCCGAGTATCACTTCCGTAAGTGCTATATAACCACCAAAACATTTTAGAATTCTTCCTGAATATTCTGACGAATCTGGCAAGATTCTGTTCATCTCGTCGAGAATTATGAAATGATAATCTGTGTTGGTGTCTTAACAGACACGGAATTCTTGGCATTAATGTTTTGAACCATTTGAATTATTAAATGTTTTGTTACAGAGGGGAAATGTTAAATCATGGAAAACATTTATTTTATTTTATTTTATTTTATTTTACGTAAAAAAAACAGTTAAAAACTGCGTATGACGTGCTATGGGGAAAAGTAAATTGTGTGCACATTTTCAAAATTCTGTGATCCCTACACTAAGTCATATACTACTTAAATTTTGAATTTTTGAAAGGGAGAAAAAAAACTCCCATGTAATAAAATCTATTTTCAAGGATAAACAAGCAATAAATTTTGATTTACTGCTTTATTGCTGCTTTACTGCTACATTTACTGTGCGGAAATTATTTCTCACGTTATGATCAACCCAACAATATGGTAGCGTGGTTACAATTGACTACAAAACCCAATGGAGAAAGAAAAATTACATTGTCACGAAACAGAAAACAAGGTTTAAATTACAACTTGTAACTTGTAGATTTCCGTAACATATTACGGAAAACTCGTCGTGTGGAACTCTTGAAACATCTACGAATGAACTGAATAATTTGTCTCACTAGGTTGCCATTGAGGAAGGCAGTTGTGATTTATCTTCATTGTAGCCGCTACTCAACATCACACATTTGGAAATTATTTTGCTATTCATCAACATCGCATTGCATTTTAATGACTGATTTCACGAGGGATACAGCGTTCAACCGATTTATAATAAGGTTTCATATAAATATCTTTTAATGAAGATAAATTAGGATTGGAAATGATGTGGAATTCGTTCCGTTTTTGAAGGTTTGTAATGTAATAGGTTATTAAAACATTTTCTCTGCATATTGCACCACAATTCTAGACAATTGCAAAAAAAATATTCAAAAATGAATTAAAAACATTTAGATGAAGAAACTTTAATATGTGTTGTTGATAACGCAAACACTAAGAAATAGTGTATGCTAATATCCACGAACGAATATTAGTTGTGTTGATGTTGTAGTTGATGTTAGTGCCCGTTTCAATAGAAACTGATTGTAGTTTTAATCTAGAGCATAGGAAAGAAGGTAACATTCCCGAATATACTTGAGTCACCGGGAAATAACTGCTATTTCATTGCGTCCGCCTTCCAGTTGGATTTGACAGACATTACCATGATTTTTAAATATATACTAAATGTATTATAGGGAATGTGCCATCAAGAATTAATGTTCATAGTCGCAATAAATGTTATTTTCAAATAGATTAAAGGGCGCAAAATAATACTTTCCGGTCTGAACAGATTTTTTTACTGCTGTTAATCAAAGCATGTTAGCTTTTATGGCTCCTTGTAAATGTTTTTATCACGTGCGATCATTAATACCTTCTGTTGCGTTCCCAATGGGTTAACCGAACCGTGAATCTACGCTTGATTTGCTATGTATGCATCATTTGATTGCAATTTGTTCGCAGGAACAAGTGAAATGTAATAGAATAGAGGCAATATGATACTCTGCTATAATAGCAAATCATGGTATCTTCACATCTGCGTCCTGGCCTCCAGGCCATAACGCGCCCATTCATCATCATCATTGGCTGTCACAATATCGACAGCACTCTGTCGGAATCCAGAATTAAATACAGTTTTGACACGGGAAAGAAAAATACTATTATTGCATTAGTGGAGTGTATGCGGCTGTTTTGGTCTTTCATTCTACTTCAGTTTCCATAGAATCGCCGTCGATGAAGAGAATACTGAAATTTGGATCCGCAGCGTCATGTTACCTACACGTGTAATGCAAGGCGCAATTAAAATGATAATAATACAGGTAAATATGCATGTTCAGTTATTTGCATGATGTGCAAATCAATGCTCGTAAAATATAATGCGGCGTAGGGAAAGCAGTTTGAGCAACAACAGAGGTGTTTGGACACCGCGGTGTACGTGCAGTAGCAGTTTCTAAATAATAAATTAGAGGTGCTACAGAATGGCAGAGACTTTCTCGTAGCAATTTTTTCTAGTTTCCTTGGCGTGGACTGGCTTTAAGGTCTTGCTCCAATCTCCGGTCAGCTGCCATCTATCGTCATCGAAAGTACATATTCTTGACGTTTTCTTACCTTTTCGGTAACTTAATAGTAGAACCGAAACATTAATTCAAGAATATTAAGAGTGAATTCTTGTCCAAAATAGAAATTTTAATTGAAAATTTCGAAGCCGTTTTTATGAAAATAGCGATTAAGCATTACTGTAAATGCGAATTTTGAAGCTCTTTTTAACAAGAATCTATTGAGTTTTCGAAAAATTTCATTTGAATTCCTTCAAGCACTTCCACTAACAAATGTATTAATGTATACAAATCGATGGAAACGTGCATATTAACGGCGTTTGAGATATTTAAAAAAACAAAAACAAAAAGCATTTGGGTAATTTTTGAAAAACAAAAGAGTACACGAAAATTAACTTTACGTCATATTAAACAGTGCATTTAGCACTATCAATTGGAGAAATTTGAAGAAAAATTTGGAGCCAATTTTGAGAAAATGGCGTTTGAACGTTTCTGAAAATTCGGAATTTTTAGCTCATTTTTACAGAAAAGTGTTAATTGACGTTATTTAAAGCACATGTACTCATAAATCTAATAGTGTCAAAAAATTGCCTCTAAGATAAATATTACTCACGCGAGAGACAAGTAAAAACATTTTTTTGTAATTTTTGGGAAACAAGAGAATAAAGCAATATGACGTTTATGTCATCGGATGGGGTTGGCTGAGCACTAATACTACCAACAATTTACAGAAAAAATTAGGAGCCGTTTTTGAGAAAATCATGTTTTTGTAATTTTATAAAACTGCTCTATTGCACAAAAAGTTCTAAAATTTTCAAAAAAATCTACCTGATCTTAATAGAAGAACTATTTATGGGTAACAAATTTCACTTGAAGGAAAAATCTGTCTTCAATTTTATAGTTGTAGGAAGACCCCCAAAAAATTCAAACTTAGTGAATTTTCAAAAATTCTGAGTTAACCGTGAAAATGGGACCTACGCCACATTTCATAGTGTATTTTACTCTATTCTTACAAGAAATTTTAGGAAAATATTTGGAGCCGTTTTTGAGAAAATTTTGAAAATGTCCGGGGGGCTTCATGTAAAGTACCCCCAAATTTTAATGAATGTTTTTCAAAATCTCAAAGCTTCAACTAGAGACAGATGGACAGGGTTCTTTCAATTTGGAAAAGATCGTACGTGTGATTTGAGGGCTAGATTTGTTCACATAGGACGGACGGACGGACGGACGGACGGACAGACAGACAGACAGACAGACAGACAGACAGACAGACAGACACACACACAGACACACACAGACAGACACACACAGACAGACACACACAGACAGACACACACAGACAGACACACAGACACACACACAGACACACAGACAGACACACACACAGACACACACAGACAGACACACAGACAGACACACAGACAGACACACAGACAGACACACAGACAGACACACAGACAGACACACAGACAGACACACAGACAGACAGACAAACAAACACACAGACAGAAAGTTTTGAAAAAAACTACTTTTTCGGTATCAATGGACCCCAAAACGTGTATTTCCGATGAAATCTCGAAATCGATTTTCTGCAGCATAACTTTCTCTCTACTTCATATATTACTCCCGTATGTACGTATTATACGAGAAAGGAAAAAGCCTTTTATTCAAATTATGTTGGCAATATCAGCCTGTGATGCTTTGAATATTTAATTGAACAAACAAAAACCAACATAAATGCAATCTACAAAAATTTGCGAATTCATCATAGATACGTTTCAGATACAACACACACGTCACGAACATGTTTGACATTAGGGAATAAGTTGAAAATTTTCAATAGATTCTGCATTCTTCTATTAGTTGAACTCTTAACGAATAAATGGTGAGCTAACTGCTCATTAAAGGAAGTCAAAATATGCAACTGTGCAGCTGCATAGAGATTCTGGCGACGATGAAAACCCGATGCGACACGCAATGTCAAGTGTTCTGAGCTCCGGGTAATGTTGCAAAAGGAACGTCATGAGTACCTTGCCAAAGTTTCCGTTTGAAATTGTTAAAGTAAGAAGACGTATTAAAAATCACTAACAAGATTCGACCTCGGAAGGAACAATTACAACAATTATCATTCAGCTCTCATAAGAAGAAAACAGATCACTCATTGAATATTATATAGAGTGAAATATTAACATACTGAATTTTGATAAGAATAAATTTATATTGTTCTTGTAAATTGGAAGACCTGGGTTGATATTTACTGAAGAACTAACAAATATTTTCAGCCTACCATTTTGCTGGGTTCAGACAAGCTTCGAACTGAAAGAGTCAAATTGTTACAAGACTTCTCGAACAGTCTTGGTAGGAGCCCCTGGTCGCAACAGTCGATAGCCTGTTTCGATTCCCACTCGAGAAACTAAATTCTGTGAACAATTTGAATCATTAAAAAACAATCGTTTCACAACAAAAAGGTCACAACATAGAAGACTGATGTGAGTAAAACATTGGTGTAGAAAATGTTTTCGATGTATTTGCCTATTCAATAAGATGACAAGGCGGGGAGAGCTAAAAAATAATGTAGGTACGCAACTTGTATGGAAGTGCCTGTTGTATATTCATTTCAAAATTCGCGACTCGTCGCATATCGTCCTATCGTGCGAAAAAACTATAGTCCGTACCCCAGAGACGTTTTCTTTACTTGTTACGTATATCTCCTTTTTTAATCCTCAGTCGCGAGATCGGAAGTTAACAACCCAAACCCTTGCACGATGTATCTGCCCATCCTTTCTCTCCAGGCCGGACGTAGGGCTAGGTCATCGAGCTGTTCGTGTCCCTCTGACCTAAAAAAAAACACCGAGGGATGAGGTTACCTCTGCTGCGTTCAGCACGAGCCTATTCACGTGACAGGCGCTGTACCGGATCAACGGTCCAGATAGACCACTACAAGCGGGCGGCCGACAGGAACACGGCTGAAAAAGCAGGCGCGGGCGAGACGGAGCGGAGTGGCCCAGCGGGCGGAACAAACAGACGCAGCCCAGGGGCAGCCGCGCTTCTCCATTACACCGCGGCGAGGGGGGCGGGGCGCCCCAATTAGACGGTGTCAGGTGTCACGGGCTAACGAGCCTTCCGTCGCCGCCCCGCCCCGCCCCGCCCCGCCCCGCCCCGCCGTCTCCTGGGCCGTGGCAGCCGATGCGGGGATCAAGGGGACGAGGGCGGAAGCGGGCGAGAAGCAGTGGACGGCAGCTGGTGGGCGTGGGGGACGTTGAGGGTAAGGGAAGGGGCGGGGAAGGGCGCAAGCAAGAGGCGACGGTCTGTGAAGATTCGCGAGCGTGGGATAAGTCGAGCGAAAGCGAAGGTTGTACGAAGACGCTCCGGGGCGAGAGAGTTCAGGATGAGAGAGAAATGGGAAGGTTGGCGAAGGTGAGAAATATCGAGAGACGGTATGTCTGGACGAGAGCGGAGGATGCAGGCGAAGATGCCCAGGGAGATGCTAGGGCATGGCGAAAAGTACGGAAATTAGGCAAGGGACAAACAATGTGAGGACTAGTGATCTGACACTGAGAAAAGGTTTCATGTGTAGGAACGATCTGGCAAGAGATGATATGAGAACAAGCAAAAGAAGACGGGCAATGGGGATAGACGAATTGGGGTTAAGTGATAGGGCGGGCGATGGGGAGAGGCGAAGTGATGACGGGCGAAATGATGACGAGCGCAGGGCTGACAGGCTTACGGATGACGAGCGAAGGCGAAGGGATGCCAGGCAAAGGGATGACGTGAAAACGGACAATGTGAGGTCAGACAACGTAAGGAAGGGCAATGCCCGAAGTGAACGCGAGCGGTGTAAAAATGGACGACGAGAAGACGGGCAGTGGGTGAATGAGCAATGTGCGAACGGGTAGGGTAAGGACGAGCAACGTGAGAAAGCGCAATAGAAGACAGCGATGGAAATCATCCCTTGCCGGGCGAGCGGGGAGATCGCGATAGCGACCAGTGAGGGACGGCGAGAGGGTGAGCAGGAAGAGGGTGAGAGAGGAGGGGTTGCTCCCGCTCCCGCGCCGGGGACGAAGGGGGCCGGCCGGGTCGGCCGCGAATGGTCCTGGGGCGGGTCGGCGGGGGCCGGAGGGGGCCGGAGGGGGCTGGAGGGGGCGTCTCCCCCGGTGCCCCGAGCGCCCGCCTGACATCCGCGCAATTAATCCTGCAGCGCGCGGCCCATCCGCTCGCGGGTTATTAATGCGCGCGCGCCCCGAAGGAGACGTCCCGACAGGGCCGCGGACGCGCCGACGCCCCCCGCTCCCCGCCCCCAGCCCCCGGCCGGGTCTAGAAAGTATTTTAAGGGTACACCCCTTTCAGTTTAGACCCTCTGAAAAGATTTTTAAAATAATGGAAAAAACTGTTTGCAAAGAAATAATAATAATAATAATAGTAATAATAATAGTAATAATAATTGAAGATAAGGTACCGTTCTTTAAGTACCCACCTGTGAGTGTTCTTGAGAACGAGGAGTGACGCTTGTATTGGGATAGAACTATCTTAACAGACCAGACAGTGATTCACAACAGACCGGATTTGGTTGTGATTAACCAGTGTGAAAAACATGTCATGCTTTTTTATGTTTCTGTCCCAAATACAAGCAGCATTCAAATACACCGAAAAAATCAGTAAATATGCTGATCTTGTTGAACCCGTTGAGAAACAGTGGAATCTGGAAAGAGTCAACATTATCCCCGATAATTGTTTCAAGCACCGGAGTCATCACTAGGAGTCTGATGTGTGGCCTTAAGCAACTGGGTTTGAATGAAGACCTGTACAAACTCATGCAGAAGGCAGTTGTTATTTCAACAAGGATAGTGCGGAAATTCATGGGAAATAATGTATTATAAATTCTTTTTTTTTAATTGGGACCCTTATAGAAATTCCCAAAAGGAATATTTGAATAGAGTACAGAGAAGAGCGTATACACTTGCTTTCCGAGGGAATAGGAAGAATGTTGAATGGGAGTCTCTAGAAATTAGGAGAGTTAAGGCAAGACTCTGTGCCTTGTACAAAGCGTATGCCGGTTATCCAGCTTGGAAAGATATCTACATCCGATTGGGTCGACCTTCGTACTTTAGTAGGGGGGATCACAAGCACAAAATTCAGTTTAGGCCACTGAGAACAGATGTTGGAAAATTTTCATTTACAAATAGAACAATAACGGACTGGAATAAGTTACCTGCGACAGCCTTGGAACCCTTTCCTCTAGGTGTTCAAAGATTTAAAAATAAATTAACTAATGGTATTTGTAAACTTTATTAATTTAGTAAGTTGGATTATTATATCAGTTATTATTTGATTATTATTGATATTTTATTGCTATTATTATTGTACTATTATTATTGTGTTAATTACTATTAAATGCGTTCCTGTTCTAAATATATAATTATATTCAAAGTAGTATTGTATTGAAGTGTGGTGACGTGTTGTGCAGTGTAGTGCAGTATAAAAGTAGAAAGAGAAGTGAATTTCAAATGTGAAGTGAAGAGAAGTGAAGTGAAGTGTAATTAAAAAGTCGTGTAATCTTGTACTTAATAGTTTCAAATAACTGTGCAGGTCAACCATAAAATGTAGTTAAGGCTATTATTGTTAGCGTATTATTATTATTATTATTATTATTATTATTATTATTATTATGTCATTAAATAATTTTAAGTTAATATTAGTTATATGAAAATTGTCGAGTTCTGCCACCAGGTTGTATATACCTACCTGCAGAATAATAAATATCTATCTATCTATCTATCTATAGATGTATTGTGCTTTGATTTTAATATCTGTACAATAATTCATTCAAATGTACCAATAAAATAGAAAATAAAGGATATTAAATTATTAAATTATATTAAAATAATTTAAAATTATTATAATTTATAATAATAATTATAATAATAATAATAATAATTATTATAATAATAATAATAATTATTATTATTATTAGAAAACGGACAATTCTTGGTCCGAAATTCACAGACGAGCAGTACAAACTCAGCAGCAAAAAAGAAATCAGACAATATACGGATATTCAGAGTGATATCAAAAATCGTAGAATGAATTTTTATGGACACATCAAAAGATTGAATCCTAAATGTCTTACAAAACAAATAGTTGAATTTTATGAAAATAGAAATAAAGCAGTAACTGAAACGATAAAATGGATCAACGAAATTAAAAAGGACCTTAAATTATCAGGGATCACAGAAGAAGACATTCAAAACAGGAACACATTTAGATCTAAAGTGCAGTGATGGTGGATTGATTTGGAAGAAGTACCAAAGTGTAGAACAGGAAAAGCTTGGACCGAGGAGATAAAAAAGGCGCACAGCCGAAGAATGAAAGAAGTATGGGCACAAAGAAAGGTTAAGAAACACATCTGAGTACTTTACGTAGTTCCAATTGGGCTTATTCGCAAGAAGAAGAAGAAGAACAAGAAGAAGAAGAAGGAACCGGGAGAGGTGATTTAGAGCATCAGCTGATGTCAGTGCAGTGCCTCTGATCGGAAGGTCCCAGGTTCGAGTCCCGACGACGGCACGATTTTTGACTGCTTTTCAGCTAGCTCAAATTCAGTCGCTGTCTGGTGAAGAATTCTAGAGGCCAGCTGCTCTGTTCGGTAGTTTTCCATGGTTTCTCCAATCAACGCCAGGCGAATGCCGGAGTGCATATTGTACATACTGAAAATACGTTGACATAACTTTATATAGATGTTCATAAAAACAACCCTACTATGGGTCAATTTGTTCCCAGTCTACATTGCGGGAACAAAAAAAATTCTGTAATACTTGAAGGGGTTTGAAAAGATATCAATTATAAAAATGGAATGACAATAAATTCATTCCATACTATATTATTAAGTGTCGTGAAGGTAACTGCAGCAAAATTCAAATAACTGAATAATGAATATGGTTACCGATGTGTTTATCTATATAGTAAAAATTTGCAGAAACATATTCACAATGAATCGGCCACTTGTTCAAAAAGAGAATGAAAAAAATGGAGGGCCTTCCATTGAAGATAAAACGTTGAAACTATAGTTGAGGTACGTTGGAAATATAGTTTAACACAAGATTGTTTTGAGGATGGTTTTGGTTAATAACCTGCTTTCAACGGAATGCTGCGTTCAACTAACTCTTAACCCAACAAAAAAGTTGTTTTCGAGCTCAAAAATGGCATTTGAATCGAGGACTATTGTGCGTTTTCTTGGTATTAGTTCGTGGTATACATCTCTACTACCGTCAATGCACATTCATTGGCACACAAAATTCCCCAATTTTGTGCAAACATGTAATAAAGTAGAAATAAAGCGGTGATTGTATTCAGTTTGAAAGCGTCTTCTATTATAATGTATTTTACCGAGTAAACAAATTTCGCTCTAAGACGAAAATAACGTTGATGGAAACATTCTTCTTTCTGTTACTAAAAAATATGAGAAAGGAAATCTCTCATAAAGAGAAAAAGTAACGAGAACTATCCTTTTTACAGTGAGCTGCCCGGGAGAGGTAGTGCATCAACTGATGTCACTGCAGAGCCTTTGACCGGGAGGTCATAAGTTCGAGTCATGATGCCGGCAGGATTTTCGACACTAGCTTTTCAGCTAGGTCGAATTCAGCCGCTGTCTGGAGGAGAGTTCTAGCGGCCGGCTGCTCTGATCGGTAGTTTTCCGTGGTTTCTCCGATCAACACCAGGCGAATGCCGGAGCAGTACCTTACCAAACGGGCCACGGACCGCGCGCGATCTGTCCTTCCTCTTCCTTGTCCTATCCTTTCCCCTTACAACACACACTTACACTAACATGCACGCTCTACCACATATTCCGAGACCGGTCGGAAGCTTAGAGCTTGTCCCGACTGGGGCGGTGCCCCGCTGGTGGGAGAGTGGTTGGGGAAACCCCGGTGCCGACGGTAGGTCGGCGCCGGATACCATCCAGCGGGGGAAGATCACCACCATCTCCCGAGAAAACATGCACTACACTAACGGGACTAATGACCAAGCAGTTGACGCGCCCGGAAACACGAAAAATCAATCAATCAATCAACTGTGATCAACAATTGATGAATGCCGGTTGAGTACCCTAGCATACTGGCAGAGACCACGCATAATATTTCCTTCCTCGTCCTTGTCCTATCCTCTCCCCTTACACACACACTTACACCTAACATGCCCTACACTAGCACATATTCCGGGAGACCGGTCTGAACTTGTCCTGGCTGGGCGGCGCCCCGCTGGATGGGAGCTGGTGGGAGAGTCCTGGTTAGGGGGAAACCTGCCAGCCAACGGTAGGTCGGCGCCGATCTCGCCATTCAGCGGGAGAAAATCACCGCCATCTCCCAAGGGGGGGAAATGCACTAAACTTACGACTAAACGCGACCTAAGCTGTTGACGCGCCCGGAATCACCAACCAACCAATAGATGGTCAAAACGAGTATTAAAAACGTAAGGTAAGGATAAGAAGGGCAAGGCTGATATATTTCGCAAGCATTTATCTTTCAGCAACTTCATCTCATTATTTTGCAAGTATGGATTGTTCCTTGATATAAACGAGAATTTTTGTTTCTTCGCGTGAAAATAAAGCAAGCAAAAGAAGTTATGCGACAAGAAAACGAGTCGGAAACGTTATCCAAGGAAATGCAAGACAATGGTAATTACTGCGAAAAGGATAAAAGGGAATATGGAAGTAATTTCATACATTATACTAAAATTAGTAACAAACTACCAAAATAAAGTAATGGAGGAAAAGCTCTAGAAGATGCACAGGGATTGAAAAGCGACAACGGAGTGTCCAAGGGGTTGAGATATATCGAAGCCCGTCTCATGTGAAACGAGAGAAGGGCGATGAAACCTCGCAAATGTGTTTCCTATCGAAGACACCAAAGACATAAAATTTATTAAAGGTGATAACTTCGGGGACATAGAAGAGAACGGAGACCCCATTCTCTTTATTCCGTAAGTTGTGTCTGTCCTAATTCAATTTATATTCTATTTGAAAGGATATTACTTCTCTACATTTTACCTCAGGTGGTTCATTTCTCGTAGTACCAATGCAGAAGTATCAAACTGAAAATAAATCAAAAGGGATGTGTTCTCGTAATTTACTCTTAAAAATAGGGATCAAGGGACGTGGATGCGATAACGAAAATACTATAAGTGATTTACTAAAAAGCAGAAATAAAAATAAAAACGACTGATTGAATACTTGCCTCTACAGCTCATATTTGAAGTCACGTAATTTCTTTATGTTTACAATTCTAAAACTAAATTTCGATAAGACTGATGAAAATTAAGTAATAATTTAAATATTTTAAATTTAAACAATTATAGGGAAATATTTCTCACCACTGTGGCTACATACCAGTCGGGATAACCCCCAGGGTCAAAAGAAATAATGGAAACTATGAGCCACTTGTCTCACTCTTGTTTTATTATCAATCTCTTAAATATTAATTTCATCAAGCATCTTTAACCTTCATTAATGCGTAGAAGTAGTAAAGATGACATCTTTCTACCTCCTCCTAAAATCTCCGTATTTCAAGCGACTGCTTTGTCATGTACAATCACACAGATTAAAGATATTTATTATTAATGACATTTACATATTTTTTTAACAACTCTTAATATATTACTATAATCATCAGCGCTGAGAACTGATAAAGTATAGCAAACCTCATTTATTTTTCTCCATAAATATCTCCGATGTAACGACTCTGATGATATCGAGGAGATGTGAAATTTCTAATTATTAATGGTAGATCGATTTATCAACCAAAAACTTCCAACATTTCCAATTATTGTTTAGAATATCATTTTTTGTAATTAGTTGACAACATATTCTTTATATTATGGGTATCTAATATATCGTTGAATAAGGAATATGGGGAATTACATCAATTTCTATTGCGGAGTACTCAAGTACTTTATTTATTGTTATTTCACACACAGAATTAAATAACTAAGATCATACTCCGAATAAAGCGAAGAAAAAATTCACGTCACTTTATTATTTTCGTGAAAAAAATATCTGCTGAATACCTCGGCACTTCGCGAGATTTTTTGAGAAACGTTTGAATTGCAACTCTCTCTCTGGAGAACGTCGTCTTCCGGGATACTTGGGTGCATTAATTTCCCAGTAGAGCGTGCCACCGCGAGTCATTCAAATAAACAGAAAAAGCAAACACAAACACGCGCCTCACAAGACGTCAGCGCTCGGGAACAGGCTACCTCCCGGGAAGCTGTCGGGTGGTCGAGCGGCCTGGCTTCGCCCACGCACCGTCCGAATAACACGGTCGAAACTCGTTCTCACTTTATACGACGTAAAACGAGCGTATAAACACTTTACAACTAATATCTCCTCATCCCACCGCGTATAAATTAGCATTTTACCTAATAAAAGTCGCCAAAACAGCGCGCAACACTATAAACAAACAATTCTCGGGCGCGCGTAAAAACGAGGGCTCGTAAAGCGAAGCGAGGAGGCGCGCCGCCGCGCCGGACGCCAGGCGGACGTGGGCGTGGCAGGCGGCGGCGACGCTCACAGCGACCGGGGTGCTGGCCTGACGGCGGCGGGGGCGGCGGCGAGGGCGGCGAGGACGGCAGCAACGGCGGCAGTGGCGGTGGCAGTAGTGGCGGCTACGGCGGCGGTGGGGGTGGCGACGGCGGTGGCGGTGGTAATAGCGCTGGCAGTCGCGCTGACTGTGGTGCGAGACGGCGACGGCGGAGGCGGGTGTGGAGACGGAGGCGGAGATGGAGGCGGAGGCGGAGGTGGAGGCGGAGACGGAGGTCGAGACGGAGGCGGAGGAAGAGGCAGAGACGGAGGTGGAGGCGGAGGCGGAGGAAGAGGCAGAGACGAAGGTGGAGGCGGAGGCGGAGGCAGAGACGGAGGTGGAGGCGGAGATGGAAGCGGAAGCGGAGGCGGCGGCGGCGACGACGGCGACGGCGACGGCGACGGCGACGGCGACGGTGATGGCGGAGGCGGAGGTGGAGGTGGAGGCAAAGGTGGAGGCGGTGGCGGTGGCCGTGAGCGGTGGGAGTGGCGGCGGCGGCGGCGGCTGGGATAAATACAATGGCAGGACGGTCTAGCACATGATTCCCAACCTTTCTTACCGCGACCCCTTTTATGAGATTTCTTTACTTCATCCACTCCTTTGATTTTTCTGTAATATACAGCATATAACGTAGTCATAACACAAATAATTGCAAATAAATTACTTGATAACACTTAAATAATATAGATAATACCATTAAAAAATTGTTAATTACATTTATGTTCTTTTTGTACAATTTTAATTTTAAATTTTAGAATTATGCGCGAGTATATTATGATATTTTGAAACTACATGTAAGAAAGCATTTAATTATCAATTTTAGTAGTTTTTTTGTAATCAATAGGACCTTGATTATGCCGATCAATTGCCAGGGCATAATCGGCATCGATCATCTATCGAACCCTTGGTCATTACTGACCTCTTTTCAATTTTCATCAACCCCTAGGGTGATGGAACCGAACGTGAATGATATCAATGGTGGATTGATCGCTTAATACGTATATTTCACGCAGCGTCAATTGTTATGCACATTAGTTCCTTTCGAATAGGCAATGGTCCTTCTTTATTTTTTGTTATTTAAGGGCGCATCAACATCTAGGTCATTAGCGACCACAAAGTCAATGGTACTACCTGCGAATGGTGAGATCCTGTGCCGACCTACACATCGGATTGCGAAGTGTTTCCCCTCCAGGTATATCCCCCTCCGAGGCACCGTCAGAGCCGGGACAAGCTCTAAGCTTACGACTTGTTTCCCGAAGTACTGTAGTGCATGCAAGTATAAGTGTTTCTTTGTAAGGGTAGAGGATTGGAGAAGGATGAAGAAGGGAAGATCGCGCGCGGTTCATGGCCCGTTTGTTTCGATACTGGTCTTGTATTGGCCTGGTGTCGATCGGAGAAAGCACGGAAAACCGATCAGAGCAGCCGGCCGCTAGAATTCTTCTCCAAACGTGCCTGAATTCGACCTATGTAGCTAGTGTCGAAAACCCTGCCACGGTCGGGGCTCGAACCCTGGGATCTCCTGGTCAGAGGCACTACAGCACATCAATTGATGACCTGAGCCATCTCAGCCGGTCCGCGCACGTTCGTGCTCTCGGCGCGCGCGCGAGCGAGAGCGAGAGAGCGAGAGTGAGAGAGCGAGAGAGCGAGAGCGAGAGCAAGAGAGCGAGAGCGAGAATGAGAGAGAGAATGAGAGAGCGAGAGTGAGAGAAAGCGAGAGCGAGCGAGCGAGAGAGAGAGAGAGAAAGAGAGAGAGAGAGAGAGAGAGAGAGAGAGAGAGAGCGGCGCTTGTCGTGAGGGTTTTGTTGCACCGCGGCCTGTGTTTGAGTGGGCGGACAAGATGTCGGTGTAGCGCCGCAAGATCGTGGCAAGTGGAGACGTAGCTGCGGTGTCAGTGTCTCAGAGGTGGCGGCGGCCATGGACAGCGGTGTCCGCGCCAGGGGCGGCGGCGGCAGCAAGTAGGCGGGGCAGTTCTGATGAACAGCAGACCTACAGAGCTGCCTACTAAGGCACCTAGTGAGATGTCCAATCCTGCTTGTTAACTCTATCTTCTGTTTCAGACCTTTTTTATTCACATTTTGAGTTTTTTAAGTATCCGTCGACATTTTCAGAAACATTTTTTAATCAGGAGTATGATTTTAAAAACAACGCATGGCAGTGATGATTTATGATACAGAAGATTTTCGGAATTTAAAGACAGAAAGAAACACAATGTTTCCCTTTTGTACGTTTACTTCTTGGTGAAAACTTCATTTGTTGCAAGAGTTGCCTATCATAAAAATGTGTTTTTCATTAGACATTTTATTTAGAGTATTTGTTCATGTAAGTACCTACAAAAATTAAAATATTTATTTCAAATTATCAGGTTCTAGAGTTCCTTTAAATGGATTAGGGACTGTCAATTTTGGAGAAAATTATCTGAACGGCTTAGGTGCTCGCATTGATCATAGACGTTTCACCGTCAATGGATTTGTTTGGTATCAAGTGCCCATAATACTACATGGATTATAATTCCACAATGTAGCAGACGAAGTAATCTACTACATAAACAAACACGAGGAATCCATTTCTGTTACCAGGGTCCGATAATAAGAGCTTTGCGGTCGAAAAATTACTGATCTCTATCGCACAATTACAATACATTATCTTCACTACATACGTAGTAAGACGAGAAAGTAAAATCACAAACATAGGAAAAATATATCCTCTTACCTAAGAAATCCTATTGGACCCTTCCCAAGAGCCAGTGAGTCACTTGAATATAATGTTTGCTCTTGCGAAGAAGCTTAAGGTAGCAACTTTTTGTATGGTAGCAAAGTTTTCTCATTACGAGAAAGAAGTGAATGGCCAACTATGGTACCAATGGCTCACTTTATTGTTTGAGGAAGTTAGTAACGTAGACACACTATAAAAGATAAGCAAGTAAAAAAGTTCAGAAACTTTCAAGAAAGGAATAAGGTGAAGAGTGAAAAGGTAAAAATATAGAAATCGAAAAGTGCCTTCAAGAGAATATATAATAATTTTCGAACACAAAAAATATTGCATAATCTAAGCTTAGCTGCTACCTCGGTAATTGGTGGTTCAGATTCAGCACTTACTTTTTCGAATTATTTATAATCTTTTTTTTGGAACTTCTATCCTACTACTTCTTTTCTCAGCCAAGGAAAAACTTAACCGTAAGCAGCGTGGGAAATTCACCGTTGCAATTTTCAAAAGTACATAGGTTCGAAAATCTAATACCATACTAATATTTTACCATATTTATAAGCACCCATTTCTCTACTTTAGAAAAAACTAGTGGTGCTTCAACAGCACATCGCATTTTTTCTAACTTTTGTCATTTTCAAAAATTCGTAAAGTTCAATGAAATGAGACTTGCGCCACTTTTAGGCGTCTTTTTTTCTATTCGTAGGAAAATTTTAAAGAAAAAATTTAATCGGTCTTTTAGAAAAAAGTATGAATTGGATTAACTTCAGGAAGAAATTTCGCGAAAATTACTCGTTTTAGCAAAAAGTTGTACATGATATTTTTTTAGGATTGACCTTTTAACAAATGTTTTGCCGTCAATCGATTTTTTGGTATCGAGGAACCACGAAATTAAGAGTTTGATTGCATAAGGCGTTAGAAGGAATTTATTCAATTAGAGGAACAAGTTTTATCCAATTTTTGGTTACCAGTATAGCAATAAACGATTTTTTCGAAAAATCGCCTATAGCTAACGATTACAATTATTTCTCTTCTTAAGTAATAAGGCGAGATAGTAAAAATTTAAGAAATTTGTTTTTCTATAAATCTTAGGAATCGAAATCTGGTCTTTAGAAAGGGAAGGCAGACCATAAGCTACTCGATTACCTTGTGAGACACTTGAGCTCTATAATCTAATTCTAAATATGTCCACTAGAGTCCGCACGAGATGATTTTGCTCGAGCACCGCGGCAGCTCCCAGAAAATCCTGAAGACGTCAGGCCAGTAGGATAGGGTTTTGCTTGCCGCGACCACCGAGCGAAATTCGTTCGGCCTTGAAAGCCGAGCATCCGATGTTCGATAGGAGGGAACGAAGCGGGCTAGTCTTGCGTAGGAAGGCAATGGCGCTTTACGGGCACTGGGCCACAATGAGGCAATGTGCTTATATGAGCTAAAATAGGGGGCGATGGCTGTATGAGCTAAAATAAGGAGATGTGGACGTGGAAAACGGGACAGCTTATGCTAATGCATGCAAATGTTATACTTCAGTTAATAATAATAATAATAATAATAATAATAATAATAATAATAATAATAATAATAATACAATATTGAAATATTTAAATGGGAATTCACTATTTCGAATTTTTTTTTTTTATTTTATCATTCTGGATAAAGTACCATAATGACATGCTGCTGCTCAAACGAAAGAGTAAAATTATCTTTCTGTTACCTCTTAATTATTAGAAACATTTCTAAATTAAATTAAAATAATACATTATTCAAAAATGTGTGCAAGTTAATTGCAGTGTGAACCCTAAAATACAGTTACAGATTACAAACGATACTAAGTATTGTATATTTCCGGAAGTCAATAATAACAAATTAAAATTACTATTTTTTTTCAAATTCCACTTTTAACCGTTACTCATTTTCCAATATTAAAAAAAACGTGTCGCTGATAAAAGAAGTGAAGTTTGCAAAAACATCTGAAAATGTAATGTTTTTCTTGTTTTCCTGCGCGAAAATAAGATGTTCGTTTACATACAAACTTCTCAAATCTGAAGAAATTCATCGGGATTTCACAAACAATGAGTAAAGTCTCTTCCTCTTATCCTTATTCGGTTTAGATTTCTTCTTTCTTTTTACATTTCTTCTTCTGCGTTAGGGCGCCATCTCCAGGCGAATGTAAGCTTTCATAATCCACTTAATTTGCTTTTGAAGCCACGGCACACACTAATGGCGACTACTCACACTGCGCTCCAGGACACTCCTTTATCAACGCTTTGCGTAGGTCAAGGCTCAAGCGTAGGTCAATGGCATATATTACCATTTTATATTTGCTTTCTTTTTAAAATTCCGACTTGTATTAACATTTTTGCCAAAGGGCAAGAATATGCGTGAAGGGCGTGGCGTATTCTTTTTTACTTTCGTGTTGTGTTGTGTTATTAAATCATTCAATTATTTGTTGCATATAGCATCAATGTGAAATAAATCAACAAATCTCTATGAGTTAACAATTTTCGCTTACGGACAGAGTGTGCTTTTAACAGAGAACCTTGGTTCATTGTTCTTACCTGAACATAGAAAATTAATGCTTTTAAATCACTCTTAAGTACACAGCATTACAAAATGTAGATACTTTCGGTTCAAAATATTTAATTTTACTCTCAGTTGAAAATTTGAAATCTGAATGATGTATTATTTCATTTTAATAGATCATTACTTTGCTTTAAACAGAAAATGGAAATTAACGTAGCTAAACTTGTGACAATAACTGTCAATTAACTTCTCACGAAGTCTCTCGTGGGTCACTTGTCCAGTGACGTACCTCCCAAGCGATTTGTACAACCTTTACTTATAAACCTCACGCCAATTTCTCTGGACGCAGTGCCCGCGAGCTCTAGTATGCCTGTTATCTTGCCCGCAACCTTGACATGCCTGCTCTAGAACCTAAAAATATCTTCACAATTTAACTAAAAATTATTCGAAAATTACTAATATTTGAAAAATTCAAAAGAATATGTTTAATGTTGATTCTAATGTTAAGAATAGACAGTATTAAGAAATAAAACTCTAGCTTCAAAATTGATAGCGTACGAACTGTTTAAGAAATGTCAATTATTGTCACGGTTTATATTCGAAAGACTAACGATAAAGTTTTGAAAATGTTTTAGGGACCTGAATGTAAGATTATTATAACTGACAAAAATATGCACATTTCATATACCTTACTAAAAACAGGAAATGTTTTGTTGTAGCGCAAACATACAACTACAATTATCGTCGTCCTCGCTCCATGAAAGACCTTCCTACGAGCTCGGCTGACCGAGAATTGGCGCGTCCTGAGCAATACTGCCAACGTTCAGCAGACACGTTGCGGTCTTCATCACAGTGTTACGAGAAATTAGGGCTGTTACCCTTTGATGAAGGCCGCAGCACGTCGGTCAAACGTTGGAAACATTGCACATGACATCGAGTGTCGTGAACTCCGGTTGTAGAAGCCCTTGACTACACCAGACATCACAGGGAGTTAATACATGTTACGAAAACTCGGAACAAACTGTCTGGTTAATAGGAGCGCTGGCTGTTGGAAACGAGTGCGATAACTAGTTTGCGACTTTATATGTTTATTCGTACGTAACACACAATTTCCATTACCTTCTTGTGTTCTTGTGGAGACCGAATGTGCTTTGTGTTTCTTCATGTATCGTGGTAGTTATACAAAAATTTGCGGTTTGGTATTTGTTTTACCGTGATGGAAAACAACTGTACATGAATAAATTGAATAGTAAATAAAATGATTGTGTGTTTTTTTTTGTTTCAAAGATTTCTTGTGATTCCCATGTATAATTAGATGATTTAACTATGTTTTACTGACATCTAAAACATTGATAAAATAGACAATATATGCATGAAATTTCCTAGTATATTGCCACATATGACTAATAACCGTTAATGCACGACAATGGATAAGAGTAATTTATTTTCTCAGACAGTATAATCGCGTTGATCTGCTCACTAGCAGAATTACGTGCCAATTCACAGCATTTTGCAAAATGAAGATCGCTCACCCTTCATTGTGTTCGCCGGTAGTTTTGTCGAGAGAGATGTTTGCCCCTTTGTGCGACAATAAACATGCCTGTCTTGACGAGATTGCCCTTCGTCGTAATTCTGCCATTTGACAACATAGTTCTGAAGAAAAACGTATTTAAAGATTAAATTACATCATGGAGAAGACTTCGCGCCATTTCGACTAGCGGGTCCAGGCGAATAGCGCCCTTTGGGGGAAGCGAGAAGCAACCAAGTGGCACACTGGAGAAATGTTCAATTTCTTTTGCTCGAATAAGAATGCAATTTGAACATTCTTAAAGAATGATCAATATCAAGAATTCCTCTGAAGTGAAAATTAAATGGGCGCGATTTTACATGTATTCAGAAATATTACAACCAGGAATTCCAAATTATTTGAGACAATCAAGGGAAACGCTCGAGTTTTTACACATACCAATGTAGTTTATTCCTTTCCACATTGGGAATACTTGCGTATTGGTGTTCAGCAACTCCAATGTGGAAACGAATAAACAATAGTAATATAATTAAAAACTCTTCTGTTTACTTTGATTGTCCAAATAATATGGAATCATTGATATTAATAATACTTAACACTATCATTTTCACTTAAAGGGGGAACTAAGGATTTTTCTCTAAAAAGGGGGTGCGGTGGCTACAGGTTCAGTGTAAAGTCAACTTGACGTTTTTTTCATATAAAGAATTTTTCATTTGTGCTGCATTTAAATGATTTTCATTTGTTGGTTTATAGTAAATATTTTTAACGGAAACAACTGCTATACTGAATGAAATTCGTTAATGTAGGATCTTAGTAAAAGCAATTTTTTAACTGTATATCGTTGGTTTCTAGTGCAGGGTGGGGGCAAATAATGTCCCCTGCGCGGATTTGTGGGATCCATGTAGACGCTCGGGATACTGGGTAGTTTTACACGTGTCGTTCCACTCGTTTGGGCGAAAAGGAGGGTAAGTGCCCACAACCCGGCAGGCAAAGCTGTCAAGAGCCAAACATGTCGGGTTTGGATTATCGTCAAGAGCCCTCCTCGCGTTTGCCCATATCTTGATCGTTGTGCGCAAAAATCTGTCTCCAGCTCAGAACCTCCACAAGGCAGGAAGAACACGCCCCCGTTCAGACAAATGTGAACAATATGGCGGTCGTTTCCACGGAAGCCTCTGGCAGGGGGAATGGTCATATATGATTTGCACCCTTTGAAACGTACAAATCAAGAAGATTGGGAAAGACAACATCGCTTGAGATATCTGGAAAAGTGTATCGGCCCAGTTGCGTTGGACATCGGACGAATTATCAAGGTACTCTAACAGCAATAAGTTGCTTGTGAGTATATTATTCATCACACCCTTAGTAAAATCACAAAAACGCTTGTTTTGTCAAATCTCATTTTCTCTCTCTTTTTTTAAAAATTCGTTGCGCCCTTAATCCAACTTATCGACGCAATGCGTCTCTTCGCCCCTGGTCGAGTGTTGAGCGCGGAGTAATCCTCAATTATCTATCCCTCTGTATTTCAGAGGACAATTCTTATCTTCTAAACTTACTACGTAAGTAGACAAGAAACAGAATTGTGGTCGTGCGAAGGAAATCGGCGATTTTCGGCAGAAAAGCTCTTATTCTACGCCCTCTGGTAACGAAGAAATTGATAATTTCTTGTTCCTATGTGAAGTAAATTACTTCCTCTAAAACGTTCTGTATCCACATTTTGGGAATTCATAATATCGAAAACTCGATTGGCGGAAAAGTCTGTGTATCCTTCGTCTGTTGAAGTCTAACACCTAAACCGTTCAGACATTTTTCCAAAATATATTTTGCGACCCATCTGAAAGAACTCAAGGCCCTACGAGTTTTGGGGGTTCTTTACATATCGCGTCAACATTTTCAAAATTTTCTGAACAGATAGATCCCAACTTTTTTATTAAACTCTTTCCTACCATAGCGTGAATAACGCAGATCTCATTTTCGTTGAAATCTCTGATTTTTAGAAAGTTCCAAAAATCTCATTGTTTTCAACAAAATTGAAGATAGAATTTTTTTTCCTGAATAAAATTTGTTGTTCAAAGACAGATCTTAAAATAAGATCTTGTACTCTTTTTCGAAAATACGAATTTGCGTAATTTTACGTGAAATAGGTAAGTTTTAAACCATTATTTTTACAAAAAATTACTTCAAATGTTTTCTTTCAATTGTTTGCTCGAATACAGTAAAGGACGTTTAAAAATCGCTCAGGTTTCTTTGAACTCTGAATTTTCTAAAATTACAAAAGCTACAAATAAAGCGAGGAGGACTGGTTTAGCACCACTACTTTTGTAATATGAAATGTCCATCTGAAAAAAAATGGAATTTGTGCGAAATTGAAAAATGCAATATATTCCAGGAAATAACATTAATGCAGTTTTCAAACTCATTTTGTCCCAGCATGCCGCGGTGATATGTAATATTGGACAATCTTGACTAATATCAACAAGCATCAATCATCTGAAAATGCTATATCAAGCTGGTGGATACGATACGTCAATATAATGTAATTAAAAATAATTACTTGTACACGAAATTCAATTACCACGAAATTAAAGTGATTACTTCAGTTGTTTTTTAAATTATAATTGAAGTATTTCATTAAATTTACATTATATTTTTAAACACAACTTTCTTTTTATTCCATTGTTACATTTGGTTACGAAGAAGCATTCCACCAACAGTACATAATTTCTCCTTCGCGGATGCCCCCTAACAACGAAACGGTGCCAGAAGACACCGACTTCCTACTGCACGGAAGAGAATTCCGCGCCGGCGACACGAAGTTGGTCTTGTTGCAGGCGGAGGTTTCTTTCGCATAGGCGGCCGTGCCGTCTTGCTTCGTGCCAGCTCGCGCGCGTTGCAGCGGCGGCGGCGGCGGCGGCGGCGGCGGCGGCGGCGGAGTCGCTTTGCGTCGTCTCGTCACGTCCCACTCCGCCATGCATCGTCCCGTCCCGTCCTGCCGCGCTCGCCCGGCCCCGCCCACCCTCGTCCCGTCCCCTCCGGGCCCGGCCCGTTCGGCGTCTGGAGACGATTAGCGCCCTTTGGGAAGTGCGACGCGCGCAACTGAGGGGTGGAGGACGAGGCGGTGACGGCTGATACTGTGGAGGCGGAGAAGGAAACGGAGGAGACTGCGGAAGCGGCGGAGACGGCGAAGGAGATGGCAGAGGCGGAGGCGGAGGTGGCGGAGGCGGCGGAGGCGGCGGTGGATGCGGCGGAGGAGGTGACGGCGGTGGTGGCGGCGTAGACGGCAGAGGAGGAAACAGGGAAGGCGGGCGAGGAGGAGCAGGAGGCGGTGGAGGATACGGCAGCGGCGGCAGCGACAGAAGCGGTGTCGGTATCGGTGCCGGTGGCGGTGGCAGTGGCGGTAGCGGCGGCGGAGGCGGCATGGCGGGGACGGCAGAGGCTAAGGTGGCGGTGGCGGAGGAGGCTAAGGCAGCGGAAACGGAGGAGGTTCGCGCGCGTGGTATCGGTTCGGGACAAGTTACACAAAGCGGAGCCCGCCTCGCCTCGCCTCGTGGAAGCACAAGCCGAAGTTGGGGGTTCTCCCCGCCGCCGCCGTCGTTGACGACGACAACGACGTCGCCGCCGCCGCCGTTGCGTGAGGGACGCAGCGCGCCGCCCAGGGCTGCACCGCCGCCCACCCCCGTGGTACCCAGGCGGCGCCTAGGCAGAGTTCGTGGCTACAACGCTCCGGTGCAGACGCCACGCGTGGGTAAGGTTGCCTCGTGGATGCGGCGCTGCGCGCTTGGCAAAGCCAGACAAATGCGCCTCGTGCACCCACGCGTCTGAGATTCATTATTCGGCATTGAATAATTCAAGAAAAAGAACTTACTTTCTTGCCAATGAGTGTTTTGATGGCAATGGCCCCCCGTCTGGATCAGATTTTTTGTCCAATTTTCCTTGATCGATTGAATTGATTCATTGATGTTTTCGTGTTTCCGGGCGCGTCAACGGCTTTGGTTATAACTCCCGTAAGTGTAGTGTATGTTTTTTTCCTCGGGAGATGGTGGTAACCATCTCCCGCTGGATGGGGAGATCCGGCGCCCACCTACCGTCGGCTAGTGAGGTTTCCCCATAACCAGGACTCTGCCACCAGTGGGGCATCGCCCCAGCCGGGACAAGCTCTAAGCTCCCGACCGGTCTCCCGGAATATGTGGTAGTGTAGTGCATGTGAGTGTAAGTGTGTGTGTGTGTGTGTGTAAGGGAAGAGGATAGGACAAGGAAGAGGAAGGATATATCGCGCGCGGTCCGTGGACCGTTTTGCAGGGTACTGCTCCGGTATTCACCTGGTGTTGATCAGAGAAACCAAGGAAAACTACCGATGAGAGCAGTCGGCCGGTAGAATTCTCCTCCAGACAGCAACTGAATTCGACCTAGCTGAAAAGCTAGTGTCGAAAATCCTGCCGTCAGGACTCGAACCTAGGACCTCCCGGTCAGAGGCGCTGCAGTGACATCAATTGATGCACTGAGCTAACGCTCCCGGTTACTGCGAAGAGGAATCTAGAAATCCCGATGTATTGAAATTAACAAACGAATATTTTACTGGCAATACGAAGAGTTAGTAGCTTATAAAAAACGGCATTACGATAGACTTCATTGTCCACATTAACACGCTGAAATTTCGCACGATAATGCAGGTTACGTGTAAGGTAAAAAGTGGGACACTTTAAAGCGCCAAGAGTTTGAATGTTTGATTATTTCGTTTTTCGTTTCCAGGTGCCTTAACTGCTACGGTCGTTAGTACCATAAGTGAAGTGCATGTTTTTATCACGGGAGCTTGTGATCTTCTACACCCGCTAGATAATGTCATACGGCGCTCAACTACTTGTCGACTTCCGGAGCTATCCGCATCCAGGTATATACCATTAGCGGGGAACTGCCCGAGCTGGGACAAGCTCTAAGCTTTTAACTGGTCTCCCGACATGTCAACAAATGTACTTACACACGTGTAAGTAGTAAGGATAGGAAGAGGAAAGAATGTCGCGCGTGATCCATCGCCCGTTTGTTAGGGTGCTGCTCCGGCGTTTGCTTCGCGTTGATCAGAGAAACGTCTGTGGCGTCATGGAGAAAAACACACAGACATTTACAAGTATGTACAAGTTTATTTACACGTATGTACAATAACCAACTTCTGCTCCGAAACTACACACTTGTGAGTATATCCCTGTGGATACCTCTCACAACTAGGGAGGCCCCGCCTCCACTGACGCTTCTCCCGCGCCACTACCATGACCTCGTCACCCGTGCAATAGGCACGACACGCTCCAGCCTGGGCGTAAAGTTTTGCGCATTGCGCCAGATTTCCAGAATTTAAAAAAAAACGTGTGAGCTCGTCGGCTTGATTTTATACCAGAGTGTAGCCGTCACGTGACCGTCCTAGGTGTAGGAGGGAGGCTCGGGTCTACCACGTGACCTTTCCGGTCAGGCTGGCGTCCCCTTTTTCTAAATGTATCCCAACGCCGGGGCGCCAAGCTATTCATGCCCGCAGGTATGCGATACTTCCGCTCCTCCTGCCACCCACGGCCGCCAACGTGGCGCTACACCAGGAAAAATCAGAGTAGAGACCGCTAGAATTCTCCTCCAGACAGCGTCTGAATTCGACGTTGCTATCTAGTTAGTGTCGAAAATCCTGTATCGTAGTTCTGCTCAGAGGAACTGCTGTGAGATCAGTTGATGCCCTGAGCCACTTCAGCCGGTGCAAGAGCTTGATAATGCGCACGGAATTACGAAACTCGTGACATGTACTTACAAAGCTAAGCACTTCATATTCGCTATTTCCCCTGAGGCAGCGCCTTCAGGTCTGCGTCCCTACCTAACGCTGATCTGACAGTCTCAGCCAGTGTGTAATGGTCACCACGATGTGCATCATTGTTCTCAGTTGGCAAGAGTGCACTATCAATATGGATATCACTCATGACTTATCATAAAGTGTCGTTACCCTCTTTTAAAGGTCCGAATTTGAATAAAAATGTAGATGGAAAAATTAATTAAATGTAGTGTGTACGTAATCAATAGGGACGGATTTTGATGACCTAAAATACCGCCAAAAATTATCATTAAAATGCTCTTGAATTGGTTTAAAAATGCCCTAAAAGCAAAGAAAAATCACATAAATCAAAACCGTTTCTGAGATGAACAACTCAAGTTGTTAGGTATGTTACTGATGTAATAGAAGCTTCTTCTTTTTGCTGAAGTAAACTCAACTTGCAAATCCTTGGTTTAGACTATATTGGTTTAGACTACTTTACAAGGTCTGTCTTTCTGTCTTTAGTTACCGCAAAATTGGTCGAAACGACAATGGCGCTGATAGGCTTCAGAGTAAGGTTACATATTCATAACGACTAACTTTATAATTTCTGAGCGAAGAAATCGAAAAGGCTATTCTTCTGTGAAGAACATTTATGCACCTTCGAAATATTATTTGAAGCACGTACCATTGAAATGATATTAAATAGATAAAATCAGCGAAAAATGCTTTAAAAATTACGGGAAATTGTAAAACCATAACAAGATACCGTCAAAAAATGCAAAATAGTCATATAAAAATGAATCATTTTATTTGTCATAACATAAAATTAATGTCTATACCAAAATGCATTGTTTAAAGGAAAGAGAAAAATATAGTTCATTAAAATCCGCCTTCTTGAAGATAAATATACAAATAGCTGATAGACACATGTAGAATTAACACAACTGTAAATAAAATTCCAGGTGGCCTTTTATACAATATTATTTTACTCCTAACTGCAAGAGACAGATCGGAACTATGAAGTCATGCACACAGGACGTCAAAAGAAGCTGTTTTCCTTCCTCAACTGTAGTGTAGTTATTCCTGTTTCTTTTGGAGATTTACACATATTCCCTTAACTAAAATGGATGACAAAAAATATTCACGCAAATGGACACTTGTTCTAGGGAATTGGTTGGCGTAGTGCATAACGATTAAGAGACGACATTCACTGCACGATGAGAACGATATGTTAGTCTTAAACAGAATAGAAGGGTTGAAAAGATGTGTAAATCCATTTTAACGATTCATCAGAAGCCAGAACAACTCGTATATCCCTGTAATTCTAACTTTTCAATGAATCACAAACTAACTATTCTACTTACTAGTAATATGGTTTCCATTAAATTTATATTTCTAATTGGAACTAGAAGACAGTAATATTTAGTTAATTTTTAATTTTGACGAGGTTAAAATTTGAAAAATTGTAATCCTCAAACAGATTAAAAAATGATGTTGCGCGATGATTCTCCGCGGAAAAGTATTTCATGATAATCAAAGCTTCAATTACGTGGTCTGGGCAAATGTGAATGAGCCACAAACAAAAAGCGCAAATCTACGGAATTTGACAATGGGACCTCTGCAAACAAATTAATCTCACTGTACAACAATATAAAAACAATATAATGTAGTCCCATAAATATTCATTAGGATACGTGAGTAAAGTGAAAACAAAAATGTTAACGAACTACGACGATGACGGAAGAACATTTCATTACAACATAGAAGTCCAGCCTGTATTCGCATTTGATGGCGCACGTGATTAATAAAGTCAATCTCTTCCCTCAACAACAACAGAAGTGAACCCTTAATAAAGACCAACTCTCTGGAGCTAATTCCGCGGATGGTTTTGAGTGGGGGACGCGCAGGAGCCGGCGAGGACTGCAGGTAGACGTGCTCGCTTAGAGAAGGGCCGCGGCGCAATTACTCAGGAGCACATAGCGTTCCTGCGCGGTCTACGCGCGGCGAGGAGGAGGAGGAGGAGGAGGAGGAGGAGGAGGAGGGGCAGTGCGTGGGCGGGAGCATCTGCTGCGTGACCTTTCGGCCGCGCGACCGCAACTCTGCCCGCGTTCACCGCTCCACCGCAGCAGACGCCCTGTCGCCCCACGCCGGACGGGCGCGGGAGGACGCTCTCCCCATGTCACATTCATCGCCATCGTCATTTTCATTTACGTATTTATTTCCTTATTTATTTGTTTATTTATTTATTTCCTTAATTATTTATTTTCTTAATAGTTACTTTCCTTAATTATTTTTCTTAATTATTTTTCTTAATTATTTTTCCTTAATTATTTTTCCTTAATTATTTTTTCCTAAATTATTACTTTCCTTAATTATTTTTTCCTTAATTATTTTTTCTTAATTATTACTTTCCTTAATTATTTAATTATTTTTCCTTAATTATTTTTTCCTAAATTATTACTTTCCTTAATTATTTTTTCCTTAATTAATTATTACTTTCCTTAATTATTTTTCCTCAATTATTTCTTTCTGTTATTTCTTTCCTTAATTATTAATTTCCTTAACTATTTCTCCCTTAATTATTTCTTCCTTAATTATTTCTTCCCGTAACTATTTCTTTCCTTAATTATTACTTTTCTTATTTATCTATATCCTTATTTATTTATGTGTATATATACTTATGTATTTACATAATTATTTATTCAACGTCAAAGTAGACTTAAGTATGCGTGTCGTATGTAGAAGTGTAATCTGTGTATGTTTTCTCATCACTCTGACAATAATTTGGATTTTAAGTATATTGTATTTTTAGTATTTAGCCATTACATGTCCCGTAAAGGGCAATTGGCCACGGTACCGTTAGATTCCGGGGTTCCTAGTCAGTTACCTATCCAGGAACCCGCGATGTCTCGAATTCGCTTAGCCTTCGTGGTTTTCACATAGTTAACGAATTCGGCTAGCGATGTCAGTTTTGCGGTCGTGGCCTTTCAGTAGAACCATTCCAGCATTAGCCTGGGTGACCGAGGGAAATCACGAAAACTCCGTTCAGGATGGTCGACACGGGGATTGACCCCGGGTCTCTCGATGGCAAAGTCAGCGCGTTATGCCCTGAGCCATTTCGCTCGTTTGGATATTAAGTACAGGTAAATTTAAAATAAGCCAAAGAAAGGAAAGTGGAAAGTTTCTAAAACATTTCCAGAAGAACAGTTAAGCGATTCCTATTTAAAAGCCTTAAAATCGTAATACGAATTAAACCTTTTCGCAAAATTTTGGGCTCTAATTATAACACTTTAACTTCTACATCGTCATACAATATCACAAGTAATGTGCGGTGGTGAAACACCGAAAACCGGCACCAGGATCAAAATTGAAGCCATCGTTTCACCACGAAAACACCATCGTGCCTCTCTTTAGCACCTCCACCACCACCATTACAATCACAATTATTGCTTGGTCAACCATTGATCATCTTCACCAACTTTGCCGTCATCACCACCATTAACCACCATTCGTCACCATCATTAACATCTCTCCCATCACATCGAACGTAACCACCACTATTTACTTCAAAACTACCATAAATGTAATGAAAACCGTGAACGTCAACATCAAAATGTAACAATTAGAGCATCATCAAAGCTATACCATCTCAAACACAAATATTGCATAATAATTTAGCAGTCATCACCTTTCGAACTCAATGAACCTTCGCAGCCAGAAAATTTCTCAAAATATTGGTTAGCATTAACTCATTAACAGCATTAGTACATTTTCACAACTATCCTATAATACATATCGTCAAAATATCAATAACACATCACCACTATCGCTACTATCTTTGTCATCATAATCACAACCTTCTCGCTGCCGATACCACCAAAATCACCATGCCACATTTATTGTTAAGTCACCATAAAAAACATATCACCATTAAGACGATGCCACGACTATGCCATTGTTTCTTCCGTCATCACCGTAACCACTACTCGCATCACCATATTCATTAATACGATCTTTATCACCAACTCTGTCATCACCATCACGACCAATAGCACTACACCACTATCATGCTGTCACTATGCAAATATCACCATACCATCATCACATTGCCAGCATCACTAACCCACCATCAATCATCACCCCATCATACCACCACTATCTCACTGCCACCTTAGCTGTCACACTGTCGGCACCCAATTACATTCCACAATCACAGTACAATTTCCAACAGCAGCAAGTTTTCTCCGGCGAAAGTAATACCTTTATCGTTCTCAATGGCTTCCACTCCTTTATTACTTCTCGCGTACTAAGTACAAGTGAAGAGAAAATAATGTAATGTTGCAGCGAATAGTAGAGAGTTTTTGTCAGAAAAACTCTTATTGTGGAGTCATAATAATCAAGCGTATTTTTCTATTAAAAAATCGCCGATTTTTACCCCAGCATTGAATATTACGTATGTACGAAGTATGGAGGGAAAGTAAAAGTGAAAAAATTGTATTCATGTATGTAGTAAATTACTTCCTCTAACACGTGTGTAGTAAGAAACCACGTTTTGTGACCCGTGATACCGAAAAATTGGCTTATGGCAAAAAGTCTGTTTGTTTGTTTGTTTGTTTGTCTGTCTGTCTGTCCGCCTGTGCAACAGTTCCACCGTCCGACCGACCGAGGTCAACACTAGTGCCTAAACCATTTCGACAATTTTCTTCAAAACTGACATTTCTCAATCTATATGGCCGAACTCGAGGCCCAGTAAATTTCAAATGAGTATTTTGATTTTGGGGGTGATTCACATTAAAACATTAACATTTTCAAAATTTTGTCAAAAATTGCTCGCAATTTTGAATTAAGTGTTTTTGCAGATAGATCAAAGTACACTTAAAATGGCTGTTCACATTTTCGTTGAACTCTGAATTTTCGAAAATTTGTACAAGTTCAAATTTGTTGGTGTCAACTACAAAATTGAAGATAGAGATATTTATTAACGAAATGTCCTTCGCGATTACAGCTATAAATAAGGTCATGCACATTTTTTCGAAAATATGAATATTTTTTCATAATTTTGCTTGAAATATAGACAATTAAAAAACATTTTCTCGAAAACTGCTCCAATTCTGTTTTAAAAATTGTTATTCCGAATAGAGCAATGTACGCTCATAAAATGACACTAGTTCAATTTTGTTCAACTCCTTGAATTTTTCAAAATTGAAAGTAACAAGTAACGCGAGAAAGTATGTGATGTTGGAGTACCACTACTAATTTCATGTGAATCAAAATATTCAAAGGGGGGCGTTTGGAGTCCAGTGCATGGTCCATGGAGGACAATTGGGTTCTCCACTACATTCCTTTTTTTTCATTTATTTCTGCTTGGCCCGAAGGCCCTCAGCATCCGAGTGCGATACAGTGAAATTATAAACATGAATACATTAAGTACATGTGAATTAAATGTGAGAATCCACATCGGGTACATGATAATCAAGGAGGGTCGAAGAACTCTCGCGGTAGTTTTCGCTTTAGTCTATTGTGGTGAGGATTTTGTTTTCCGATTTTGAAATGTACGGCTGAGGGAATCTGTGGAATTTTTGGAAAGAAGCGAGAGGATAGGAGAGAGAAATGGACGGAGATAGGAGTAATGTCGAGTTCGTTATGTAACTGGGAGTTAGGTACAAACCATGGAGCTTTAGTGATGGTTCGGAGGAATTTATTTTGGAAAATCTGCATTTATTAGATGTTCGATTTGCTGGCTGAGGCCCAGATAGGAGAAGCGTAGGATAAAATTGGGCGGATCATTGAGTGGTATAGGTGAGTAGCGACATGGAGTTGCAAGGGTGATGACTTTTTGAGTATGGGATATAATTGGTGGGTTCTACCACTACATTCCTATCCCACTTCTTCCAAGGAACGCACGCCACAATTCGGCTGCGGGGAAACCACCACTCGATCGATCCGCAAATGGCGGTCAACTGGAGCCCCCTTGACCGAAGTTCTCTTTGCAGGTGGTACTCCCAACTTACGGGCAAACGCGCTAGGAACAATTTATTGCGCGCCGTGAGAGGCGTGACCGTCCTGGCACTAGTCCAGAGAACTAGTTGCTCTTTAGTTCGGTGGGGAGGCCCAGCTCTACCCTTGGCCTCGTATGCGGGAGAAGTTGCTACTTTGAAGCTTTGCATGCAGGTCTGCGCTGAAGACAATTTTGCAGTTTCCTGCCTATTGTGCGTGTGTGACGAAGTGTGAACATTTCGGTAAGAGACTTTTTTTTATTCAACTCGCGCGATGCTTTCACACGAAAGGAGCATGTCGCAGAAACTTTCCAGAGCTGCGGAGGCCAGAACGTGATTCTGCCTGCATATCATACTTGTAGCTCAAGCCAAATATTTGCGGAGCTCCAACCGCAAACACACAGGCTTAGTACATTGTTACATTCTTCAGATTATTCATTAAGAAACACAACATTTTCTGCTGGACGTTGCTTCCCGTATTGCCGATGCATGTTCAAAGTTTTTTCGGTCAGTGATGAATGAGCTATATGAGAATGGACCGGCTGAGTTTTAATTCAGCACGACAATACTGCTATCTCTGCATTGACTCTGGTCGGTAGAACCTAGTTTCGAGTGTCGGCGGTGGCTGATTTTCTACTCTTGCTAGGTCCCAAGGAAACGCGGCCGGCTAGTGGCCGGCTGCTCTGATCGGAATCAACTGATGTCACTGCAGTGCCTTTGATCTGGAGGTCCTAGGTTCAGGAACCGACCGTGGCAGGACTTTTGACACTAACTTGTCAGTTAGGTCGAATCCAGTCGCTGTCTGGAAGAGAATTCTAAAGGCTGGCCGCTCTGATCGGTAGGTTTCTCCGATCAACACCAGGCGAATGTCCGGACCCGTTGTCTGGACACGGGTCACGGCCGCACGCGATCTTTCATTCTTCGTCATATTCCTACCATTTATTCTTACACTCAAATACTCGTGTATGTACTACACTACCACACACACCGGGATGCCAGTGGGAAGCCTAGAGTATATCTCTACTGGGGCTGTGCCCCGCTGGGAAGAGATATCTGGAGGCTACATTATCCGCAAACGACTTGTAGGTCAGTGCCGGATCTCAACATCAGCGAACGAGGAACTCTGCCACATCCAGAAATTTATGATTTATTGGTAGTGATACCGGGCGCGTCAATAGCTAAGGTCATTCGTCCCGTACGTGTAGTGCATGTTCCCCCTCTGAAGGTGGCGGTGATCTACCCACGCTGGATGACAAGATCCGGTGACGAGCTACTGTCGGATAGCAGAGTTTCCTCATCCAGGTATCTCAGACGAGCGCAGCATCGACCCAGCCGAGACAAACAAAGTTCCCGACCCGTTGACTAAATTACTCTTCCGGTATCAGACCGGAATTGATTGGACAAAACTACGGAAAAGTCCAGCCAATGAGAAATATCAACCGGTCTCTCGAGCTCAGATCCAGTCAATAGTAGGTAATCTAAACAGCAAATTAGGGCGACAACTCGACCTCCGTCGGGAATCGAACCTACCAAGGCCTTATCAAAGAACCACCAGTGGGGGACGCGCACCAGCACACGCCATCGCAGCCCGGTGTAATTAAATACTGAGCAAATACTAAATAGACGTGGAGATTGTGGCTGTCTGCTCTGCTAGACGTCAGTCAAGGCCGTTAGAGGTCCGCGCGGGAGGCGCAAAGCGTCAGGCGCGACCGCCAGTCCCGCACCAGTCGCACCAGTCGTCCCGTGGGCGTCCTGCGGGCGTCCGTCTTGCGGGTCGTGGACAGGGCGTCCATCTATCAGCGAGCGAACCCCGTTGCTCAGCCACCGCCGCCCTCCGCCCTCCGCCCTCCGCCCCGCCCCCTGCACTTAAATCAATTACAGGCCCCGCCGCTTGACGACCCTCGTCCGCCACCCGTTCGCCACCCGCCGCCACCGCCTATCCCGCCACCACACGTCACCGCCCCGCCTCCGCCGCCCCGCCGCCTCCGCCCCGCCGCCGCCGCCCCGCCGCCGCCGTCCCGCCGCCGCCGCCCCGCCGCCGCCGCCCCGCCGCCGCCGCCGCCGCCCGCCCCGTCGCCGCCTCTGCCGCCGTCTCCGCCGCCTCTGCCCCGCCGCCTCTGCCCCGCCGCCTCTGCCCCGCCTCCGCCGCTCCGCCACCGCCGCTCCGCCTCCGCCGCCCCGCCTCCGCCGCCCCGCCTCTGCTCCGCCGCCGCCTCTGCCCCGTCTCTGCCCCGCCGCCCCGTCTCTGCCCCGCCGCCGCCGCCCCGCCGCCGCCCCACCGATGCTCCGCCACTGCCCGACCCGTTCCCCGCCACCAGCACCGCAGCCCTGAGGCGCGCGGCAGACGCACAGTGTGAAATTGCGGACGTCAATTTGAAAAAAACGAAACTACTGCAGCGACAAGAGAAAATATTTGGTCGTATTTTCGGATAGATATATAAGGGTCAGTCAAATGAAAACGAGACAGAGAGCAAAAAACTAAGTAAGCTGTTTATTATATCAAATGTAAACACCATAACTGTTTATAAATTCATCCCACTGTGAGGCACAATGGCTTCATAGAAACATGTTTGCAGTTGTCTACGGAAAAATGATTGTACCCATGCGTGCACCTTTTCATCGAAAGCATATCGACGTCCAAGAATATTCAGGGCTCCAACAAATTTGTAAATTCCGTGGGAATATCTCTGAATTGAATGGAGGATGTATGAGCTTCCCAGCGGAATTTCTGTAGCGTAGTCGAAACAAACTTGGCAGCATGTAAGTGGGCAGTTTTGTGCAACGGAATGATGCCGTCTGTCAACATACTTGGGCGTTTGGACTTGATGACGCGCTGTTTTTCAAATTTTCCACCGTGTTCAAACGCAACAGATATTCTAGCATTTTAACCCCCAGACAGTCTTTGTGCTGTCAAAATACGCACTGCATCTCGTTGCTACTCTTTCCCGTCTTCAATACTGATGTCGGACTGGCCCAGACTCGCTGACATCCGTTAATATATCGATGTTTCTGGTGGAAAATATCGATGTTTTTTTGCCATCACTAGCCATGATCATTATAGTCTGTCTCGTTTTCATTTTACTGACTAAATACATTTATTATATTTGATCGTTCTTTCTGTACTAATAAAACTTCAGCAATCTTTTGAAAAGATGTCACGATATATCTCAACATTACGCGAAAACATCTAATAGGTGAAAGGCAGGTACGAACAATGGAAAGGTGACAAAAATGGCTTGGAAATGGCGTGGTCGAACAATATAAAAGTCTGAGCATAACTTGATTTTCAATTGAACATCAATATTTAGGCCTCCGCTATCATGTGTCAAGCTATGATTCATAAAAACGGATTTGATAAGTCGGGGTTCTCGGCTTAGAACAACAATCCATGGAGTGGAAAAACGGAAGACGGTTTTTGTAGTGGAAAAACAGAAGACGAGCAGGACACGTGTAAACACTAGATTACATTAGGGTACAAAAAACATTTCACGCCTCCAGGATGAAAATAAATCATTTCAAAAGAAACGATCACACTGATTTCGAAAATCAATACAAAAAGTTTTTATCACGCAAGGTTCAAAAGATATGAACATATTTAGTATTTGAAATCCACAAAATCCTATACTAATTTCCGCATTACCACTCCGGTTATATTGCTACAAAATTTTATGGGTACGACAATGATTTGTGCGAATGACCATGACTTGGGTTTTCTATACAACCACAACCTAAGGTTCGTTGAACATGTAACACAACACTGGTGAGCACACCATGGTTTGGTCTGATCACAAACGAGACAGCCAAATTATACGCAAGTTTTGTAATTTCATTTTTTCTTTGAAGTTTGGATGTAAATTTTACATAGATGTAACAGAAGTTAACGGTTGATTCACACTCTTTCGATGTGAAATGATTTGTATTTTATCGAACAGATTGAATTCTACAGATCATGTGAGGAATTTCACTTCATAAAATCCATAGAATTGTAATGTATTAGTGTATTTGAGGCACACGCTAGCCAGATATGAACTTCACGCGCACTGCGGGTACCATAAAACCGACAGACTCAGAATCCGCCACCCCAACAGTTGGATACTTGTGTACTTGCGATAAGGGAAGGGACTAAAATATTTCCTTTCGATGACTGCTGCACAGTAAAAAATATGAGTGTGCATGTGACTTGTTTTCAAAACAGCCCAAAAATGTACTTAGACCACTAAGGTCTACTCGTAATTGAGCGCGACCACCACACACGAGAATAAACCCGGAACGAATACTGAAGGTACTCGGTCGAATACTGAAGGTAAAAAGAACACGAAGGTCCTATTTTGTTGATATTTCATGAAAGTAGCATAAATAAACTGAACAAATATTTTATTTCTAAATAGATTATATATGTATTATATATGTAGATTATATATTGATTCTACGTATCTTACAGGTCCAATTCAAATGTATTTGCATTAAGAGCAAAATACGATATGATACGGTATAAAGATAGGGTTATTTAAAATCTGTGACGCGGTATTCGTAATCTGCGTATAAAATTGTCGCGCACTCTACCTTCCTGGGGGTAAAAATCTTGTTTCCTAGTGTTATTAGTCTTCTTTTTCTCCAGCGTGCAACATGTATACTAACTGATTTATAATTTGTTGATGGTTGTGATTGTTTATGAAAAATGTGTTTCCGCTAACAAATACGATGTTTACTTCCTTTTGTTGTCTTATTTAAGAAAATAAAAATTTTCTCAGTTATTCTGGGGTCTTAGTTCAGCGTGCATAGTTCGTCTAAGGTAAGTGGAAAGCAGCTTGTTCTATAGTTGTTACAGTTGTTCAGTGTCTTCTGCACAGTTTTTGCAACAAAAGTTCTTCGGATTATACGCTCTCATTTTGGAGAATGATTATTTTCTGAGCGGAGATATTGGTTTCATGCTCCAAAAGAAATGTTTTACTTTATACCAAACCAGTTGCCTTGTGAACTATCTCTAAGAAATTATCACTACGAAATACAGACTAAACATATTTTTTCACTGAAACCAAAAACTAATTCTGAGACATGATGTTTTTCTTGTGTACCGAGGACGTGAATACTGTTTCTTTTTTCTGTTGGTTTTGTTTTTGTCGTGTGAAGGTTCTTCTCTTTATGTTACGAATGTGTGATGTGAGAGAAGTACCTTATTAATTTCTAAGAATATGCGGAGGAGGGGTCTTTCGCTCTTATGTACTCACTTTCATCGTCACGTGATCACACTGGTTGTGTGCCTTGGTCATCGCTTTCTAGTTCTGGAAGGCTGATAAAAAGAGTATGAGGAGAGGATGATGTTGATGATAGATAAAACTTCTGGGTGAGATGATGTTTAGACGGGATATATTGATGACACAAGAAGCCAACCACGCCGCAACCTCACGCTGGAAACATCCACGATGTTTTGGAAGTTATATAATGTTTGTATTGTTGACCTAAACTCAAGAATCCTAGACAGTATTTAGCAACAGGAAAAACGAAGTGAAACTGAGGGAAGAATGTTTTGATAATAATTCTGCTGAGACAAGACATTTTAAAATATTTAAAATATATATTTTTGTGTGTCGAAACTGAATGGTGATTCTACTTTTTAAACAGTAATAAAATACCAGAATTAATCTCTGCCACCTACACTCAGAAGTAATAGGAACATGAGATCCATACAGCAATAATTCTGACTCTTGGAATGGATTTTTGATTCCTAACAGAAATAATGCAATGCTGTGTAATAATGTGCAAAAAATATACGTGAAATTCCTGATGGAGTTTTTACGGAGTTTTGATGAATGAAGCTCTATTTCATTTTGCTCTTGTGCATATTTACTTAAAAATAATTGCGTTGTCTGCTTAAAAACTCAGTATTCCACTCCCTCTCTATTTACAACAATGAGCATAGAACGGCAGTTATGGGGTTGTAGGTCTTGAAGTGGAAACGTCCACACTTTTCGTCTTCTGATGTCGCTCTTCTTTGATGATTGATGATACATTTGTTGACTTCAATGTGTGTTTTGAAAACTTTTTTGGAGAATTCTGTTCAGAGAAGCAGAGAAAAGTACTGTTCCGTCAAGAGTTCACGTATCTTATGAATATCTGATTACACATTTTACTGGCAGATTGCGATGCCCAACGTCGGACTAAAGATTGCCGAATTTGAATATATGAATGGAAAGGAAAACAAAATAGAACACCTGGGAAATCCAGGGGAATCTCCCGCTCTCCTGGGATTGTAAAAGGAATATTTTTTCGATTTAGTTTGGTTATTTTAGCCCCTTTCACTGTTCGCGTCTTTTACCTTTTTATGCATTTGTTTTGTCTTTTCAGTTTGTTTCGTATCGCCTGAATGCAGTGCATCGAGGTTATGCTGCGTTAGTTGTTTCTGAAAAAGCATATCAAACAGGAAACGTTTGTCTTCGTGTAGTAGAATTGTTGATAGAATGTGATGTTTCTTTTTATCAAATTGTTTATGTATGTACCAAAATATACCATTTAAAACAGAAAAAATCAACTTTTACGGAAATTATTTTTCAATGCTCCGACCACGGACCAGCCCCTTAATGTCAATTTACTTAATTTACCTGTTTCAAATGGCCACTTTCAGGAAAATTGTAAAACTATATTTCACCGAATATTCAAAAGTTAACATTGAAATTGGCGACGCTGTAAACGGCATTCGCTCGATACTCTCTGAGCCTGAGCTTAAGCTTGAACGGTAGCTTCGATCCGACACTAATCATACTCAGAAATGGATCACAGTCATTTCTGTCGGAAATGTCGGTCAACAATACAAATGAACGCATGAAAAATATCAGACTCATTGTATTCATTCTACTCAAATCGTACATTCTTTATCTGAAAGGTTGGTCTCAATGTATATTTCGGGTGGGAGAATATTGTTTGGTGAAACAGTGCGTGAAATTTCAAGGAATGAATGCACTAATTAAAAAAAACAACGACGAGTGCGAAGAAAAATAACGAATCTCTTTCAACAAAAGATTATTTTGCGTTCTCTGACACTAAAATGATACCCTGCGCCAGGAAAGACTCTCCCCATCGAGCTAAATCAGAGTATCATATCATAAATAGCATTTATTTGGATATCAACCAGATCATTGTGAAACAAGTAAAAAGGATAACGCGTCTTCTCATGTTCAAAGCATTCATGCTTCTCATACGCCATTCTCACCTATCACCAGTTCATCTAAAGGATGGAGAGATAGTAAAGGTTGTTTTCTCTACCATGTTTACATCACACATATGCTGAGGAGTACAGTTTTTGTACATACAGCACTACTAAACACACACATTCGCAAGTGAATTGTACAACACTTCCAGCGTGTATTATGATTGTGGTGAGTACGCAATTTACGTTTTCAAGCTGGAGCTCTTGCTACCAACACAATTTCGGATGCAAGAACTCTTACCAGCTAGGTGCCACTGCGGAGAGACGTTCCTGGCGCGGTATATTTAATTGTCAGTAAAATATGGAGGAGAATTTCTGAAAGGCAGGTGTATATTTGTGAGACAAAGTGAGGTGAATATTGTATGGTGAGTGTATAAAGCAACATAGCACGTATAATTTAAGTTCGAAAATGTCAAAAGGATCTCTATTTTTCTTTTGACGTCTCTGCAATGGCTCAAAGCAGTGTTAATGATGTTTATAAATATCGCAGTGGTGACCAAGACGAGAGCAGCAAGATAAAAGAGATGGACAAGATGACAACGGTAAAAGAATGACAAAAGTGGAGAGATTGGTGAGAATGGGGAAGCGGGAAGTCGGGGAGAAAAGCACGAACTGAAGAATGAGAACGACGAGGACCAGAACGAACCGGCGGCAATCCGAGAAAGAACAGCGAGAACAGAAAACGGCGAGGACAGAACGAGAACAGAGACGACGGCGAGGACACAAATGGAGCACCAGTGATGCAAGGGCATAGAGAAGGACGAGGATGGAGAAAATGACGAGAAGGGGAGAGGGCATGGAGCAACATGGGACAACGCAAGCGGCATGTGTAGCGAATACAGCTAGGGGGTGGGGACTGAGGGCGGCGAGGGCGGCGAGGGCGGCGAGGGCGGCGAGGGCGGCGAGGGCGGCGAGGGCGGCGAGGGCGGCGAGGGCGGCGAGGGCGGCGAGGGCGGCGAGGGCGGCGAGGGCGGCGAGGGCGGCGAGGGCGGCGAGGGCGGCGAGGGCGGCGAGGGCGGCGAGGGCGGCGAGGGCGGCGAGGGCGGCGAGGGCGGCGAGGGCGGCGAGGGCGGCGCGGGCGGCGAGGGCGGCGAGGGCGGCGAGGGCGGCGAGGGCGGCGAGGGCGGCGAGGGCGGCGAGGGCGGCGAGGGCGGCGAGGACGGCGAGGGCGGCGAGGGCGGCGAGGGCGGCGAGGGCGGCGAGGGCGGCGAGGGCGGCGAGGGCGGCGAGGGCGGCGAGGGCGGCGAGGGCGGTGAGGGCGGCACTAAAGGCGGCGCCAGCAACGCAATGGCACCCGTTGGCTGAACGCGCGGGCGCCGCCCCTGTTATTTGCCCGCGTTCAACGTGTGATTACGGTACATAAATAAACGCGTTTTCTCCGCGGCGCCGTCGTCGCCGCCGCCGCCGCCGCCGCCGCCGCCGCCGTCGCCGCCGCTCGGCCCCGTCGCAGAGGGCGGAGGGCACGGCTTCTTTTTGCTCCCCGCGGGTTTAGCGCTTCGTGCGTTGCAGCGTATACGCAAATCCACGTTCTAACTCACGAACCAAACTGTCCTGGGCGGGCGGTATATTAACAATTTTCATATTGGTACGGAGTCATAAGTAAGAAGATGATATAAAATGTTTTAATATTGATAAATTTTGGGAAAATAAAACATTATTTTATCTTACAGGCAGCAAGCAGTTGGAGGCAACTCATTATTAGAAAGACGAACTGAAAACGAAATTTTCTTATTGAAAAAAATAGTCGTTCCGTTAATTCGTCCTTGAGATATTTTCAACAAGTGAGTCTATTTGTAAAAGGAAACCACTTCACTTCGCGGCTGTATTAAGCGATATTTTCGGCAGAGACAAGAAAATAGGTTGCAATATTTAAATCGATGAGCACGTAATAACAGACGATCGGTTACTCAGCTAACTACCCGGTAATCGACATCGCTTCTAGATGGCAAATTTCCATGCTACTCATTCATTGCAACAGTTCTTCACTCTCAGGTATGTCTCTTAGTTTTTTCATGTACGGAAAATTGTTTTATCATGGAAATAAAAGTGCTAATTTTTTCAGATATTCTTCTGTTCAACAATTTAGCACCTGAATCATCCGGATTAGAATGTTAGAAAATTAATATATAGATGTTATTTTGATGTTCTAATGTGGATTATATAAAACATTTTCGGCATTTTGAAGTACATTTTGACCTTTTTAACATAAAAGATAATTTTCCCCCTTGCAATATAAGCCTTATATTTTTTATATAATGTTTAAGTTTTAAAGTTTATAAATACTTTGCAGTCAGAACACGTACATTTTTTGTTATGAAAAATCTTTATACTCATATGATTTTCAGTAAGAATTTAATTTACAACGTACTTTATTAACTCTTCTTACTTTTCCTTTTTCCGCGACCAGTTCTTTCTGTTGGCAACAGGATTTAAACCTGGTCAGGTGGCCACAAAGATTCTCATCAAAATGAGGAACGGCAGAAGCAATAAATGCACGCTATTACCAAATTAGTCTTTCATTATAAATGGGACAGAAGAATGCGAAAAATAATTTCCATCAAATCCATACTGATTACAAAAAGCCTTCATAATTGCAGATCAGATAGACCACGGTAAATTGCCGGGAAGCAATCGATTGACTGATTATTTCGTGTTTCCAGGCGCGTCAATTGCTATTGTCACAGGTCCCGTAAGTGTGGTGCATGCATTTTTCACGGGAGATGGCGGTAATCGTGAAAGGTGAGATCCGGTGCCAAAGTAAACGTCGGCTTACGGGGTTCCCCTCAAAGGTATCTCCCTGCAGCGGGGCACCGTTCCATTCGGGACAAGCACTAAGCTCCCGACTAGTCTTCTGATACGTGTGATAGTGTGGAGCATGTACGTTAAAATATGTGTTAATAAGAGGTGATAAGACAAGGAAGAGGAAGGAAAAATCGCGCGCCGTCCTTGAGCTGTTTCCTAGGGTACTCATCCGGCATGCACCTGGTACTGATTGTAGAAACCACATAAAACTACCTATCAGAGCTGTCGGCTCCTAGAATGCCAAACAGCGGCTGACTGCCACCTATTTAGTGTCGAAAATCTTGCCACCGTCGGGAATCTAACCCCACAAACTCCCGGCCAGAGGTACTGCAGTGACATCTGTTCATGCCCTGAAAAACCTGCGCAGGTCTTTCTTGTGAACAAGGCAGACAGAGGATTGGCAAACTGTTCCATTGAGGATGCGGGGGCATCGAACAGATAGAAAGAAACAAAGGAGCCCTGAAGAAGGGGTGGGGAGGAGCAGGAAGATGAGGTGGTGTGGGGATAAGAACTGGAGGAGGATGGATGGAGAAAAGCAGTGAGAATGGGAGGAAAGAGTGGAAAGAGAAAAGGGTTAGGAGGAGAGAAGATAGTTAGATGAAAGAGTTGGAGAAAGAATGAGAGGGTGAATTGGAAACGGGTAGGGAGAGGGCGGACATGAAAGGAGATTGGAAAGGAGAAAGGGGGATGGATGGGGGAGAAACTGTAGGGAGGAGCAGAGAGGACTGCAAGGTTAAGATGAAATGATAAGTTGTAATAGGGAAGCTGGTGGGAAAGAGAATAGTGGAGATGAGTAGAGAATAGAAAAGAGCATGGAGTGGCTAGATTTTCGAGGTGCATTGACGATGTAAAGTAGAGTGGTGGGGCGAGGGGGAGGTAGTGATGAGCAATTCAGTAAAAAACATCGAATTCAAGAATGGACTCGAAATGAAGTTATGATCCGACTAATCAACCTTACAAGAATTCCATTATCTATTAATGGAATCGTTAACTTAAAAAATATTCATTTTTATTCAATGTATATCTTGAGATATATTTAACCTTTCTTGTATTCGAAATTGTAATGTTATAATTCAATTTTGCGCCAGATTTTTTTACATCTTCAAATAAAATAGTCTGGGTAATCTCTAAAAACAAAGCAATTCTCAGAGACCATTTCTCAAAAGACGTAAAATTCAAAGTGATTGCAAATGTTTAATAGTCTTGTCACAATTTTTTCTGAAGCGCTTACTCTAAAATTTATTGATGCGGGGCACTTGTAAAGCACTTGCACTGATTAAAAAAATGAAAATGACGATTAAATACCAATGTATCAAGAACCAAACTGGAGATGAATAGTTACTGCCAAACAGGCAATAATCTATTTATTAAGTAATCTATTCTCAGTGGATCGATTAATCATTCGTTGAATTAATCGATTCTCGATTAATCGAATCGATCTCCCCATCTCTAGTAGAGGGTAAGGCGGCTCAGATGCGCGGGTAGAGCGCGGGGATGTATGCGGTAGATGGAGAAGGGATGGGAAAGGTGGAAAGCGAGGGAAGTGCAACCGGGCTGGACGGAGCTCTGGCGCGAGAGAATTTGTGCGATCGAGAAAGGTGGAGAGCAGATACGCAGCACGAAGCGAAATGATAGCGACAGCTTTACGTGGGCGCGTGATGATAGGATCGCCGCGCACCCTCCTTCACCCGGAGATTTACAGATGCAGCGCTCCTGCGTTTTTCAGGGCAACCGGAGCTACAAATCCGCACTCGCGAACGGAAGGTTGCTGAATGGGTGGTAGCTCGCCCTCGCGAATCACCCAACATGATTGGAAGATAGTTATCTTTATGAGACTCTTGATAAGTATTCTCTCTGTCTTAGATTATAGGGGTCAGGGAATGACCGTGCTCAATTTGGAGAGGAAATTGCAGTAGAGTGGAAAATTCTGTCACTCTTCAAAATATTTTATTGAATATTTCATCCAGTGAGTACGTACAGCCACTGAGTCACTCAAAACATACATTAGGTATAGTTTTCAGTTAGTATTATCGTATAGTCAACAAAATATAGTAAGTCTAACAAAAAACAGGAATTGTATAATCTAGGTGTCAATTGTTGTAAACTCAAAGAAAGCTCGTTACTTTGGAAATTCAAAGTGCCATTTGCAATTCAATTTGAAGGATGTAGTAAGGTATAGCTCTTGGGTGAACTACGGTTTTGATTGTTCCGTATATTTCATGAATGAAAATTGCTCTCTTTTTTGTCCAGAGTTTTTGTCGAGGGTAGCACTGTTTTCTCACATTACATGCAAACAACACGGGGTACACGCAAATAAACAAGAGAATGGTCGTCAATGCTGATTCACCTGTGTGAAGGTTTGTGCTGAAGCACATAATAATGAGAATATCTTGTAAACTATATTTCTCTTGTACTAATTCTACTTCTCATTATTTCTTTGTAGATTGGCGAAATGACAATAGTGAGTTTAGCGTCAGTTTGTTGAAAATTTACTTTTGACGCACGTAAATAACTACAGTGTCATAATATATACAAAAGACAACTAAAATATTGGACAAGGACAACCCACTTGAAAATTATCACGAAGAAATGAAAGCAGAATGTCCCCTAAGCATTTTATATAGCAGTATATTTTAATAAATGCTGTCACTAACGTTATTTCCTGCTGGAAATTACAATGAAGGTATAAAACTACTACCACTTACATGAATTCCTATTTTATAAAAGAAAAACCTTGAGAAAGCATTTCTTTACTACCGGCAAAATATTTTTCGACAGAACATTTCGGCATCAGGACATTACATTCAAGGCCTAAATATATATAACTCACATGTTTTATCGATAAGTATAAAATCTAGTCAGGCCAATGCAGCCCGTCCCGGGAATCCCCACATTTACAGTCCCCAAGAAAAATAAAAATTGCTTTTAAAAACGAAAAGCATGCTTGCACAAACGACAAAAGAAATCTTTCTTCTTTCCTTCAAACAAGGTAAACACATCAATTTATAAACGTTTGTTAAGGACTTCCACACACGGACAAAAAGAAATCACACATGCACACTGTTGACAAAAGAAAGAATTTTCAATATTCCAACATACCAAGACTCACGGGGGTAGTGTCCAATCACTTCTTGGAAATATTTATAAGAATTTTAAACACCGAAAAACTCCACAATATTGCCCGGCTTCTTTTGTGGAGGCCAAGATGGGTGGTTGTCCGATGCCTTGGAGCCTCCGCGGCGGTGGGTGTCTCAAAGTGCGCCTTTCTGTTAAAAAGAATTGGCGCCTCGTTGAAAATTCAATTTTCCCTCGCGAATTCCGTGTTTATCGATGATGGCTGCGTTTAATAAAAGAAGAGGGCGTGCGCCCCCGCGGCGGGGCTCGGGGGTGGCCGGGAAGGGATAAGGGGGCGGGGCGGGGCGGGGCCGACGTTGAGTAGGCGGGGGTGAAGCGGGAGTGATGGAGGAGGGAGGGGCAATGGTGACGGAGGAGGAGGAGGAGGAGGAGGAGACGGCGGCGGCGGAGGTGCCCTCAAAGCGCCCTTTGCATTGCTAATCGCGGGCCGCCCTGGTCCCGTCGTTCCTTGCTCGAGGTCTCAGGGGCGTTGCCGCCCTCTCCTCCGCCTCGCCCCGCCCCGCCCTTTCCCTCTATCCCCTCCCCCTCGTCCCTTCTGCCCTTCGCTTCGCCCAGGCCAAGGCGTGTCGCCGACTCGCTGTCGCCCGGTCGACAACCGACTGCGTCGAGGCCGCGTAATCTGAACGTACGAGGGGATGTTATTTCTCTTGTTTTCTCTGTCATCCAATCTTCACGATTTTGTCGAATCCCTCTTAACGTATCATCTAACAGTGTATCTTAAATCTATTTGCTACCTCGTCCGTTCTTCTTAGAAAATATTTTATTCTTAATCCGTTTTCTTTTTCCACGATCATATTTATTCATCATCTGGCCGTAAGCTTTTCATACAATTTTACACTATATTTCACCTCCTTCACATGATGTTCCTCAATATTATTTACCTTATCTATTTCGGCTGTTTCAAACACTATTCTTTGCAATATTCGTTACGAAAGCATTACACTTATCGATTTTTTAAATATTCGTTTTCTCCACTACTGCACCCATCGTTTTACATTGAGTTTTTTATTTGTATTTGACTCATTTCCTTCAGAAGTCCACTCACTTGGAGGAGTAGAGAAGTAATTTATTCCACTGTTTTTTTTTTATTTATCGTCTTCTCTATCCAATTTTCGACAATATATTTTTTCAACAGAAAATCTCACTGTATCCATGACATTAAGTTCCTGTTGCTCAATATTTTATACCTAATACTTCACCCTCTTTTAATAAATTTCCTTATTTCACGCTATAATCTCCTCGCGACCTTTGATTTCCATCTTCCGTACATTATTTTACCTTCTTTTCAATTCCATTCTTCAATACTACTACTCTTTCCTCCTTACGCGCAATCATTCATTTTCCCCAATCCATTTATCTGTTTCATTGCCAGTAAATCGGTGTTCCAACCCAATAGCATCGTCTGAAACCTCCCCGTTGAAAACATTAATAGACATTGGAAATTGCAACAACTAAAAACAATTATATCCGTGACATGCTTGTATGCAGAAAGAATGTTCCCCGTAATCCAAATATATTGCTTAATCATTTTCAGGACAACGTTGCCATGTTTTAAAAATATTTTACTGTGAATCGCAACGGCGTACGTGTATTCGTTTAATGCTAATTATTCTGTAATTGAAGTAAACGGTGCAATATATTCAGTAATATTTGAAAATTATTTTAAGTGAATAATTTCTTTTCTCCCTTTTACTACAGTGGTATTCCTTTACATTTTCAGATATTTGTTTTAAAAGATAATAATATGAGTGTTCCATTCAATGTAGTACAACGTGGTTTGTTATTAGAAGGAACTACGTCAATATTAATGACAAAAAATAGCAACAAAAATAATAACAAAACCTATTGAGGAGCTTTCAAAATTAAAACATTGATAAACTACTACATGCGTAGTATGCAAAAAGTTTCGAAAAGTCAACGTCTTTCTGTCTATACGATACTGCTCTATCTGGAATATTCCATCTCACGCATTCCTCCAACTTCTCAAGCTCCCGACCACGTTGACGTCACCTCTCCGTCATCTCTACGCCACAGTTGGAAACTTTGCTGTTTGTGCAGGAACTATAGCGAAAGAGCTCATGACCCTGACCGAGCGACCAAATGTGGCGAGGGAGGCGAGATAAGCCACCCCCAAGGGTTTCAAGGAACTCGGGACTTCTCAAACGTGGCGGTGGGAAAGTATCTTCCTAGGCTACAAACTGCCGTTGTATCGAGAAAACAAAAATATGGAAGCGTCAAGAGCGTGTTTATATTTCCACGTCGAAGCGTTTGGCATGGAAATGCAGCGTAAGGATATGCTATTGTTTCTGGCTAGAGTCCAAGCCATGTGGAAAAATCACTACCTACTGAACGACTGGAGTTTGGCTGCAGGATTGGGAACTTCTAAGAACACTGTAGCACTCTGGAATCTTTTTAAACTTCTATGACCGTTTGTAGAAATGGATGATATTCATACTGAACTTAGAGATAAAAACGACTAGTGAATTTGGTACAACCCATTTAAGAAGAAATATCACCTTATCTTCACATACCCTCGTTTTATGTAGTTCATATTTTACGATATAAACTAGTCTCGCAGTCTGAATGTACGAAAGAAAAGAAATGCTAGTGAACTATGAACGGAATGAGAAACTCATTCTACGCAAATTATGAGTAAGAAGGAATTCACAAATATACTGATCAGAAATCTAGTGAAGATATTAGATGCAATGCGAAATGTATCGTTCGACGATAGGCATTAGGAGTTCTTGGACTATTTAAAGTAATAGTGAAATAGCAAATTATTACTGAATCAATAAATTTACGCAAATAAATTATAGTTATTCACCGACATTTCTTGTGCGGAAGAAGGAATGAATATCGCGTGAAAATACGCGTGGATAGTTCAAATGCAGTGACCCTAAACTTTCTTATTAATGATCTAGAAGGCAAAACGCTATTACTTTACAGCTGAAATTAAGTATTTCAAACGTGATTATTCTCAATACAACTGTTCAAACTTATTTCATGGACTTTTAGGTCACATTTTATTCCCTTAGCATAATCTATCACAGTAGTTTTTATTTATATCGACATACTACATAGTTTCGATGGAATCAAATACGCTGGACATTATTAACTTAAAAGCTCTACTCTCCTTCGATAACCGCAAAATAGAAACTCGAACGTTTAAAAGTGAACTCTAGGCCACACTCATCAAATCGACGCAGTGAAGGAGACACTAACAAAATTACAACAAACAAGTTTTTTAAGCGCGGCGTATGGCAACATTCCTATGAACCAAAATTTGCCCGCCCGAAAAATCGAACGGTGCCCAAGCGAAGGTAACACAAGGGGGCTTTCTAATCAATAGACGGAGCCACGTGGGCCATTCAAACGCCGTTTCTGGTCCGGTGACGTGGCCCGGAGACCCCTCGAACGACGCCTGTCCTGCAGTTCGTCAGACTCAGCAGAACGCAGTGAATGCATGTGTTTGGGACGCACGCGATTTAGCGTTTGTGCCAGCCGACCGTCGCCGCCGCCGCCGCCACCACGCCCACCGCTTCCGCGCAGCAGGAATGCAGCGCTGTGCGGTAAGGAATAATTGGAGCGTGTGCCACTGGGACCCGGCAAACTTCTAAATTAATGGAGACCTCGGTTGTCCGAGCGGCCCGCCGGAAACTCGGATTGTGCGCTCCCCTCTGCCCCCCACCTTTTCCGCTCCCTTCGCCCCGCCCCGCCCTGCCCCGCCCCTCCTTGCTGCTGGTCGTCGTCTCCCTCGCCAGGCCGTATCTGCGCATGGACGGTGCGTTGACAATGTATGGATGTGGGAGGGTGGCCGCAGAGCCGTTGAAATGAAGTGCTGGGGTTGGGAAATGAAGCGACGAAGTGGGATGAAGTGGAGGAAGGTATGAAATGAGATGAGCGGAAAATAAGCATTGACGAGGAGATGTGATAGTAGAATAAACGAATGTTGCAATGTAAAGGAAATGTGTCGCACAAATGACGCGTTCTAGATACGCATCTCGCAATTATGGGTCTTTTCAACACATCGTACACTCAAAATGACCAATAGAATTTCTCACATGTTTGCTAGTAGCCAGCAGGCGGTAAATACCGCCATTCGGTGTAATTGTTCATTAATGTAATGATATTGAATAATAATAATAATAATAATAATAATAACATTAGATTATTTATTAAGAACATTAAATTATTTCGATTCCTTTTGCTCCGCTTACGCATGAGATAATCAACTGGGCCGCGCTTGCCAGAGGATGGACACCGGCTGGACCAGCCGCGCACGCGCACAACAGGGCGCGCGCTTGAGGCGCGTTCACTCCTCACTCGCACTCACTGGGCGGAGAGCCTAGGCTCTCAGCTGGAACCCAGTGTAGCGTCACGTTGGCGGCCGTAGGTGGGAGGAGGAGCGGAAGTATCGCATACCTGCGGGCTGAATAGCCTTGGCGCCACGGCGTTGAAATATATATAGACCAAGTGGACGCCAGCTTGACCTGGAAGGTCACGTGGTAGACGCGAGCCTCCCTCCTACACCAAGGACGGTCACGTGACGGGTACACTAGTTATAAAATCGAGCCGACGAGCTCACACGGGGGTTTTGTTTTGGAACTTGCAAAATTTCACGCCCAGACTGGAGCGTGTCGTGTCTCTTGCACGGGTGACGAGGTCACGGTAGTGGCGCGGGAGAAGCGTCAGCGTCAGTGGAGGCGGGGCCTCCCTAGCTATGTGGGGTATCCACAGCGAAATACTCAAAAGTGGGTAGTTTAGGAGAAGAATTTAGTTATTGTACATACGTGTAAATAAACTTGTACATACTTGTAAATGTCTGTGTGTTTTTCTCCATGTCGCCACACCAGCATACGCAAACGTGTACCGCGATGAATGTCCACGTCCCTGCTAGGTACATTCACCTCAACACCACGTTGTCGAGGAGTAGAGTGAGTTGTTTGTGTGATTTATGTTCATGTTTTCTTTAAGAAACAATTAATCAAGCTAAAGATTTGGTGTTATAAAGAATGTCCCACCGACCATGTGTGTTATAGAGAATGTCCCAAAACTTCCAAACGGTTCATGATTTCGAAATGCAGTTTTCGCTCAACAATGCGGAATCATGAGCCACGTGATATGCCGTAGGGATAGAAATAGAAGAGAAGTAAAATGCCGTGTTGGATATGAAAAGAATATTGAAATCTGCGTTAAAGCTAACTTGGCCATGAATGAACATTCAGCATCGGAAATATTGGACAAAATAGATACTTTTAAAATTATTGATAAAGTAGTGACTCAGATGGAGTATCGATTTTAATGTTTTGAAAAGTATAATTTCATTGAGTTTCTTGACGAAAAGCAGTTTTCCACCAACAAAGCGTCCTTCAGAATTTGTTTCTTTCCTAATAAAATAATATCCATTCTTTGACAGTGAGCAGCTTCGAAATGAACTGACAAATGTGTACACTGATAATGCAAAATGTATGCCTGCAGATTTGTTGCTGAAATATTTCTTGGACAACTTGGTCTAGAAAAAAATTATCAAGAGATGATCCGGTTGTTACGTTCCCTTCCCCCCTTAGACTATTTTTCTAGAGCATTATGTGAAAGGAATAAAATTACATTAAAGAGATAGAAGCCATTCCTGAGGAATTCTGTAGGAAATATCAGCAATTTCAGTACACTGACTACCGAGAAGTAAATTAACTTTGCACAAACGATAGCTTTACAGAACAAATTATCAAGTTTTTGCTGAACTAAAAATTTAGCATGGAGCTAATTTACAAAAAAGTGCAAGATAAGATTTTCAGAATATCTAATTGCATTACCCTAGCTTCGCCGCTGAATAATAATAATAATAATAATAATAATAATAATAATAATAATAATAATAATAAAAGAAGAAGAAGAAGAACAGTAATAAATATTGTCAAATAATAATTTGTAATCTTATATTTTCTACATTAATCAACAAATCAGTATCAAATATAGAAGTAACAAGCAGAAGGTAATACCGACGACGATAATTGACCAAAAGTAATACTGAGCTTCGTAGATTTAGGGATTGAAAGTACTCAGAAAATACTTTAGCGTGAAAGAAGGAAATTAGAAGGAAATGTTCGTCAAAATGCCAATAGTAGTTTCACAGGGTAATAGATCAGATTTTTTTAAATTCAGAGATTCATGAAAAATTCTACCCGGTAATGTATTCTACACGGTATTAATATATAAAGAAAGTGCTCTCTAGTGGTTTTCTATTTGCTGTAGAATAAAAGTGGTATAGATAATTTGAATGCACATTATTTCATGCGAAAAATAAATATTTGCGTATAAACTGAAGAATTTTTGTTGAACACATCAGCACACACCATGCCGTAGTTTGCTCATGGTTGTTTATTCTGCTTTTCGCACCATTTTGTTGTCATTACACAATTATGTATTTGAAATGCATCTGAATATTCAAAGGAGTTTTGATTTGATTTATTTTCGTCAAAAACCAGTAACGCCTAGGTGTCGTCTAGGTGAGAAGAATAAACTTGCGCACGTTTTTTTGAACTCAGGAATCATTTCCCCACCATTTTACAATACATAGTTGAATGATGAATAAAATTACCAATAAAGCGAAATTAGCAAGATTTCAACAAAAAAAATTCTCTCCCGTCTTAGAAAACGTATCTGCTTAAGTCAACGAACTTGAGTTAGGATTTTATAAAACTGGTAAAAAATTCGTAACCCACCACTCTCTACACATACCTCAACTTACGAAAAGAGAGCTCAACATTTGCGCTTTTTGAAACTACATATCTGTCGAGAAGCAAAACAAGGGGCCATCCTGCTAGGGAACATTTGCTAAATGCATGTCATTGACCCAAAGGCTGAAATAGTAATTGAAGCTGAGGTATAAAGGTTTCCTTTTTTTGCTTTTCAGAATGCCGAAAAATCCATTTTCCACAAATGACGAACATTCTGGGATGAACTGCATTGAACACTTTTTCGCAGGCTCTTACTGGGAAGGAATACATTCTAATTTGCGTAAAATTACGATCAAATAATTATTCTATGGAAATTAATTTATGAAATAGCAAATTAGGTTGTACGTCACAGTTAACAAACTGCCCTCTGAAAAACTGTTTCATAGGAACAACCAACAAATGGAGTTCTATTATTGTACAAAACTGAGTAAATATGTATGGAGAATATAGTAATAGGTACTGCCCGCCCCTTCCTCCACCATCGCCCTGCTCATACTCTATCCCGCAACCCTTTCGACTGATTGATTAGTGAATTCGTGCGCGTCAAATGCTAAGGTCATTAGTCCCGTAAGTGTAGTGTTGCGGGGATTTCCTCCTCCATGTATCAGATAACGGGTCTCTACCCCAACCGGAACAAATTCTAAGTTCCTGACAGGTCACCCGACATGTGTGCTAGTGTAGTACTTGTAAGGGTAAGTAGGGGAGAGAACAGGACAACGAAGAGGAAGGAGGTCCCTTTCTTAGAGGACAGCTCCGGCATTCACCAGGTGTTGATGGCAGAAATCGCGGGAAAATAGCGATCCCAGCACCCAGCCGCTAGAAAGCGGCTGGATTCCAGATAGTTATGTAGCTAGTGTCGAAAATTTGCCACCGTCGAGACTCAAACTGTAAGACCTCTCGGTCAAAGAATGGGGAGGGCAATGTTGGAGAAGGGGGCGAGGAGACGGTGGGGAAGAGGTGATGGAGAAACATAGACACGGGGAAGATTGCAACCGAAGGCTCGAGCGAAGATGAGGGTGGCAGCAGCGGTGCCCGCGAGGGCAGAGATGGGATTGTGGTGGAGTTTCAGAGGGGTGGTAGTGGGGTGGCAGTGGATTGGCATTGAAGTGGCAGTGGGATAGCAGAGGGGTGATAGGGAGTGGAAGTGGGTGGACGAGGGTTGGAAGGGGGCAGGGGGTGGCAAATGGGTGGCAGGCGGGTGGTAGGAGGTGGAAGGGGGCAAGGGGTGGCAGGCGGGTGGCAAGGGGGTGAAAGTCAGATGGCAGGGGGTTGAAAGGATGGGAGAGGTTGGCAGATGGGTGGCAGGTGGGTGGCAGGGGGTGGAGGGGGGAGCCGTGTGGCAAGGGAGTGGAAGGGGGTGGCAGGCGTGTGGTAGGCCGGTGGCAGGTCGGTGGCAGGCGAGTGGCAGTGGGGTGGCAGTGGGGTGGCAGTGGGGTGGCAGTGGGGTGGCAGTGGGGTGGCAGTGGGGTGGCAGTGGGGTGGCAGTGGGGTGGCAGTGGGGTGGCAGAGTGGGGTGGCAGTGGGGTGGCAGTGGGGTGGCAGTGGGGTGGCAGTGGGGTGGCAGTGGGGTGGCAGTGGGGTGGCAGTGGGGTGGCAGTGGGGTGGCAGTGGGGTGGCAGTGGGGTGGCAGTGGGGTGGCAGTGGGGTGGCAGTGGGGTGACAGTGGGGTGACAGTGGGGTGGCAGTGGTGTGGCAGTGTTGTGGCAGTGGGTAGGGTGGCAGTGGGGTGGCAGTGGGGTGGCAGTGGGGTGGCAGTGGGGGTGGCAGTGGGGTGGCAGTGGAGTGGCAGTGGGGTGGCAGTGGGGTGGCAGTGGTGTGGCAGTGGGGTGGCAGTGGGGTGGCAGTGGGTGGCAGTGGGGTGGCAGTGGGGTGGCAGTGGGGTGACAGTGGAGTGGCAGCGGGTGGCAGTGGTGTGACAGTGGGGTGGCAGTGGGGTGACAGTGGGGTGACAGTGGGGTGACATTGGGGTGACAGTGGGGTGACAGTGGGGTGGCAGTGGGGTGACATTGGGGTGACATTGGGGTGACAGTGGGGTGACAGTGGGGTGACAGTGGGGTGACAGTGGGGTGACAGTGGGGTGACAGTGGGGTGACAGTGGGGTGACAGTGGGGTGACAGTGGGTTAGCAACGGGGTGGTGGCGGTGTGGCAGTGTGGTGGCGGTGTGGCAGTGTGGTGGCGGTGTGGCAGTGCGGTGGTGGCGGGGTGGCAGCGGCATGGAGCCGGAGGGTGGGAGGCCACGGGGGCGAGAGCGAGGCCGGCTGAGGGGGCGGTCACGCGAGCCCGTGCAGATAGATGGGCCGCGCCCACGCATCTCTATCTGCCTTAAAAGCGCGCCGCGCTCGCGTTCGGTCAAACGTCCGAGCGAGCGGGCGCGCGGACGGGCGGTCGAGCGGGGCGAGCGGGGCGAGCGGGGCGAGCGGGGCGAGCGGGGCGAGCGGGGCGAGCGGGGCGAGCGGGGCGAGCGGGGCGAGCGGGCAGGCGGTCGAGCGGGGCGAACAGGGCGAACGGGGGCGGGCGAGCCGGCGGGCGAATGCGTATCGCCCGTGGCGTTAACGCCGGCCCCTGCTATCACGGCTGCAGCCCATCGGAAATCCATTCTTCAAAATAAATGAATCAAGAGAGCGGCCTGGCGAAAGCGGAAAGACCTACGGCCGCGGGCGCCGAGCTCCATTGCGGCTATCACCGAGTGCAGCGCTCTACCTCCGTGCCGCGCCGTGAAGAAGTGCTCAGGAGATGGTGGGGCGACTTATAAATCGCAGGCGATGGATCTGCGCGGTCAGATTAACTGTATTGCCTATCAACTCTATTTCACTTTAATGGCGATGTTTTCGATTATAGAGATGGATTTCACATTTTATTTCTGGATTCTGCTAATTATTCTTGGTCGTTTTTATACAATTCGTTGTTAACAGCGCCACATACAAACACTTCTGGTGCAATGTGGATAGAGAGGAAATATCGATGTTTACGCTTCTGCGTGTGATTCAACAAATCAGTCAGTGGTTGGTAGAACTGAAATATGATTTTACTGAGTAAAATTTTGTGCCTAACCTATACTATATTTTATCGCGTAAAATACGAAAAGTGGTTGTGAAATACAGTTTTATGTTACATCAAATATGTTGTAAGTTTGACGTTTCTGCTGTATTCCTTATTGGAAACACATTTTATATTTTAATGCGAAGATTTCGTGTTTCGTGATTCGGCGATTTATGAATAGATTAAGGTACCTTTCGAAATTGAAGTAAATTAACGAGACGCTTATTAAATGCGTAAGTGCCTGAAATTAATAACTCGACAAGGGCTGGCTTACTGTTTCAGTTACAAAAACAAAAAATTTGCCTCTGATATAGCTGGCAGCTTCTGACGTTTCTCCTGGTTTTTCTAGATAGGCACACACATTTTCGGGCTTGCCACCAAAGTTTTTTCCAGTGAATGACATGAAAAAGGATTTCACCAACTTTTTTATCTTTTGCCTACATGTGAATTGTAAATCATTGCCTTCTATTGTGTGACGCGAATTTCTGTTCCTGCATTTTATGCTTTCGCAGAAACGTGTTGGCGGAGAAATGTGTTGGATAAATGTTCTAAACCAAACTGCACACGATTGTTCTTTCAGTCAGGGTCGGAAGCATTGAAATAGGAAGCACTGATAGAACATTTTATCAAAGTCTCAAAATTATTCATGCCTGTGAAATGTCACGGAGTTCAACATAAATGTATCAGTTAAAAATCAAATACAAAATGTTACTTTAAATTGTCAGCGGTCTTGCGCGCGTCCAATAAGCAGTGGTTCGCAGAAACTCACCATAAGTCACACTGCGTCACGTCACGGACCTGCGCCTCATTTTGCGACTAGCCTAATGATCGTGTGTGCAGAAATAATTGAGCATGCGAGTTCTATATTTTGATTTAAATGTGGGGCGAATTGACAACGATCAGCCAGGACGCGATTATCCAATAGGGAGCTTCGTTACTACTTAAATTTCTGATATTGAAGTGCTGGTTGGATAACAACGTCACCGATGATGAAGTCTACTCGCCTTACATTTAAATCGGAGTTACATACTATTTGCCAGGTGGCGCGTGAGAGCGGAAGGGCAAACGGCCGATGACGTAGTTCCGGGAGGTGAAATGCGCCGTCGGTGGTGGCAGAGGTCAATATGTACGGGGAGGGCTATCTGACGACCTTGAGCCACCTCAATTGGTGGTGGGTACCAATCAGTGAAAGACAACGGTATCTTCGCCGGGAAATAAGGTGGTTTCCGAAAACCGACACAGAATGCTGCCACACGAATCAGACCTTCAAAATAAACAATACAATTATTTCTATTGTGTATTATTTCTTCGTGCACTGTCCTCTTTAATTATATATTCAAATATCATCTTGCAACCTCATATAGCAAATTTGTCGTGATGTAAGGATATTGTCTGGGAGACAATTAGTATCCGAACCTTATGTGAGCTAGCGAACGGCACCAGTCGTCATGAATAACGTTTTAACAATTTTTTGAAGAGTATTCATGGAGAACACATTCGGAGAAAATTTTCCTGGAGTTATCTCGCTCACGAATGTTAACATCTGAAATCCTTTCACGTGAAGAGCCACGTTTAGATTGTATTATCCATTGTAAATTCTCTCTTATTTTACTAAATGCGTCTTTTAAGTTGGCAATTGTGCGTAATAAATAAGTACAAGTAATACACACGCAATGGATTTCCTGCAGCAGCACACGGTGAAGTAACGCAGCGCCTGGGAGTAAATAATTTCTGTTACACTACTTTCAAAATTCGATTATTTGTCGTAAGTCATTTTTGACTTTGGTGACACTATCACTTTAGAGTTCTAGTAAATATTCGCCATCTATTGTTTCAGATTTCCTGCTTCTTTATTTCTTATGTGCTTCTTTTCTTCTTCTTATCTGCTCTCTTAATTTCTTAAGACAAAGTCCAGATATCGGTTTTCTGGGTGAAATTTAAAGGCAGTACTTCGGCGCGGTCTTGTGTCTAGAACATGTTTACTTTCAATATATTTTATCCGATTATTCGGATCATGTCTCCAAATAACTGTCACAATCATTTATTAATCCACTGATCCAGGACCTGATATGGTAAATTCTTCAATCATGAAGTGATTGGTTATTCCTCCTAACCAAGGTATTCGCTTGTTTCTACGCCAACACATCACGAAATAGTCGATCCGAGATTTGCCCAAGCGTCAAAGTTTTGCAATCAAGGAAGACGATGTGAACACACGATTGTACAGGACCAAAATAGTATTTGCCTATAAGAATTTTGAATGATGTTCTAACACGTGAATTCCTATGTCCATCACATGTCGAACATGTAGCATAGCAAAGAAGAGAAGATATTACTTACTTTTTACGATTCTAGTATTTATGTCTCATTTATGGATTTCCTGGGTAAATGGTTATATAATACAAATAATGTTAGAATGGGAAGTGGAAAAAACTGAAAACCCCAAGAATCCGCTTTATTCACAAACAATTCCACATGCATATAGCCTGGTGCCTAGAGACGGTCGTTCAATTATTCCAGAACCTCGACCAAATAACTGAATGGATCAGTCGATATACGATTATGACGATATAAACCATGATGAACTCATAATGTAATGAGAGGCACCGGAACGGAAAATCAAGCTACAAACCCATTTTATCCAAAGAAATCCACATGGATCCACCAGGATTCGAACCCTGGCCTCCAGAGGTGGAAACCTCTCCCCACGTGCGCGAGGCTACGGGCGCCCGACGAGCAGATAGCACGCTACCCGTTCCGGTCGATGGGCTCGATTCCGAGCAAGCTGGCCGTTGGGCGCTGATGGCTGCCGGTGGCTGAGCGGCCGCAGGTCAGAGGTCGCGGCGTGCGGCCCGCCGAGCCCCTGGGCGTCGCCGCCGCCATCAGTCGCCGCCCCCGCCGACGCCTCCGCCGACGCCTCCGATGCCGCGGCCGACCTCGCCACCCTCGTTGACCTCCTCGCCGGCCCCGACCTCCGAAGCAGCCCAAGGCCCACGGACGCTCTTGGTTAAACGCACATTTTTCCTTTCAGGACGTTCTTGCGTTCGCGGTAGTCCTGCTCAAAAATGTGAAATCTACATCGATATTTTGATATGTCGATGAAATATTGATATTCGATATGTCTATCTCCAATCGATCATTAAATTTCGAATGTCGCGAGACAAGTAATTAAATGAGTAAAACGTCTGTTCCAAAATTTGTAAATAAAACGATATTCAGTATAAATACAACACCATCTTTGATAAAATGTTATTCAATATAAATACGTAAGTTTTATTTGGTGTCAACTTTACTTAAATTAAAACCAATACTTTCACCTCAAACTACTACTCAATCAGCCCTTTCCTTCATATATGTTTCGCCAGTCTACCTGCAACGATTGCCTGGTGGGACAATATTTATTGCTAAACCAAACTTTTGTAACTAATCCGAAGAGAAAGAATCTACTCCCTCCCCTTAGATCAATGCCATCCTGTACGCTCAGGTATGTCAGTATTTTAAATAAACGATTTTTTAAAATTTATTACTTAAAAATATTAAATCGTCCCAATCGTCCTGAACTAAGTGACATCACACAACCAAAAATATCGACACCTGATGTTGCGTTTCTAACATCGGTTAATAATATAACGAAGTAGATAATATCGTTTTAATTTACGCTACATAGGAAAGAAAATATCGATGTATTCATATTTTATGAACATCCTTTCATGAAAGATTAAATATGCAGTGGTAGGAGCTCCAACACAAAAAGGTTTGGCGAAGCCTCGCAATTTTTTGAAGTGAATATTATGAAATATGGCATATCTCAGGAAAAATGTGTATAAAGGACAGGGGAAAGTAAAAAATCAACACTTTTTCATTTGATTTCCAAGTGACGAGGAAGTGAAAATCACAATGTGTAATTGCTGTTCTAAGACGCCACTCTCGAAATGGGAAGAGCCACATTAAAGGCTGAATGATCTTGGCTGTCCGGGTGACGCCGCGTCGAAGGCTGTCACCCGGACAGCCAAGATCAATCACATGACTCCGGCCGCGGAAGCCTACGACTTCACACATTAAAGGCTGTGATAAACTGCTAAGTGAACACTTTCGAGCTGCATGGTTGCGTTCATCCGACATGGTTGCAATCACGGGACCAAATCTCAACGGTTGGAGTCTAGTGTTACCCGTTACAAGTCCAGAGCAATGAGTTCTGCAGAGAGAATCGCAAGTCCCACAGTTAGCACGAGTGCTACCGCCGTCCTGCTGTCAACAACAGAGCGTCCGTCAGCAGCGGGTTCCAAGCATCCGCATCAGCCGCACCTGACAGCGATTGATCAAGCAATGAGCGATCTCAAATTGCAATAAATTACAGACTTTAATTATTATACGGGGGCAAATATTGGAGTTAATCAAATTTCGCCAAAATATCTTCTTACGTTTTTTATGCATAATTCAAATTAGCATAATACGAGAGGGAGAAGGTATTCCGGAGCTAAAGAAAACATACACAGATTGTACTTCTCGCCCGTAAGTGGCATACCGTTTTTTGTGTCACATTCGTCTGATACTCAAACTCATATTAAGAGTTTATAAGGTTCTCATGTCCTGCACAGAAAGGGATAAATAATTGAAGACTTGAAATGAAAAAGGATGTAAGTGACATTTCTATTAAAATTACGTTTTTGCCAGAATAATGAATGTATCAAGTCCTATAACATATATAAGAACCAATATCCAGACCCAGTTCTTGATAGTGTTATGGGGTAAATTATAAATGGCAGGAGTAACACGTGCCAGTAGGTTAAAAGTAAATATAGACTCATTTTTCTCGAAAGTATGAAAACAGCACTTATATCCTTTTTTATTTCAAGCCTTCAATTAGAGACCATTCCCATAACGTTTTGAGATACAGCTTGTTTAGGTTTGGTAAACAAAAAAAATCAAATAAGGACTAAGACAGGCAGGTGTTTTCCTCGCATAGGGTTGGAAAACGAAAGCGTATAGACTAATAGTGAACGGTTTGCATTTTCTCCCCACAGTACATTAGAGTTTTAAACTGTTTTTTGAAGTTAAATAAATATATACAGAATGAGAGGGAGAATCATGGCATGGTCAACTTGAAAAACAAAAAAAACTGTGTCTTAGGAATATCTAATGCAAGAAACGGGTGTGTTTGTGATATTTTCGTTATCAGAAATTGAAATATCTGGTATAGTTTCATTATAATAATTTAATTTCGTATAAAATTTTTTTTGGACGCAATACGGCCGTCTTCAGAGCTACAAAGGAATGAAAAGTGTTTAATGTTTGTTGTACAAAGAGTACACATATAAGGGAAATAACATGATATAAAATGATTTCGAATATGAATAGTAAATGAAATATTTGACGAAAATGAAGCTTAAAATCTATAAATTTGACATCTGTAACATGATAAGACCGAAAAAGCTTGTGCGAAATTAAATTAATTTGATAAAACTACGACAGACACCCCAATGTTTGACAATGACTATTACTCACTGGCACCGTGATATAATAATCTCTACAGGATTACTACACGTGTAGGATGATTAACCCACGACTGAAAACTGGAGTAAAAACATCATCTCTCCATTTCTCAGCTCTGCCCACTTTCTGAGCATCCTGTATATCGCCGCGAAACAGGTTGCCGAGGGCGCGACGCGGGAGGGGAGAGGCGGGGCGGAAAGGGGGCGGGGCGCGGAGGTAGAAACCGCCCCGCTGCCGGCGCCCCGGGCTCCTGCTCATTACGCGCCCATTAGGGTGACACAGCCGCAGCGATGAAGATCGTTAAGGAGCCCGAGTGGCGGGCGCTATAGAAAGCCAGGGTTACGGCTCTCTGGACGGTGTTAATCGCGCAGAATCGCTGTATTCTTGCTGAAGGGCCAATGGTTTCACGTTCACTGTGACCCTGGGATTGAAGTTCGCTTGAGGGTGAGGAGGCACTTGTCGGAAAATTGGAAAGAAAAGTTTCGTGGGCCCAAGTCGTCTCCATTATTCTTTCATTAAAATACGGATCAGGAAAGACATTTTAATATACACAACTGGTCGGTGAAGATACATGCTAATGTTTCATGTATGATTTTGTAAATATTTATTTGTGCAAGCTTAGATAATAAATTAAAATAAGAAAACCGTATTTCTGACAAATAAGCTTAATTTTCTAATAACATCAATATCTTCAACATCCATCAACATCCTCAATATCTATCAACATCCACATTCCCTAACAGACACATACAGTTTTAATGATTGAATAGGTTGATTGATAGCTAATTGTGAGAGTTGCGCTTTCGAACACATCGAGATACTGCCGTAGAAATATCTCGTTAAATTTGAATTGTCGTGAGACGAGGATAGTTCGTTGGTTAGTAAACTTTTTAAATCAGGGAGATCTTTGAGTAATCATTTATTCACTACCACTCGTCGTTGGGTCCGCAACCTCTCTCCAATACGACAGGGACAGAGTATTTTCTCATGGTAAGGTTCTAATGGTTTGGTGCCCTCCACATTGTTTCAGATTGTGGTTAATTGTTTGGAAGATTAATTTTAAGAAATACTGACGCTATTACATAAGCGTGCAAGAGCTCGTATGGCATTTTCTTGTTGCTATTAGGGAATAAACACATTTGTCTCGAACCTTCATGTTTCTTAGTTTGTCAATTTCTGGAACCTGATAGAGATCCAGTAGAATGTTCAAAATGCGTACGATAGCCCATTGGCAGCCGTCTCCTGTTTCAACAATTCACAGCTCACCTGAAGATGGTTTGTACACCACATATAATATTGCTAATCAATTTGGTCTTTTTTAAGTTTTTAAGGCATTTATCAGTTATATATTGACCCATTAGAAAGCGTGAAATAATTTTCCATTTTAATTGCTGCAAATACAAAATATAAACAGTAATATGTTGCTGTTGTTGTCGTAATAAGCATATATATTTTGCCGATACTTGAAGTACAAACACAAAATATAGTACGAAATTTAATTAACTGTATTGTTAATATAATGTCTTAACTGTTACTTTCATTGAGCTACTTCTTTTTCAGGAAATCCACTCTTACTGCTGAGCAATTCAATGCGACATACTTTTACGGCCAAGTGGAAATTTCCGAGTGTCCTTCAAAATTCAATCCATGTTATGTTACGCCTCGCAGCATGTACTATTTTTTTTAATTCGTTGCGTTCTTAATCTTACTTATCGACGCAACGCGTCTCTTCGCCCTTGGTCGAGCGTTGAGCGCGGAGTAATCCTCCATTAATATCTATTATCAAGCACCTTCTGTATTTCAGAGAGCGCTGTATTTTATGTCTGGTCTAGTCAGTTGTCAAAGAAGACCGCAAGGTAGCATCTCCGCGTACGCGCCTCTTAGTCCCCGCGCCCCTGTGTCACTACCTAGCGGCGAGAATTGGGAAAGAATTAGGAAAGGGGTAGGGTTTAGGACACTCCACAGGGGTTGGAATAGCCCTTATGAAGCAGTCAAACTCGTTTTTGTTTGAACAAATTTCGAATGAACACGAGAATCGAACCCCGATCTCAGTGGTGAAAGGCAAGCGACTTCGCTATGAGCCAGGAGGGCAACAACTTGTGGGATACTGAGAATTACCCAATATCAATACACTGTAGTTGAAATTTAATTGGAAATATCATGAGATTCGTTTACACTTTACACACTTCTTAGGGTTAAATGTCGTACCTTTCAATCGTATATTTTAAAAATTTTTGCCGGACCCCCATTATAATGAAACTGGTGCTGCTACTACAACACGGATTTTTTTCATTATTTATAACTTACGTAAAATTATAACACTACCTGAACATATATTGGTTTTTTTAAATAAAAGATTCCACCAAAACAACATTCATGTCATGTTATTCAGTGTTTTTAGCTTTATCTAATGAAAGAGTTTTTAGAATAAATTTGGAGTCGTTTGTGGGATAATTTTGATTTTAAAATTGCCTTTATTTCACGCAAAATTACGTGAAAATACTCATGTTTTGAAAAAATGTAACATTACCTTATTTGAAGATCTAATTTTGAAAAATAATAATTTCATTTAGAACAAATATATCTTCACTCTTGTAGTAATAGGAAGGCACAACAAAATTAAAAGAGACAACAACAATAGGACCTGCAACATTTTTATGAGAATTTGCTCCATTCTATATGCAATGTCCATTATTGAAAAAAATTGAAGCATTTTTGAGAAAATATTTGAAAAGTCTTGCGGGTTTCTGTAAAGTATTTCCCAAACTCTAAACATCAATTTCACATTCCTAGGACCTTGAGCTCAAGTGGGACATCGCCCAGAGCTAATGGAGAATATCAATATGAAACGCTAACGTTGTTCACAGACGGACAAACTTTTTGCCGAAAAGCAATTTTTCGGAACCAAGCGCACATCAACGGTGAATTTTGAATACACTACGTACTAGAGAACGTAATTTAATATACACTGGAACAAGAATATTTCACTCCTGCGGCATCAGGGAGCTACAATACTGTTTCACCAAAAAATAGTCGGTGTGGTATCTTATAATTTCCTCTCCTACGCATGTTTTTGTAAATCTTCGATCCCAGTTTCCTAGTTTCACGCCAGTGACAAGGACTGTATTTAGTGACAGTTTCTATTGCGTGACACTTGCAATGAGAGGAGGAATGTCACAACAGTACGGGGAGAAACTAAATGTATGGTCACGAACAGGTATCAATCGCTGGGTGTCCTCGACTTCTCCCGCGTCAGAAGGCCTGTGCTGTCAATAATTTTAATCTCATTAAGGCACACGGACAAGATGATGTCGCAATTCTATTAATACCTAGCGAAAAAAAGTGACTAATAATGTAGGAGAGGTGAAGTAAAATAGGAGCAAAGAATACTCTATATTTTCGAGGATGGACGAATGCTTTTCTTGAATGCGACTATAACGATTTTATGAACTGATTAGCAAATTTCCTCAAGAAATTCTACGAACTGTGATTGAGATTTTAGCTATGGTATCAAAGGTACATAGCAAGTGCTCTAAGTACTAAGCATCGGATTCCTCTTGATGACGTATTTATCAAAACACCTGAAAGTATTGAGTCTTCTAAGCAGGTTTTACTACTCTAATCGTGTGAACACTAGTTTTTTATGTTTATATACACAACACATTTTTGTTTCAATACTTTTTTTTGTATGAATCCATGACTGGGGTGTTCTCTGGTTTCCTAAGTAGTTCAACGTTTACGTTAAATCACTTTTACACTTCGTATAATCCACAGTACGTTTGAAGTACTTTCAGAAACCATACCGAATGTACGTTTTATAAATGGTTCAACAGCAACCATTTTGAGTCGGAGAATCGGTCACAAAGACACTCAGTTCTGATCGTTCCCTGCGGCGAGACCAGCTGAGATCACAATTCCCGGGAATGCTAGTTCCGGCAATGCCATCTTCGAAAACAAAAGATACTAACACTAGGCTTGGAGAACCATCTGCATCAGCGGATTAAAGGCAACAATGGATAACATATGCTGAAGGCGAAGGCCTGATCTCCCGACTCAGTTTATCGCCTAAGCATTTCAATTAAACATCTTAATCACATTATTTATTCTACTTTCACTTCATCAGTTGATACCATGATTGTGTGGTGGTGGATTTTCGCCCCTAGATACATATTTGGTTCCAATTCAACCATCATCGGGCAGACACTTCTAGTGACCGGGTGCTTTGATGAGGACTTTTACGCGGTGCCTACGACTAATCCCGGGCTGTTGTCGGAGCAGGCCTTACAGACGAGTACGACCATTTCTTCCTTATGCTTATCCAATCCTCTCGTCTTGCACACACACACACACACACACACACACACACACACACACACACACACACACATAAAGGCACTACACCGTCCACCTGTTGGGGGCTTCGAGCTTCCCCGAGGTGTGGTGTCTCGCTGGGTGAGGTACATGAAGGGAAGAAAGTCTATTGACTCCCCACTTATGGCTGTATGCTGCAGTGTTCTCTTTCAATATTTGCCCGGGTTCGAAATTCGTAATTCAGATTAATTTCAACTCAACAGTATTAACGTGATTTTCCTCATTAAATACGAAATTAAAGTCATGTGGTGGTAAGAATCTTTAAGTGTATATCCATGAGTTCATGGACGACATATTTCTATTTGAATTATTATATATATTTATTTATCCCACTCCTCGATTTTGAATAACTAAAAAATACCTTTTTTCGTGAATTTGATGTCCCGAATAATAATAAAATATATTATATTTCTTCTTGAAATTAATGCCTTTTAAAAAAGGGAATTTAGTAATTCCAAAAAATACACTGATAACACATAAAATAGGATGAATTTTAATGTAGGTAAACGAATCGTGTAACTATGTTTTAAATTAATTCTAAAGAAAGAAAGAAATGTTTTAATGGAAGAAAACTCCTTTCTTCTCAAAACTAAAGGGAAATAGCGAGATTCCGTACTTAAAGCCCAAATCCCCTTAAGCGCACATGGTACATTTAGAACACAACCTTAGAACTTTCCGGAATGGGAGCACATCGCCTCATTCAATATCCACCTCCTTGTCCGATAATCCTAACAACCCCGCGATCTTCCGATCTTCCTCGTACCCGATGGCTACACACTCAATGCGAACACGCCTTTATTACTCCGAAGAGCGCTCGGGACCTGAACGCAGAGGCGTTGAAAACCGTACATGGAGCGAGATCCAACTGCTACAAGGCGGCGCGCGTTTGATGCAAATCGAGAACAACCCAATTCGCGAAAATCTCTGCTTCCGTTGCGGCAATGCGATCCGGAGGCAAGTGGTGCAGTGCAGCACGCCGGCGTCTGGGGCGTCTCCTCCTCCAATAAACGTGATGCGCAGAATGGGTGCACGGCAGCGGACGCAGGAAGGGATTTCCAGAGATGGCATTTGAGGGTGGGAACGTCTCTCACTTGTGGAGATGGTGAGAGACGACGCGCGGACGAGATTGCAGGAGTGATGTGCTCTTTGAAATGCGGTTAGAAAGGAGGGTAGGATTATGGGGAGAGATTAAGGGGAATATTTTTTAATTTATTTATTTAACAGAGTGAGCTGATTGTACAACGCTCAGCCATATGGCTTTTCAGTTGTTAGGAGCGAGCATTTTCAGACGAAAATATGCGAAGGGGGTGGCTACGGCCACCTCCCATTAAACATATATTGAAGTTGTGCGAATGATACAGTGGAGGAATACATATTGTTGACTTTTTATGGGAGGACTATTTATTTCATTATCTGATATCAGCCAGTTTCCGGAGGAAATTTTTTTGTTGCTGGTTGCCACTTTGACGGCACGGATGATAGTGACAGAGACAAAAACGAAGAATTTTTTCTTGTTTGTAATATACGAGTTCTTGGAGTTATATCCTCGATATGGGCAAAATTGCTGAGAATTTTCGAATTGGCACCTAGCTAGTTCCTAGCTTGGCCAGAAAAGTTTGGTTCTCATAACAGAAGTCAGAGACTATTGCAAAACGGTCTTAGTTACAAATATCCATTACTTGAGGCGTTTCACGTTTAAGTGTGCATTGGATCTCATTAGAACGGAAATTGTCAGAGAATGAAATTTTGCAGGGCATTTAGCCGAGTTCTTGTTTATACTGCAAGTACACAGCCACTGTGGATTTGCCACCCTTCATGTACTTCAGCCGGGATCGAACCCTTGCTCTGGGCCTTAAAAACCAGTAACGATATCATGAAAATCGAGGTCCGCTAAAGAGATGAAAATTCTGCGCTGTTACATTTACAACTGTGATAAGGTGCAAACATTTTTGTTTTTTTAGGATTCCCGAATATGCCCGATATCATGGTGAAGATGGGAGAGGCGAATAGTTGAAGGGCATACACTCATTAGCTAGTTATAAGGAGGTGATATCAAAACTGTTTACTGGACAACGGAAATTGAGATACACCAACAGCGGCTGACAGTGCAGCAAATAAAAAAAGTTGTAGCGTAGTGTTCGCACTTGTAATGAAGAAATGAAATGAAAAGTAGTGAACTGCAATAAAAACCTGAAAAAGTGTGTTGGTTCCCTGGAGTCTGGAAGTAAAAAAAAGAATATAGAATTGCGTGTTAGTTTGGAATGAATGATGCACGGATGATGTATTAGCCGTAAGGTGCGCCACGACAAGCTGCGACGATGTAATATCGTACAGAAATAAAAATGACCGTTGGCTGTCACAATTGTGCTCTAGTGAAAACGTGACTTTCAAGGACAGTCATATGACTGGGATTTAACCAGCATAGAACAGGGTGGCGAAGGATGTATAAAAAAAGTGTTCTAAAAGAAAGTGAAATGGCTTAAAATGGGTAGGTATCGTAGAATTAAGTGAAATAGAGAATTTTAAGGAAAGACTAGAGTGAATAATGGAGGTGATCGAAAACCGACAGGTTGAAAAACTATCCAGCGAGGCGGAGTAAAGTCGCTGGAAGTAGAAATGGCTACAGCGGAAGAACGGATTTCGGCTTGGTAATGCCAGGGGTATTACGTGGGAGAAGGAAACAGCAGGGAGAGCCACGCAGGACGCAGTGCTAAACTGCGTTCTCCCTTTCTCTCCTTCGCTCTTCCCCCTTACGACACCAGACCGCCGCGGACAGCCCCGCCCCCTCCCCCGCCCCCTCCCCCGTCCACGCCGCCTCCACCACCTCCGCCTCCGCCCCCACCGCGCCCGCGTAGCATCTGCGCAGGGACACGGCGCCTCGCACTAATCGCGAATCTGCCCAAATGGGTTTCCGATAAGTCATTTACTTAGCGATATTGCTGTTATTAGTAAGTCATTTCGCGAGCAGGAAAATAACGCCAACGCTGAATGGGAATAATTTTCGAATTTGACGGGTGGGGAGGTGGAGAACACGGCGAAATCAGAGGGATGGCGACGCGCGCGTGGAAGACGGGACGGAGGAGGATGAGGTGGAGGGCGGGGTGAGGAAAGGGGCACAGGAGCGGAAGATTGAGCGGGGAGACAGGGTGAGGACAATGCGGGGATTGGAAGTGGGGCGGTGGATGTGACAGGTGGAGGAGGCGTGGAGAGGAATGGAAGGCCGTTGAGGTGGGTGCGAGGTGGGGGTTGGAGAAATCGCGATGTCGCGACGGGGGAACGGGATTGTTCGGTTGTGGGAAGGGGGATTCAGCGGAGTGGATGCAAAGGTTCGGGTTGGGGCGGGATGCAGGTGGAGGCGCGGTGGGGAATAGAAGGCTGTTGAGTTGGATCGAGGAGAACGAGGTGGGAAAAGGAGGCGTAGGTCTAGCGGGTATCGACTTGAGGAATGTTGGA